>BMAU01000512.1:0-240301 GCA_019973935.1 Trichonephila clavipes | reverse complement strand
TCTTCTAAAAATCTTATTCAAGTGAAGTAGTAATTTAAAGTGTGGTTAAATCTTTTACCAATTTCATTTCATTTCAATTGACTATACTGTAAAATTCACATTAGTCATTTTGGGCAGTAACAAAATATTATGGCATAAATACTTCTGATATATGAAATTTGAGAGAGACCATGCAGAATCTTTTATTTTCAGTTAACAACCTGTTGTTTATTGTGATTGTAGCCAAAACTTATAGAAACTTTCGAGTTTTAGATTCTAAAGAACAAATCCTGATACCCATAAGGTATGCATCATAATAGTACTTCTTTTTATTGAGTTGGAACTTTTTATTATTAATATGAAATGTTGAAAATATAGCGTAAATTTTTTTTTTTTGAAGATGGTCATTACACTTAAAATGAAAAATTTAAAATATACAGTTTTCCATTTTAGTGAAGGTTGGAGAAATAAAACTAGTTCAAATGATCTAAACCTGGAAAATCGGTATTAATTGATATAATCTGTTGCAAGTTGGTTATGAAAATAAAACTAAAATTGTTCGAAATTAGTCAAAAACTATCTTTAATGTTTGTCAATAAATAAGTGCTTTTGGGACAAAAAGATATTTCATTGCAAAATAAATGAATTCTGCAGATTGTTTAAGAATGACAGTCAAATTTAAATAAATCACAGTTTTGGTAATGATTTGGATAATGGGTAATCTATAATAGTTTTTCTAACACTCAGGCAATTCCTATTAGCAGTGCTTATTGATAAAATTTAACACACCAAGTATGGTCATTTGTGAAAGAATCTGTATATTCAAAGTTAATTCTAAAATTCAAACGAGGTTTCTATTATATGAAACAAGTTTTATTCATGTAACATTGTGGTTATTGATTGGCCATCTTAAGCTGAATGTGATTTTAATATTGCTCATGATATCACCTGACTTTCCAACTATCATCATTATGTTCATGTTTTGCTAATTTTCTGTTAAAGTTTGCACATACTTTGCTTGGTGAGGTATTGAGTTTATTTTTAAACTGAATGAATAAAATATTATTACTTATTAGCTATCTAATGAAGGTGGATTAATTTTATTACACCATCTTTTTTAAATAATCTACCCAAAATAAGGTAAACATTTATCATATTCCCCATATTGTAAATAAAAATTATACAGAGTGTAATTAATAATTTTTCCCATAAATTAATATTAAAAATAAAGCAACTTACTTTCAAAGGTTTAACAAATATTTCTTCTGGTTTCCGCTTTTAACTTCCTTTCAACAAAATTCATTTTGATCACAAGGAAAATCGGAATACTGAATCAGAAAAATTATTCATTTTAATACTTTTGTGTTCTGTGTAACATGGTAGATATGAAATATTTATAAAAAGAACAAAATTTGTTGTTGAACCCCATTTCTTAAAATAGATAGCCAGTAAGAACTTTTTTTAGTCCATAATTTGTTTGTGAGTGTTAATTTACCAACTTTTTAAATTTTTAAATACATGCTGGTTCGTTCCATAAAGACATGCATTCAAATCGATACAAACACTCATTTCAAAATAAGTACATCTATGCACACATTTTTGGTATTTCTTTATCCCTTTATGCAAGAAGCGATTAGTATAAAGATTCTTTAACTATTCATTCTTTCTAAATGAAAAACGATACTTCATACATTTTTAGAACAAGCATGTTACAATATGAAAAAAAAAATTAAAATTTGTTTCTTAAAAAGTGTTCTTATTGACATGTTAAAAACCGAGCAGAGTTAATATCTTTCTCTCTGAAACAACGTTAAAAAATTATCTGCTTAAATCCATGATTCATAATTAAGTTAAAAACGTTTTCATAAACAGATTATTCTGAAAATTTTCGACACCCATTTGAAGACCTATATTAACTGAAAAAATTATAAACTAGAAAGGAAGTTAAGCTATGATTAAAATATTCAATAAGCAAGAACAAACCAAGAATAATTTTGGATACATTCGAATGTACATGTGATGTGATAACAGAATTTTTAAGCCAATATCTTTCAACAACACATTGTGTTTTAGAAAAAGTAACATATTTCTTGCACAAATCTGTATATATAGTATCAAAGAATTTCTTTTTAAAATCATGAGATTTTTACTACAGACAAAGTAAAGCATCTAAATCAAGATTTTTCAAATGCATCATTTTTGCCTCTGATGTCACACTATATGATATACTAGAGAGTGACTTATAATTTCTTATTAACTCTGGATATAAATATATTCCATTTGATACTTTGAAACATTTTCTTCTAAAAGCTTGTAAAGAATTTCATATCATGAATGGTTTAAGTAATTTTTGGTATTTTATTTACATCATTTTAAAATAATGTGCATCTAAAAAGCTTTGAAGATTAATTTTTTGCAGATTAATAGTACTTGCAACATGTAACCCTGAATAATAATTTCAATTCAGAAAGGAAATAAAAAAGATTTTTTCAATGAACAAATTCTTTTGAATGATTTGTCATTTAAAAATTGATTTTTTGTATTCATGCATAACAAATTAAAAGATATTCTATATGTTCTGAATATTTTTATACAGTTGAATTTAAAAATAAATGATTCTATAGGATAAAATAATTAATAATAGTTTATAACACAATAAGTTAAATGCAAGTTTTTTAAATTGAACTTCAAGTATATACGATTTTGAAATGGAATACATAAATATAAAAGATATTTTCATTTCTTTCACATGAATTTAATAAAAAGCTTTCTAAAAATAATCTACACTTTATGATTTGATAGAAGCATGATTAAAATATGACGTAGCAATTATATGACTTATATTTTAATAGATTTGCAAAAACAAAACATTTCCCAATTTTAATATATTTTATTCTTTTAATTATTACACTAGTAATACAAGTATGACAAAACAAAATATAAACAGTTTTATGAACGTAAATTCAATATAATAAATCTTCCCAAAGATAATATAGATATAAACGGTTTCTTTAAACTAACAATCAATGTAAAAATTGTTTTTAAATGTTTACAGTATTTTAAAAATATTTTATGTAAATACAACTTAAGAGAAATATTTAGGAAATAAACTATCATAAGAGAAAATATCCAAAGCATCCATAATCCCATCAGTAATACACAAATATGAAAAAAAAAAGAATGTTATGAAGGCAAAATGTACATAATGAATATGTACAAAGATAGTATAATAACAGATATGTAGGACTTCTCTTAAACATAGACACACAATCTATGTGAAAAATAGCTTGAAAAATTAGAGAACTGTTTTACTATTTGAAACAAAACAAAAAAATGTTCAAAAATTAGTAATTTCTATTAAAACCAGTATGAATTACAGGAGAATTTTACTTAAATGAGCAGTAAAACAAGAACAAAATGGATAATGTATGGGTTAATGCAAATATGGTATTGATAATTTTTTCCATCAAAGAAACTATACTAAAAAAATAACAAAACCCAAATTTGATGCATCAAATTTACCTTTTTGACAGTACATTCACAACCAAATTTTATATACATATAAAGAGAAAAATACATCTTTAAGTAAGCATACATTGCAATTATTCAATTCTTAAAAATTAATTTCTGTTTTTAAAAGCTACAACACAATACATTATGAAAGAAATTTTTTCAACTACCAATACACAAAAATCACAGCTAAAAAAAGTTTAGATTAAATTTACAAAAATTTAAAGATGAATTAAATTTTACTAAAACAGTAGTTTTCCAGCACTTTAAATATTCTTATTACCTGCTCTATCCAACAGATATATTCCAAGTACATAAATAAATTAGTTCAGCTTCTAGACAATTTAAACAAAAACACAGTCATCAACATAAAGAATTTATGTACCACAATACAAATCAATTATCAAAATTTTCTTTTCTTTATCGCAAACATTTCATACTTCATATATATGTGCATTTTGACATATATCATTGTAGAGGTAAAAATTGAAGAACTTAAGAATATTCAAATCGCACATTTCGAAACACCCTTTGAAGATTTCATAACAATCATGACTCTTGCAAATATCATATACAGCATTTTTCCAATGCTGGTTTATGCAGTTATGTTAAATTTCAAGATTCGGAATGACTTCTTGACTTTGGATACGAAGTTCACCAAGTGCGTATAGAATTTCTTATTTTCATGCTTCTCATCACAATGCCCAATGACCATCCAGCATTCTGGGCAAAATATATAAATGTTACCTTGCTCATTAACCACATCATCGAATTCAACCTTTGTTACCTTGTCTACCGAATGCTCTTTTTCAGTGCTTTCAAGGATTGAATTCCTAACAACTACGATTTTACAAACTGAACACTCTAAGTAGTTGTTGAATTCTTGATAGGATTCATCTGTAACTGAATATTTTACAGAGCCGATATTATTCGATGATTTGTTAAGAAACGAACATTCTATATGGCTGATGGGACAGTCCAATGATTCCTTACAAACATATTTGAAAAAGCTTTCAGAAGATGCGGCATCACTTCCCATTTTTCAAGAATGATGAATATAAACACCTGACGCAAATTAAAGTACCTTTTAAAATTTCCGCGTTGAAAGATGTAGAATCTATATTAACGCAGAAAAGCTGGAATTGAACACCTGGATAAGTTTCGCGCTTTTCGACAAACACGGAACTATATCGATACGTACAGGATGATATTGATACGTATGCAGCGACCTTACAGCTCAACATAACGACTCCCAAACTGAACTGAATTGATCTGTTATTCTTGTAGCGTGCGTGATTCACCATGTGTTGTAGTTTTTAGAAGTTTACCTCTTAATTGCTCATTTAATCTTTAAAATTAATAAATGTTTATTGTTATTTAAATCAACCGTGTGGTAGTGAAGTATGCCTAACCAAGCAACGCGGCAGTGGTGACCCCTTTTGGACTTAAAAACACGTAAGCTATTCTGTTCTACTGGCAAATGCAATACAAATTCTTCTACTACGGATGATCAGTACGTAGCGAAAGATTTTTTTCTCCTTCTCCTCAAGGCCACTTTGAAGCATCTGCTCGGAGATTCGTTTCGCTTCCTGCTTATTCAACAATATGACTAGTGAAACCGTTGAAGTCGCTCGTATTGCGTTGCGGCTGCCGCCGTTTTGAAAATCCAACGTTCGTCTATGGATTGCGCAATGCGACCATGCATTCACATTCAGTGGTATCTCCAGTGATTATACTAAGTATTCTGCTTTGGTTGCGAACCTGGATGCTGAAACTCTCTCCTACGTGTCGGACATTGTGTTAAGCCCTCCGAACAGTGACAAATATCACACTCTCTCGCAGCGGCTCATCACCCAATTTAGCGACTCGGAGACTCAAAAATTAAGAAACTGCTTACTGACCTTCAGCTAGGAGATGAGAAGCCCAGCCACCTGTTGCGAAAAATGAAAGAGCTGTCTAATGGCCAACTCCAGGATGACTTTCTGCAAAGTTTGTGGCTTCAAAGAATGCCACCACATATCCAGACTGTTTTGTCTGCATCCTCAGAGCCTTTGGATAAACTGGCTATCATCGCTGATAAGGTTTCTGAGGTTGTTGGTGCGTCCTCGACTATCTGTGCAGCCACAACTGTTCCTCCACCATCCCAGTCATCTTCATGCAGTGCTCAGCCAACCATGGACTCTCTCGCCAGGCAGATCCAAGAGCTGTCTCTACAAGTTGCTGAACTGACAAGAGAGCGCAATTCCTCTCGCCACCAACGATATAGTTCTGACCGCCGGAGATCACATTCACGCTCTAGGAGTGTCAATAGAGGAAGCGGCATCTGCTACTATCATCGCCGTTATAAAGAGCAGGCCCGCAAGTGTGTTTCACCTTGTGCATTTGTGCAAAAAAACGAGTAAGCTCTATCATAGCTGGAATGGCAGAGCCCTCGCAACATACCAGCCGGTTATTTTTATTAGACCGCAAGTCTGGCCAGAAATTCCTCATACACTCTGGAAGTGAAATCTGTGTCATCCCACCTTCTCCAACTATGAATAAATCACCTCAGTCTAACTTCTCCTTATTTGCTGCTAATAATACCAAAATTCCAGCCTATGGTATGGTCCGTAAAGAACTGAACCTGGGTCTGAGGCGACCTTTTATCTGGACTTTCATAATTGCTGATGTATCATCTCCTATAATTGGTGCTGATTTTCTAAAGCACTTCAACCTTTTAATCGACCTTAAGAAAAAAAGGTTGGTGGATGTGGAAACTTCTCTTTTCACTTCTTGTGTTTTTTCAAATATTTTACAGCCCTCAATCCTCACTGTAGATGCAAACATTAGTTTTAAAAACATCTTATCGGAATATCCAGACCTCAGCAACCCTTCTTTTAATTTCCAAATCAGCATCACATGGCACAGTCCACCATATTATTACTACTGGCCCACCAGTCACTGCCAGGCCTAGAAGGCTACACTCTAAACTGTATGATGCAGTGAAGGTAGAATTTGAATTTCTTCTTGCTCAAGGCATTATTAGACCTTCCAAAAGTCCCTGGAGTCCTCCTCTTCATGTTGTGCCCAAATCTGACTCTACAGTTAGACCTGTTGGGGATTACAGGCAGCTGAATTCTGTTACTGAGTTCGACAGCTACCCCATGCCTTATTTGAATGACTTTGCTCATGCACTACATGGCAAGAGTATATTTTCCAAAATAGACATTTTTAAGGCATTCCACCAAATCCCTATAGCTGAGTGTGATATTCCTAAGACAGCTGTAACAACTCCATAGGGTCTTTACGAATATACCCATTTGTGTTTTGGCCTTGTGAATGCACCACAAACCTTTATGCGATTCATGCATGAAGTACTAAGAGGACTTCCTTTTTTTTTGTCTACTTGGATGATATTTTGTGTTACCCAGAAAATGCTGAGGAGCATCGTTCTCACTTAAGAACTATATTCCAAAGACTGAGCTCATATGGTTTAAAACTAAATATCTCTAAATGTGTATTTGGTGTGACTGAACTCATTTTCCTTGGCCACCTTATCACTCTGATGGCATTAAGCCATTGCCTGACAAAGTTCAAGCAGTTCTTGATTACAAAACAAATCAGAGACTGTTGGCTCTCTGAGAAAATTTTTAGGACTGTTAAATTTTTATAGACGTTTCTTGCCCAAAGCAGCTGAACAACAGTATCTTTTAAGTGAATTTTTAAAAGGTTCTAAAGGTAAGAAGGACTCAAAGCCTTTAAACTGGTCTTCTGAGGCAATTTACAGCATTTCAGAGGTGTAAACAAGCTCTTGCTGATGCTGCACTTCTTGCTCATCTTTCCCCTTCTGCCCCGCTTGCTCTTCATGTGGACGCCTCTGATTATGCCATAGGAGGGGCACTTCACCAAGTTGGGGACTCTGAGCTACAGCCATTGGCTTTCTTTTCCAGAAAACTTACTTCATCTGAAAAAGTCTTACAGTGCCTACGACCGTGAACTCCTTGCTATGTACTCGGCTATCCGACACTTTCCGGTATATGCTGGAAGCTAGAGATTTCACAGTGTTTACTGACCACAAGCCCCTCACTTATGCTTTTAGGCAAAAAAGTGACAAGTGTTCTCCACGGCAGATCCGTCAGCTGGATTTCATCTCTCAGTTCACCACAAATATTGTACACATTCCAGGATATGACAATATTGCTGCTGATGTTCTCTCTCGTGTTTCTGCAATCACCTTCCCAAGTCAAATTGACTATGACTGTATTGCTGAGACACAACAGACTGATCAGGAGCTTCACACCTAATAGCATCTGGAACTTCCTTGGAACTCAAAAAGGTAACTTTTCCCAAGATTCGTCTACTGAAATTATGTGATCTATCAACGGGCACAGCCAGACCTACATCCCAAAACAGCATCGCCAAGATGTTTTCTCTGCTATGCATAATTTATCCCATCCTGGCATACGTCGATCAGTGCATTTGATGAAGCAACGTTTTGTTTGGCCATCAATCTCATCAGATGTAGCTAAGTGGGCAAGACACTGCCTAGCTTGCCAAAAATCCAAAATTCATCGTCATACTAGATCACCTCTTTCATCATTTCAAGAACCTTCCGAACGTTTTGATCATGTTCATCTGGATCTCATTGGACCTCTACCTCCATCAAATGGCCACACCTATTGCCTGACAATGATTGACCGTTTTTCGAAATGGCCAGAGGCCCAACCTCTCAAAGACGTAACTGCTGAGACTGTGGCTGAGGCCTTCTTTTCCTCTTGGGTGTCTCGCTTTGGAACTCCTGCAATTCTCACAACCGACAGAGGCAAGCAGTTTGGAGTCCTCGCTCTTCAAAGCTCTTAGCAAACTACTTGGTGTTCAGAAGTGTCGTACAACTGGATACCACCCTCAAGCTAATGGGATGATCGAAGAATTGCACCGCCCATTGAAAAGTGCAATCAAATGCCATGCTACTGAGCGTTGGACAGAAGTACTCCCTATCATCTTACTAGGTCTACGAGCTAGATATTCTGTGTACCCCAGCTGAATTAGTTTTTGGGACCACTATTCGACTGCCAGGGGAGATGTTTGACTCTTCCAAGCCAGACGATGATGTTGTGAATTTTGTTTCGAAACTTAAGTCTCACATGCAATCACTTCACCCTAAACCACCAAAAACACCATGGCAAACGTCCAGTTTTATCCATCCAGGACTGTTGGAAGCAACACATGTTTTTCTTCGCCGAGACATGTTACGTCGTCCACTTCAACAACCCTATGATGGCCCTTTCAAAGTCTTACAAAGGAAGGGATAAAGTGTTTTCCTTGACATCAATGGTAAACGGGTATCTGTATCTATTGATAGATACAAACCTGCCTTCTTTCTTAACACTGAGGACTTGCAACTACCTCAAACCAAGAATGAAACACCTGCTACTCTGGAACCTAATGCAACAGCTTCAACACCTGCTACTGTGGAATCTGATCCAACAGCTTCAACGCCTACCCAGCCATCTACACGTTCTGGTCGCAAAGTTCATCTTCCAACTAGGTATCGTTGACACTGGAAGGGGGTATGCAGCGACCTTACAGCTCAACATAACGACTCCAAAACTGAACTGAATTGATCTGTTTCTCTTGTAGCGTGCCTGATTCACCATGTGTTGTAGTTTTTAGAAGTTTACCTCTTAATTGCTCATTTAATCTTTAAAGTTAATAAATGCTTATTGTTATTTAATTCAACCGTGCTGTAGTGAAGAATGCTTAACCACGCAACGCGGCACGTACATGCTAAAACGTGAACTCACCGCTACACGATTCGTTACTTCTTAGGGCTAACATCTACCCGATGTCTGGTTTTGGTGTAACTATTCTAAAAATACTGAATAGACAAGGATGTGACAAATAAAACATTTAATCGCACAAACACACAACATTACATTGCGAAGTTTTTTGTACATCTAATCTAGTGAAAGGACAGAGCAGCAACAGTATTGCGTCATTAGCTTAACACTGATTGGTTGGAGAGGCGATGCCTTTTTCAATATCCTCCCCCCTTTTTGATAAGCTGGATAGCTTAGTCAAAAACATCAGTTAAAGTCAACAAGTTCAGCTTGTCGGGTTTCTTCACTGGACAACCACATCTGGTCACCTGAGGTTGCTCAGTAGCTTTCAAAGTATCAGGATTTGGACAGCTCACGAGCGAATCAGTCTGTTGAACCTTTTGGAGCGGTGGATTTGCTATCTAATTCCCACTCACCTCAAGCGGAAACACACGTTGAATTGGACGAGTTAAAGCACAAGATTGAGTCTTTAGTTTAACAGTTTTCACCAGTCCATCCTTCCCTGGAATCAATTTTATTACACGAACTAAAGGTCATTGAAGACGTTTTTTCCGATCGTCACCGATCAGAACTATATCACCCACTTGAATGTTCGACGACTGAGGATGTTGTTTTTGTCGTTGAATCAATTGACCAAAGTATTCATTTCTGAATATCCTTTTGAACTCCTCGATTACTTTGGCTCTAAATCTCAATCTTTTCCGAAAGTGATTAGCATCTCGGACATCTAAATCTTTAGTATCGGCAGTTAGTATTTCAAAAAGGAACCTTGCGGGCGTAATTGGAGTTAGATCCTGCATATCTTCAGACAGATATGTCAATGGACGTGAATTAACAACTTTTTCACATTCACATAAAATAGTTAGCAATTCTTCATACGTAAATATGGCCTTCCCTAAGGTTCTCCTGATAAGCTCTTCCACCGTTCTCACAAGCCTCTCCCAAAAGCCTCCCCACGAAGCTGCTGTTGGAGGTATAAGTTTCCATGTTATACGTTGTATCTCTGCATATCGAGATATTTCGTTCCAACCGATATCAATTAATTCGTTGGGGGCACCTCTGAAATTTGTGCCATTGTCAGAATATATTATTCGAGGTCTTCCTCGTCTGGCCACAAAACGACAAAAAGACAATAGAAAGGCATCAGTCGAAAGGAGAGGAAACTAATACGAGGTGCAACGCACGATAGATGGCACAGGTATAGAGGACAATCCAAACCTTATCACCCCGTTTGACGTACAGGGGACCAGCCAAATCTACACCTACCACTTCAAACACTGCGGCAACTTTTACTCTATCAGATGGTAGAGAAACAGGATCAGTCATTGGAGACTTACTTTTAAATCTTCGACATTTAACATAGGCATTCCATATCTTTCGAACAGTTCTTCTACCACCTGTTATCCAATATTTTTCACGTATTATGCTTAAAAGCAACTGCGTCCCTGCATGATGATTTTTTAAATGAAAACGCTGTACAAGTCTTTGCGTAAATATACAATTGTTAGGCAGTAAGATTGGATTGGCGAAAGAAAGTTAGGTGCATCTATGCGTTCAATGATTCGCGTTTTCACACAAATGATGTTGTTATCATCTCTGAATACACTCAAGTTTGAAATTAACGTTTCATCTGTGAAGCTCTGAGCTTGAACAGATCGGATCAGCTGGATCTCAGCACTCTCTAACTCATCTAAAGACAATTGTCCTTTCTTTCTGTCACTGATTCTGCTTCTAACATTATTAATAAATCTAAGAACCCATGCAACTAATCTTAAGATTGAATGAAATTTTGAAAATTTACTAGCATACCATGGCAACATTTCCTCCGACAGATTTAAATTGCACAGTCTAACTTTTTTCCTTTCCAATGAAATTTCGGAAGTATCATAATCAGGCAACTTTGTTATGGGCCAAGTATCTGGTGACTCTACGAACGACAATGGACCTTCGCACCAATGTGACTCAACTAAATGACTAGGTGAGCATCTTCGAGAAATTAAATCGGCTGGATTAATTTTCCCAGGTATATGACGCCATTCACTATTAGGAAAGAGATTTTTAATTTCTTTAATCCTATTCGAAACAAAAACAGACCAACCTCCCTTTTCCCTCAGCCAATACAATGCCACAATTGAATCACTCCAAAAAACAGTTTCCATTTCAGTAATATTAAGAGATTCCTGTACCGAATGTGCCAATCTGGCACCAATGCAACATGCCATAAGCTCTAATCTGGGAATTGCTACCTGCTTTAATGGAGCTACTCTCGCCTTTGCCCTAACAAGGGCAACTTTCACACCCTGGGAAGTGTTTGATCTAAAAAATATAAAGAGTGTTTTTTTTTCAGGTATAGAAGTTTAAGTTGGCATTACTTTCCAAGATGGCGACCAATTTAACAGCTGTCAAGTGATTTATTCTCAGTTTGGTTTGGCAATTCATCATGAATAGACTCACGCCTCATAGAGATTCGTCGATGGGCCCAAAACGAGATTGCCGTTGTTCCCGTTTTTCATAAGCGAATTTTGTTTAGCGATGAAGCGCACTTCTGGTTGAATGGCTACGTCAACAAACAAAACTGCCGCATTTGGAGTGAAGCTAATCCACAAGTGTATGTCGAAACACCGTTACATCCAGAAAAACTGACTGTTTGGTGCGCTTTATGGGCTGGTGAAATCCTTCTTCAAAAACTATGAAGGCCACAACGTTACAGTCAATGGTGATCGGTATAGAGCCATGATTACTAACTTTTTCATTCCTGAATTGAACAATCATGATGTCCAGGAGCTGTGGTTCCAACAAGACGGCGCAACATGTCACACAGCTCGTGCCACAATCGATTTATTGAAAGACACGTTTGGTGACCGCCTAATTTCACGTTTTGGACCTGTGAATTGGCCTCCAAGATCTTGTGATTTAACACCGCTAGACTATTTTCTGTGGGGCTATGTAAAGTCATTGGTCTATGCGGATAATCCATAAACGCTTGACCATTTGGAAGACAACATTCGCCGTGTTATTGCCGATATACGGCCACAAATGTTGGAAAAAGTCATCGAAAATTGGACGTCCAGATTGGACTACATCCGAGCCAGCCGATGCAGTCCTATGCCAGAAATCATATTTAAAATGTAATGCCATAAGATTATCTTTCGAATAAAAAAATTCATGTCAATCGAATAATACATCGTTGTTTTATTGCAATTTAAAGTTCTATACCTCTAAAAAAACGCCCTTTACAAGTAGCATAGGCCTCTCTACATGCATCAACAAAAACATGCATTTGTGTGCTATCATTAATTTCAAAATAACGAGGAATTTCCACATCTGAAAGTATCTTAATTTCATTTCACCATTTAAAAAAAGATTTCACTATCTCCTCTGGCAAAGATGAGTCCCAAGCTAATTTTAATTTCCATGTGTTTTGCAACAGTATTTTGGGTGTGTTAGAGTTACAGAACACAACATGCCTAATGGATCTGCCGCGTTGCGTGGTTAGGCATTCTTCACTACAACACGGTTGAATTAAATAACAATAAACATTTATTAACTTTAAAGATTAAATGAGCAATTAAGAGGTAAACTTCTAAAAACTACAACACATGGTGAATCAGGCACCCTACAAGAATAACAGGTCAATTCAGTTCAGATTTGAAGTCGTTATGTTGAGCTGTAAGGTCGCTGCATACTCCCCTTTCAGTGTCAACAATACCTAGTTGGAAGATGAACTTTGCGACCAGAACGTGTAGATGGCTGGGTAGGCGTTGAAGCTGTTGGATCAGATTCCCCATTAGCAGGTGTTGAAGCTGTTGCATTAGGTTCCACAGTAGCAGGTGTTTCATTCTTGGTTTGAGGTAGTTGCAAGTCCTCAGTGTTAAGAAAGAAGGCAGGTTTGTATCTATCAATAGATACAGATACCCGTTTACCATTGATGTCAAGGAAAAACACTTTATCCTTCCTTTGTAAGACTTTGAAAGGGCCATCATAGGGTTGTTGAAGTGGACGACGTAACATGTCTCGGCGAAGAAAACATGTGTTGCTTCCAACAGTCCTGGATGGATAAAAACTGGACGTTTGCCATGGTGTTTTGGTGGTTTAGGGTGAAGTGATTGCATGTGAGACTTAAGTTTCGAAACAAAATTCACAACATCCTCGTCTGGCTTGGAAGAGTCAAACATCTCCCCTGGCAGTCGAATAGTGGTCCCAAAAACTAATTCAGCTGGGGTACACAGAATATCTAGCTCGTAGACCTAGTAAGATGATAGGGAGTACTTCTGTCCAACGCTCAGTAGCATGGCATTTGATTGCACTTTTCAATGGGCGGTGCAATTCTTCGATCATCCCATTAGCTTGAGGGTGGTATCCAGTTGTACGACACTTCTGAACACCAAGTAGTTTGCTAAGAGCTTTGAAGAGCGAGGACTCACACTGCCTGCCCCTGTCGGTTGTGAGAATTGCAGGAGTTCCAAAGCGAGACACCCAAGAGGAAAAGAAGGCCTCAGCCACAGTCTCAGCAGTTATGTCTTTGAACATGATCAAAACGTTAGGAAGGTTCTTGAAATGATGAAAGAGGTGATCTAGTATGACGATGAATTTTGGATTTTTGGCAAGCTAGGCAGTTTCTTGCCCACTTAGCTACATCTGATGAGATTGATGGCCAAACAAAACGTTGCTTCATCAAATGCACTGATCGACGTATGCCAGGATGGGATAAATTATGCATAGCAGAGAAAACATCTTGGCGATGCTGTTTTGGGATGTAGGGTCTGGCTGTGCCCGTTGATAGATCACACATAATTTCAGTAGACGAATTGGGAAAAGTTACCTTTTTGAGTTCCAAGGAAGTTCCAGATGCTATTAGGGTGTGAAGCTCCTGATCAGTCTGTTGTGTCTCAGCAATACAGTCATAGTCAATTTGACTTGGGAAGGTGATTGCAGAAACACGAGAGAGAACATCAGCAGCAATATTGTCATATCCTGGAATGTGTACAATATTTGTGGTGAACTGAGAGATGAAATCCAGCTGACGGATCTGCCGTGGAGAACACTTGTCACTTTTTTGCCTAAAAGCATAAGTGAGGGGCTTGTGGTCAGTAAACACTGTGAAATCTCTAGCTTCCAGCATATACCGAAAGTGTCGGATAGCCGAGTACATAGCAAGGAGTTCACGGTCGTAGGCACTGTAAGACTTTTCAGATGAAGTAAGTTTTCTGGAAAAGAAAGCCAATGGCTGTAGCTCAGAGTCCCCAACTTGGTGAAGTGCCCCTCCTATGGCATAATCAGAGGCGTCCACATGAAGAGCAAGCGGGGCAGAAGGGGAAAGATGAGCAAGAAGTGCAGCATCAGCAAGAGCTTGTTTACACCTCTGAAATGCTGTAATTGCCTCAGAAGACCAGTTTAAAGGCTTTGAGTCCTTCTTACCTTTAGAACCTTTTAAAAATTCACTTAAAAGATACTGTTGTTCAGCTGCTTTGGGCAAGAAACGTCTATAAAAATTTAACAGTCCTAAAAATTTTCTCAGAGAGCCAACAGTCTCTGGTTGTTTGTAATCAAGAACTGCTTGAACTTTGTCAGGCAATGGCTTAATGCCATCAGGAGTGATAAGGTGGCCAAGGAAAATGAGTTCAGTCACACCAAATACACATTTAGAGATATTTAGTTTTAAACCATATGAGCTCAGTCTTTGGAATATAGTTCTTAAGTGAGAACGATGCTCCTCAGCATTTTCTGGGTAACACAAAATATCATCCAAGTAGACAAAACAAAAAGGAAGTCCTCTTAGTACTTCATGCATGAATCGCATAAAGGTTTGTGGTGCATTCACAAGGCCAAAACACAAATGGGTATATTCGTAAAGACCCCATGGAGTTGTTACAGCTGTCTTAGGAATATCACACTCAGCTATAGGGATTTGGTGGAATGCCTTAAAAATGTCTATTTTGGAAAATATACTCTTGCCATGTAGTGCATGAGCAAAGTCATTCAAATAAGGCATGGGGTAGCTGTCGAACTCAGTAACAGAATTCAGCTGCCTGTAATCGCCAACAGGTCTAACTGTAGAGTCAGATTTGGGCACAACATGAAGAGGAAAACTCCAGGGACTTTTGGAAGGTCTAATAATGCCTTGAGCAAGAAGAAATTCAAATTCTACCTTCACTGCATCATACAGTTTAGGGTGTAGCCTTCTAGGCCTGGCAGTGACTGGTGGGCCAGTAGTAATAATATGGTGGACTGTGCCATGTGATGCTGATTTGGAAATTAAAGAAGGGTTGCTGAGGTCTGGATATTCCGATAAGATGTTTTTAAAACTAATGTTTGCATCTACAGTGAGGATTGAGGGCTGTAAAATATTTGAAAAAACACAAGAAGTGAAAAGAGAAGTTTCCACATCCACCAACCTTTTCTCTTAAGGTCGATTAAAAGGTTGAAGTGCTTTAGAAAATCAGCACCAATTATAGGAGATGATACATCAGCAATTATGAAAGTCCAGATAAAAGGTCGCCTCAGACCCAGGTTCAGTTCTGTACGGACCATACCATAGGCTGGAATTTTGGTATTATTAGCAGCAAATAAGGAGAAGTTAGACTGAGGTGATTTATTCATAGTTGGAGAAGGTGGGATGACACAGATTTCACTTCCAGAGTGTATGAGGAATTTCTGGCCAGACTTGCGGTCTAATAAAAATAACCGGCTGGTATGTTTCGAGGCCTCTGCCATTCCAGCTATGATAGAGCTTACTCGTTTTTTTGCACAAATGCACAAGGTGAAACACACTTGCGGGCCTGCTCTTTATAACGGCGATGATAGTAGCAGATGCCGCTTCCTCTATTGACACTCCTAGAGCGTGAATGTGATCTCCGGCGGTCAGAACTATATCGTTGGTGGCGAGAAGAATTGCGCTCTCTTGTCAGTTCAGCAACTTGTAGAGACAGCTCTTGGATCTGCCTGGCGAGAGAGTCCATGGTTGGCTGAGCACTGCATGAAGATGACTGGGATGGTGGAGGAACAGTTTTGGCCGCACATATAGTCGAGGACGCACCAACAACCTCAGAAACCTTATCAGCGATGATAGCCAGTTTATCCAAAGGCTCTGAGGATGCAGACAAAACAGTCTGGATATGTGGTGGCATTCTTTGAAGCCACAAACTTTGCAGAAAGTCATCCTGGAGTTGGCCATTAGACAGCTCTTTCATTTTTCGCAACAGGTGGCTGGGCTTCTCATCTCCTAGCTGAAGGTCAGTAAGCAGTTTCTTAATTTTTTTGAGTCTCCGAGTCGCTAAATTGGGTGATGAGCCGCTGCGAGAGAGTGTGATATTTGTCACTGTTCGGAGGGCTTAACACAATGTCCGACACGTAAGAGAGAGTTTCAGCATCCAGGTTCGCAACCAAAGCAGAATACTTAGTATCATCACTGGAGATACCACTGAATGTGAATGCATGGTCGCATTGCGCAATCCATAGACGAACGTTGGATTTCCAAAACGGCGGCAGCCGCAACGCAATACGAGCGACTTCAATGGTTTCACTAGTCATATTGTTGAATAAGCAGGAAGCGAAACGAATCTCCGAGCAGATGCTTCAAGTGGCCTTGAGGAGAAGGGAAAAAAATCTTTCGCTACGTACTGATCATCCGTAGTAGAAGAATTTGTATTGCATTCGCAAGTAGAACAGAATAACTTACGTGTTTTTAAGTCCAAAAGGGGTCACCACTGCCGCGTTGCGTGGTTAGGCATTCTTCACTACAACACGGTTGAATTAAATAACAATAAACATTTATTAACTTTAAAGATTAAATGAGCAATTAAGAGGTAAACTTCTAAAAACTACAACACATGGTGAATCAGGCACGCTACAAGAATAACAGGTCAATTCAGTTCAGTTTTGAAGTCGTTATGTTGAGCTGTAAGGTCGCTGCAGATCAAAAATGTTTTGAACAGTCGCTAAAATAAGTCGTATTTATTTTAGTTTCCCCTGATAAACTTTCAAAATCAATTTTACACTTTAGAATGTCCTTATCAAGATCCCAAATTATCCCTAATAATTTCGTTGTACCTGTACTTTTGGATATGTGCTTACTTTCTACATTACTTCCCCAATTACGCAAATTGAAACACCCACGTGACAAAATTTCCTTAGACCTTCAAACAAATTTTTCTTGTTGTACAATATTATTCACCTCTGTAAGGCAGGCAATTATCTACATAAAACGAAAGTTTTAACTTAGAGCCTAGTTGAGTATCATCTGTTTGCACATTTTCCAGCAAGTGCGCAAGCACTGCAGCTAACAAGAAGGGACTCAACGATACGCCAAAAACCACTCGGCAGTGACGGTAAACAATATCCTCACCCTCGTCAGGGTAAAAGAATTTTAAAAAATCTCTATGTTTAGGGGTAATTCCCAGCTGAAGGAATGCTTTCTCAATATCGGCAGAAAGTCCGATCGGATACCTACGAAACCTGTCTAAAATGTCTGGTATCTGCTCAATTAAATTTGGACCTTTATACAATAAGTCATTTAGAGAACTCTGGCCAGTTACACGAGCTGACGCATCAAAAACTGGTCGTATTTTGGTTGTAATGTTATCGTCTTTCACAATTGGTCGATGCGGCAAAAAATAAGAATTTTCACCTTTCTCTTCAATTTTTTCTATAATTTCTAATTCTTCCCATTCTTTAAATATAACTTTATAATTATCTAGAATCCCATTTCTTTGTGCGCGTTCGCACATCTTTTTATGCCGCTTCCATGTCAGATATTTGTTGGAAGACAAATCTATTGCTTCCGATTTAAAGGGCAAACAAAGTTCGTATCTACCTGTCCAGTAGAATTTTCATACTGTTTTTAAATTCTTCAATCACCTTTTAATGTTCATTTTTTTCATTTAACTTTTGAATTGGGTCAAAAATTCGAATGCTTTCGAGATTCCACAATTCATTAACAGGCAATTCTTTAACCAATAAAGAAATAACATTTAAAACAGTATCACACTCTTGATTACATTTATCAAAAACTCCCTGCTTTCTATTCAAAACATAACCCAAACGAGTTTTTAATGAAAACAAACCCGATTTCATTTCAATACAACCATCTGTAAATAACAAGCTAGCTACATTCGCGCAGATCAAAATATCTATTTCGCTATCTTCATTTTCAAGATCAGACAAAACAATCCCCCTTCTATTCAATTCATTAATCAAAACAGGGCTACTTATTTTTGGCACTCTGCCACAAATCTTTTTTTCCGAAAACATCTCGACGCGATTTCTCCAGCGAACATATTAATAATTCATAAAATCATGTAATTGACAGGATGTTTCTCCCCCGAAAAGCTGATGCTGCATTTTAATCTTATTATTTGATGTAATACCTAATTTCTGAATAACATGTTTTGAAATATATGAATATTGAGATCCACTGTCGATCAAAGCTCTACATTTTATGATTGTATTATTAGCACAAACTTTAACAATTAAAGTCATTAGAAACACATTATTTTTATTACAACTGTTAGATAATGAATTCGTTTCAATACTATCAGATCTCTGATTAACATTGCTTTTCGCTTGATCACACATTAAATAATGGTGTGGTTTGGCACAATGTAAACATGAATTTTTTGCCTTACAGTACTTAGAAAAATGAAAAACTGAAAAACAGTCAAAGCAGCTTCTGTTTCTTAATACACATTTCTTCTTTTCACCAGAAGTCATTTTTTCCAGCTTCTAAACAGTCCTTGGAGGAATGTTTTTTATTGCAAAATATACATAATAAATTTCGCTTACCTGTGCCATTCCTATCATGTGTGCTTACCAACGTAGCTGCAGAGGGGAACTTATCCGGTTTGTTGACCTGTATTTTCTTTTGATTGACAGGAGCTGAAAAATTATTCCTTGCGAGTTCAACAATTTCGTCGTTTTTAACTTCTTGTTTAAGGAAGTTCATTAATAATTTCAAAGTCAGGCCTTCACCAGGAGAATCCTCTTTGAAATTTTTGCTTCTTTCAAACGCAACAATAGAGGTCACACTAATGTTACTTTATAATTTGAATTACATGTACAACTAAAACATTTACTACTATACAGTGCAAAAAGAAAACTTCTTTGTAATAAATAGAGTTGTGAGTTGTGTTAGTATTTAGTTTTATTATTTTTCCAATAATCGCTAGTTAAAATTATTTGAAGACACTTCTATACCTCATTAAACATTTCTTCAGAAAAAATAGCACATTGATCCATAAAGGTTCGCCACCCCTGGTCTATGATGTGGTAGTGACGAAAGTGGTGTTTCTCTGTGTGCGGTGTACTTCAGGGCTATAAATGTTATAGCTTTGAGTTTGGGTGCTTGTCATGTGTGTGCGTATAAACTGAACACTTGTGATGGCGAATGATGGTTTGACGAGAAGAGATAACGAGTGTGTCGTTGAAGCGTGGGGAAATGCCTTTTATCTCCTCTCCCACGTACATAAGCATACAATTGTACGAAACACCAAAGTCGTAAAACTTTAACCGACCATTGGCAAACAGTGAAAAAGTTTTGCGCTCTTAAATGGCATATACACCTTCAAAAGCTCCATTGTTTTGCTTCTGTTGTTATTTATTCGAAAACGCCCAATTCATCTAACGCGCCGAAATTTTACTCCACCAGCGGATTTAATACTTGGTGGAAATTTAATCCCAAGGTTGGCAATCATGAACTAAGAGCTCAACATAATCCGGAGCGTACCTATCGCCGTATCAGCCGTATCAATGATACGGAGCTCCCAAGCTACAGGGGCCCCAACATATGTAACTTCAGTCCCACTAACAGGGCTCCCATATCTAAAAAAGGGCCCGAAAGGAATTTTGATACAGGGCCTCCTCAGAGTGAACATATCGAAAATTTTTGCAAATAGAAGGAGTTAGAAGAGAGACTTCGGAAAGGAGAGACAAACAATTGATAAAAAAGAACAAGAACTATTGGCAAAGAAAAATAAAAAATGGCATGAAGTTCTGACAAGAATGTTTGATACTATACAATTTCTGGCAAAACAAAACTTGGCATTGCGTGGTCACAGGGAAGATGACACCAGTACTAATAAAGGCAACTTTTTAGAATTGGTATATCTTAAGGCCAAGTACGACCCTGTTCTCAGAGAGCATTTAGTAAGGATAAAAATGGGCCAAAACAGTTCTCTCACTTACATGTCCCCTCAAATTCAAAATGAGTTTATAGAAATTTTAGGAAACAAAGTTCGCCAAGCAATTATAGCTGTTGTCCAAAAGGCTAAATATTATTCCTTGATTTTTGACAGCATTCCGGATACTTCCCACAAAGATCAAACAAGTCAAGTAGTAAGATATGTGATGACTGGAAACCAGGAAGTTAGAGTGGAAGAATCTTTTATAGATTTCCCTGAAACGAGCAACAAAACTGTGAAAGGTATAAGTGACATATGATAGTAAGCAAATTTAAGGTTGATGGGCTCGACATTATGATTTGTGGAGGGAAAGCTTGCGATAATGCTGCCTCGATGGCTGGATGCCACACAGTTGTGCAACAGCGGATAAAAGATATCAATCCTAATGCCTAATTTGTCCCTTGATAAAATCATTCGCTAAACCTGGTTTGCGTACATGCAGCTTCAGTAGAAGTAAATTCGGGGACTTTCTTTGGTACGCTAGAACGCTGCTACTCTTTTTTTTCTACGTCGACGCACAGATGGAAAGTTCTTCTTGAAGCCATAGGAAAAAGTTTGAAGAGGATTAAGGACACACGTTGAAGCGCTAAACGTGATGCTGTAAATTATATTAGACACCATTATAATGAAACTTTAAGTGCACTGGAAAAACTGACGGAAACGAGTGAAAGCTTTAATGCACGCACATATGCAGGAAGTTTATTAGTCGCTATGCAAATGCATTCATTTTTGCGTTATTTAGGCCTCTGGTAATCGGTACTGTGTGAAGCCAATGATGCTCAAAATTATTTGCAGACACAGGGACTAAATACCCATCAACGTGCTAAAAAAATACGTGCTTTACAGACCGTATTAGAACCAAAACGAGAGGAATTCATGGATGACGCTTTAATATATGCTAAAGTTTATGTGTGAAGAGCTTAAAATTTCTTTTGAACCTCCAAGACGAATCAGAAGGAAGCATATATTTGGCAACGGAAATAAAGATGTCCAGTTATAGTAAGATGACTTGAGGCGAACAATGTTTCCTTCAATAGACAGAGTGACTGCTGAAATTCGAGAAAGATTCCAACAGTTGCAGAATCTAGCACAAAAATATGTTTTTTTAAGGCTTAAAGAGATATTGAGCATGGACGAACTTAACTTAGATCAAGCTCCTCAAGACGTTAATAAGGAATTTAAACTTGAGCTCGTATACCTACAAGCTTTCGTATCTGCAACAGACCCAGACTGTAAAAAAGAACTCATTAGGTCCGGCTCTCTGGGGTGGCCGCGGTAGCCGAGTGGTATAGGTATCGGACTGTGGCTTGCCTTGTCACGAGTTCGAGCCCAGTACCACTAAATACCCGCAGTGTAGGGCAGCGATGCACGTTAAATCTGTCGAGAGCTGAAACGTCCTCCCATTGGTGTGGTGTGGTAGTTAGGAGAGGGGGTGCCAGCTCAGGTGTCGTCCACATCACTTGACCATGGTTCAAAATTACGTGGTCCGTCTCCAAAAGCCCTCGTGTAGCTGAACAGTGCGACGTTAATATTCATTCAATCAATCAACCGGCTCTCTGGGTTTATTAAAATATATTATTGAGTCCAAACTTGAAGATGGCTTACCAAATATTGTCATAATGTTGAGAATTTTTTAACATCTACTATCAGTAATGCCAGTTGCGAGAGAAGCTTCTCTAAGCTGAAATTAATCAAAAATATTCTCAGCTCGACTATATCCACGTTAAGGCTAACAAATTTAGCTATTCTGGCATTTGAACATGACACATACATATTGATATTGACAATTTTCTAAAAGATTTTGCTATGAAAAAACACGAAAAGTGCATTTTTAATCAATAAAAAATTTAAAGCTGTTTTTTTTTACTTCAAATAATTTTCTTGATTAATAATTAAAACAGAGAGGCGGAAAATTTCTGGTTGGCCCCAGGCGGCGAAAGCACACGCTACGCGAATGTGCCTGCCGAGTCATCACTCCGCACGCAGAGTCCCAACGCCGGCTTGCTTAGTCGGATCAGCGGAGAAAGAGGCGCCGGACTCCCTCCACTAACTTTTTGAGAGTAGTGTGCCTGTCGAAACGGCCGGTTCGTTCTCAAGAAACACAGACCGTGGTAACCTAGTGGTCAAGATAAGGGACTCGTGGCTGGCGTGTCATGAGTTTGAGCCCAGTTCCCCTGAAGACCCATCGTGTAGGGAAGCGATGCGCTTTAAATCTATGGAGAGATCAAACGTCCTCTCGTTGGTGAGGTGTGGTAGTTAGGAGAGATGGGTGCCAGCTCAGGGGGTGTCATTCTTGTCACTTGACCTTGGTTCAAAATTATGAAATCCGTCGCCCTAATTCCTCGTGTAGTTGAACAGTGCGATGTTAATATTTACCCACTCACTTTGAAAAACCACATCTCCATTTTTCCTCAAATTATCCTCCTTCATTCTGTAGGTATACCAATAAAAGAAAGTGAAAACTTTTCTACCCATTATCAAAGAAACCTCCCTACCTTGTTTACTGTTCACCGCTGAGATTTGCGTGCTATTTAAATTCTGTTTTTTTTCTCTTTATTTATTCTCTTTTTCTAATATTCTTAGTTCCGATATATGAATAATATATGAACCCCTCTTTCAAGTTCCAAGCAATTTGTGCGACGTAAGGAAGATGGCACAGTGCCAGAGGCGGATTAAGCCAGTAGGAGGCCCCTGGGTTCAAGAGTCGAAAAACTAAAATAGCGAAAAGATTTCCTGACCTTAAATAATCAAAGTAAAAAGTACAACTAGTAATAAAACTCAATGACTCAAGAAAATTTTTAACTAAAATATGAAACACCTTCAAAAGAGCTTACAGCTTTGCTTTTTAACTTTGTCTTGATTTCTCTTTGGCAAATTCATTAATTACATTTGCTTATCTATACTGTTGGCCTTTAAAATTGCAACACCAGGAAAGAATGATCTGACGAACATAAAAAACACATGAAAGGAAGAAGAGGTTAGGATATGCATAGGTTTATTATTTAAGTGCATTTAGATGACGCAGGAAGGAGAAACGACATCCAAAGTACTTCATAAAAGGAAAGTTGTGTAGTGGATTTCTCATTCGGAAAGCGTCTTATAAGTTCGAGTTTGCTCAGAATATCATGTAATACCTGGAATTAGAAGAGATGTTTACCAGCCCATATCAGAATTTGATAAAGGCAATATCTTTGCCTATCAAGCGTGTAGATATGGAAGTCCTCCCCCTCCCAATCGGTACAAGTAGAAATCCAAATACTTTCATGCGAATATGAAATCAGTGAGTTATAATAAACAGCATACTGGATCTTCAAGTCCTCCCATGACTAATGCTTGAGAGAACATAACTAGTGTGAGGTCGGTCCTGCAAAACCGTACAACCACATCACGGACCATTAGTCAGAAAAGGGCATGTTTGCAGCACGCCATGTATCCGCTCGTACGGTGTGATTACGTTTGCAGCAGCGCGGACTGTCAGAACAGTGACCATTACTTCGGCTTCTCTTGACAATGCAACATAGAGACAGATGGCGACTTTAGTGCATAGAACGATAAAGCTGCATACAGAAGTGACACAATATCGTATTTTCAAACGAGATCCAGTTCTGTGTGCAGTATTCTGATGGCCGTGTACGTGTCTGGGGGGCTCCGAGGAGACTTCGTCTGCTTGCACTCAATATCGGCATAGGAACTCTACACTATGTGCTATGTGTGGCTCGGTCAATCATTGGGTAGACGACACGAACATCTCTTGTTTGGATAGACGGTAATTTGGACGCAGATTGATACATCACTGTCGTCCTACGTCCAGCGGTCGTGCCCTATAATCGAAATCTGCCAAACACCCTTTTCCAACAAGGTAATGAGAGACCACATGTTGTGCGCCGTGTACTGACCTTCGATACATAGGATTGTTTTTCTGGACCGCATGGTCTCCAGATATGTCATCCATTGAAAACATCTGGTTATGGGTTACAGAGAGACTGGCTGGCCACTTCTTTTCAGCTAATACGGTTGATGTATTGCATAGACTTGAAGCAGCAGGGAATGAAATGTTCGTTTCTGTCATCCAAGCCCAGTTCGAATCCATGGTAAAATTGGTAAGAACGGTGGAAATTACTTCAGCTTTCCTTGACAATGCAACAGAGAGGGAGAAAGCGACTCTGGTCAAAGCCATCTGGAAGAACAAGTGGTGACAGTACGCTCGTAAAAAACAGTCACATGACAAAAGGAGGAAATAAGGATTTAGCGGAAGAGACGATTACATTCGCTCTTCCATCTTGTATGCTTACATGGTTGGTAGCTTACCCCACGTGTATGTATTACTCAGGTTAAATTGACTGGATATTCTGCAAAAAGGATTACTCAGGATTCCTCTATTAACCATAAAGAAAAAGGTACGATATTTATATTATTGTATAATTTTATTCTTTCACATTGAATTTTTTTCTTTTGGGTCTTGAGGACACGATATAATAAATTGATGCATATATGCCAATATCCCTAATTATTTTTAAATTAAGATATTTTGTAAGAGAAATTATTGTTTAAGTTTATATTTTTTTTATTCTGTCAAATCTTAGTTATCTTACACATTTTATAATACCTAGTTATTGTTGTGTACCAAATTGTTCCTCTAATAAACCGAGACAGCCGTACGTTTCTGTGTTTCGTTTCTCAAAAGATGAACAGTTGTTACAAACTTGGAAAAAGAAAAAAAAATTCCAAGGGATTTTAAAAATACTAACAATAGTGTAATGTGCATTAAACATTTCCACGAATCTTTTATTGTAAGAAAAGATAAAATTACTGACAAGACTGGTACTGTTATAAAAATAACTAGATTGATTGAATATTAACGTCGCACTGTTCAGATACACGAGGGCTTTTGGCGACGGACCACGTAATTTTGAACCATGGTCAAGTGACGTGGACGACACCTGAGCTGGCACCCCCCTCTCCTAACTACCACACCACACCAACGGGAGGACGTTTCAGCTCTCGACAGATTTAACGTGCATCGCTGCCCTACACGGCGGGTCTTCAGTGGCATTGGGCTCGAACTCGTGACAAGGCAAGCCACGATCCGATACCTATACCACTCGGCTACCGCGGCCATAAAAATAACTAGAGTGTATCCAAAATTATCAGAGAATGCATATCTTTGCATTTTCCCTGGTTGTCCATCCTATTTGAATGAAAAAATTAAGGAACCCTCGGTGACAATTCAACGAAAAGAAAAAATGAAACAATTAGACGAACAACTGTATACTAATTTCATTAAGGAAGACGAAATTACCAGTTTTGAATATTAAAAAGAAAATCTGCTAATGCGAGTAAATTCCATATCTGATTTCTTAGCTAAAAATAATGTTCTAAAACATGGTTGTAAAAGTTGCATAACATTTCTTTTTATTAATTGTGATAATTCTCCTTCCCTGAAAATAAATACATCTCTATATTGCTATGTATAATAATAATCGTGAATTAAATATACCTTCTATTGGAAAAATTCTTAATAACCCTCCTAGGTTAACATATTTCAGAGAAATATTCTTAATACAGTAAATGTTTTTGAAAAATTTTGTTCTATTAATTCTGTTCCTCATCATGTTCTGGCTATACAATCGTGGGAAAAGTATATTGAAAATTTTAATGCTGAAAATTTCGAGGCAGTAAATTTTATTTTAGAGCAAATGAAATTATTAAATTCGAATAAACATGGCCGTAAGTATAGCAGTAATTTAATGGTTCTTTTCTTTCTGCGTTTGCATTAAATCTACCGCATGTTATTCCTATATAAGAGATAAGGGGAATATATATAATTCTTCCAAGTTTGAGACAATTACAGAGAGTTGCATCTGGATTATATATATAAATGTCACTCCAAGTTTGTCAACTCTGGAGAATGAAAATTATCCACGAGGTAGAGATGTAAGTAACTAAAAGACCACGAGTAACAGGTAATATTACAAATTGAGGAAATTTTCATTAAATCAGCGATTACATATAAATGAAATAAAATCGTTGGATTTACAGAGAAAGGAGAAGCAGCCGCTACGATTCAACGACGAACAGATGTTCAAGGAATAAATACTTTAAAAAAAAGTATCTGGCTAGAGCTCTTTTTTGCAGTTTTAATTGAAACAGATTAGTAATGAAGAGCTTTATGATTTTGAACAAATCAAACTTGATGAAAACGATGCATCAAGCTCTATTATATCCTCTTGACTTCTAAGCCCCTTAACAAAGACCGTAATTTCCCACACAGGATACAAGTCTTTGGTGGAAATCAGCCTCGAACTCTGAATCCATCACTCAATAAGTTCATAATCCATGTGCGTTGTCTTAAAACGTTGGCAAGTCGCAGTAACTTGGAACGGGAATACATTTCCCACGAACATTGATAAATGATGGGAAAGTGAGAAGCTTTAGGGGGAAAAATATCTTTCATTTTTAAACATAATGCTAATGTTAAAGAACACAGAAAAGCTGTTGCAGTAAATCTTCTTAACAGATAAAAATATAACGGGAGATAAGTGAAAGAAATCCAAACGAACTGCATATGCCTTTTTGGTTGTTATACAAATGAAGAAAATATCATTTAGTAATAAGCATTTCTCTTGCACA
Organism: Trichonephila clavipes; assembly: GCA_019973935.1. Classification (NCBI taxonomy): domain Eukaryota; kingdom Metazoa; phylum Arthropoda; class Arachnida; order Araneae; family Nephilidae; genus Trichonephila; species Trichonephila clavipes. Next base: position 213,189 of record BMAU01000512.1, on the reverse strand, counting down.
GATTTTCCATGTTCTTTAACATAAACATCTTGAATAAGAGTGGGAGAAAAAGCAAATCAATATTGTATAAAAACTGAAGTTTATGGACTTATGAGGTTCTGAAAAAAAATATTTTAACAATACACAATAAAGAAATCTAGACAAATACACAAATATTTTTTAATTCAAGTTCACTCTTTAAACTTTCTCTTGCCATACATTCAAAAGGTCAAGCAGTTGAAAAATTTATTTCCGATATTCTCATGTAAAGTACATATAGTCAATCATTCTCTGTGTGCTTGTTTAACAACCTTCTTTATTCATGTTTGAGCAGTTGCATAAGTTGTAACATTCTAAAACTTAATAATTCAAAAAATGGCAGAGATAATATATAAAATTCTTTTCTTTTCGCAATTCAAGCTTTCTTCAATGTTGCTTCAAGAGTGATGTTATACAAGAAAATATATATGCACTCACAGGTCATAAAAGATTTTAATTTCACACATGAAAACATGCATTATAAAAATTATACTTAAAAAAATTCTTTTACACCAGGAGAAAAAAATTCCAAATATTTAATACAGTTTGACACATTTATAAATTATTGCAGTGATTTCCATTATTGAAATAATTTTAAGCAAATATGCAATTAAGTAGAAATAATCCAAAAGTGTTCAATTTAGTTTTTTTTTTAAAAAAAGAAAGTTTTAAGCATACTATAGAGCAGTGGTCTCCAACCTTTTTTGATTGCATACCCCTAAAACGAAAGTAATTATTAATCACACCCCATATGTATGTGCACAAGTGTGTAGAGTCAAAAATCAGACTTTAAAAATAATATATATACATTTAAATTAAATTACAAAATTAAATTTTGTAGATTTTAATATGAGCTATGAGTGATATATTTTTTAAAAAACACACAGAGCTATCTTCAGCTCCAAAGGCTTAGTTTTCCTTATTTTTGTGCATATTTATCTGGAAGCTCAGCATTTATGATGCTGAGATTCCAGATGGTAATCAAACTAGATACAGTGACCAATGGCGAAACTTCACACTCCAGTGATACATGATCAAACACTCAAGCCTACTTCTTAGGTGTATTACAAGTATCCTTTTTTTGTACCCACCGGGGTACAGATGCGGCATTTTGGGGACCACTGCTATAGAGGATAAAAATACTGGACTTACTAGAATTTTTCTAAAAAAGATTTTCCCGTATTATGTACTTGGTTCAAAATATCACAGTCAAAGCTAAATATCAAAGAGCAATTCATCACCTGATTAAAAAATGGGACAGTGCATCTACAATGTAGTACAAGAGAGAGCTACACAAGAAAAACATCAGGTTTGAATCGAGTATAAATCATGTGGTGAATGAAGTTGCCACTTAATAAATACTATATTAGATTTAATATGCTGCTAAGTAACAGTATATATAGACTGTACAAATAATATATTCACTTCTAGCTGCAATATTGCAAATATAAATGTAACACATTAAGAATATAATTCTAAGTTTAGAATGCTTTATAAATTTTTTATACAATCAACTATATATATGCAAAAAATAAATATCAATAATCAACAAATGAAATATTAATCAACATAATTAGATTCAACAATAATAACTTTCAACATCTGAGAAACAAGGGTGAAATTGTGACTATCTTAAAAGGCATTTCATGGCAAACACACAAGGTATATACATTTTCCATTATTAGCTGTCAACACATAAAACAAGTGCTAAGGTTTAACAACTGCAGGTGACAGACTTGCAGTAAGTCATTTAAATTCTCTCATAGAAATCATTTTATTTTTGGTGAGCCAAAGAATAAAAGATGGCCAAGAAAATAAAGTTTCCCTCATTTTCAGATGCAGAGATAATAGAAGATTAACAAACATAAAAATAATTTTTATCTAAAAAAAAAAAGCACCTAGAAAATTTAACCTATTTGCTTTTAAAGAATATTTTGACACTGAATTTGAGAATATGTGATGCTAAGTTGTCTTCAATAAATACTTAATACTTATATAATATATTCAGCAACAAGCAAACTTAAAAATGCACCAATTGTGAAAGTCTTTATTACTTAATAAATTATAATTGTAATTTATACATTGTCTCTCAGAGGCAGAAAAATGAAACATCTAAAATTATGACAAATTCGCTCTACCCTTTTTAGTAGAAAAGCACACAATTCTAGAAGTTCAGAAATAAAAACAACAACTTTGTGACAGTGTTATATTAATGTCATTAAATTTTGACATAAGTTTCAAAGTCATAATTTGATAAAGATTGTACTCAAGTTTTATATAATACATGCTTGCCCATAAACACAAGCCACTAATTCAAATAAATATTACAAAAATGTGCACTTAATCCTAACTTTGATTTGATTTAGAATTCAAAACAAGAGTGTACAATTTATGCATGCAACTTAATAAAATATACTGCTGCACAATAAGGATGTTTATCTTTCAAGTGAAACAAATTTTTCTGCCCCCAAGAATTCAATTACAACAGTATTATTTGAAATAATGAAATAAATGCTTATTTTGGTCATGTAACACTCATTTCTTTAAGAAAATTTTTCACACATATAATTTAAATTCATTACAAGTTGCAATAACATTTGGTTTTCAAAAACATAAGTATCAGCATTTCAAAACAAAATGTGATCTGGAAATGAAAAAGACACCTTCAATAAATTAAAATGATACCAACTCAACCGAAAAACCGTAACAAAGCAAGTACATCAGTTCTGAAGTAAACTTTCCAAATACTGTTAGGTAAGATCAATTAATGCATTACTTATTTTATATTAATATGTAACATATTACCTAATCTATACTCTAAATAGAGTGAAGCATTGAAAAGCTTCACATTCTTTGGAACTCTGATCATCTTATTAACAAGTCAGAACACATTTCAATAATCTTCAACAATACAAAATCTGTAATGGACACATCAATAAGCGAAAAATAGAGTTAGTTTGGGAATATATCTAACATTATATGTGAACCATTATAAACGAAATAACCCCTGAAGATTATGCATTTGCAAGATGAATAAATATACAGAAAAAAAATCTGTATAAAAGAAATAATTACATATGCATAATCACTTCTGTAAAACAGAAGTTAGACTTCGTACTAAATAAATTATTGCAAATTTAAATATGATTATTAGAAGACACTTTCGATGGCAGTGTTACAGGTACTATATGCATAAGATAGATATGCTGAATACATATCATGGATTATAAATTGAAATTTTTTTTGAAGGATAAGGTTTAAATTGAAACATACAAAGAAAAAAAATTCTCAAATACTAGTTTCATGAAATTATAAAGGATAAATATATATATTTCAGTTCATGGACATTAAAACACAACTCCTAAAATGTCACTAAAAATTAAATACAATAAAAGTTTAAATCCGAAATATAAATTTGGGAATGGGGTAAAAACAAAACACAATAAGGAATAAACTTTAAATATGCTCAGGTTGATACGACAAACATGTCATTTGTAAGACAATACATGTAACTGTGTCAGCGAAAAATAACTGGAAAAATAAATTTATTGCTAAGCATAGAAGTTTAATGTAAGTATAATTTACATTACACTACTGTGTTTGAACAATCATTTTAGATAAGTATACATTGTATACAATCAGAAAATTTAATTTTATGTAATAAAATACATGGAAGAAATAAAAACTTAAATTGCAATTACTCACCCACTTAAAAATGGATGACTCTATAATACATCATTTGAAGTTTAAGACCAAAAAACTTGGTTGGCCTACAAGAACCTTTTAATCTCTACTACAAAAAATATAAACGATCCCTTAACATAGAAAATCGTCTCTAAATAGTAATGCACACTATTTTGATTCTGAATATAATGGAATTATTTGAAGAGCACATCATTTATGGTCCTGTATTTATGTTTATCACATAAAATGCAAATTTTATATTGTTTGCAGGTAATGAAAACATATATTTGCTTTTGATCCAATTAATTATATTTCAATGTGCCACTTATGCAAATTTAAATCTTTTGTATTTCAGAATGAAGTATAAAAAGTATATTTTTTTCAGATCACAAAATGACAAAGGACATTCTAATTTAAACTAACAGAAAGCGCAATTAAATACATATTAACAGACAGTTTACAGTTACTAATAAAAAATGCAAAAATTGAAAAATTTGCATACAAAGACTAAAATTATTCTCAAACCAATCTCTTATAAAGAAAAAAAATTATCTTAAGTTCACACTATTCAAGAAAAAGTATGAAACCTAGAAAATATTTCTTACTAGGATCGAAAGCAAATTATTTTCTTACCATTAAAAGTTCCAACTTCTATACACACCATAGTATCAACACAACATTCAATTAGCATTTTTCAAACAAGCAGAAGATTCATTACAGGCATATATGAAGTGTCTAAACTTACTGAGTAGGTTGATTGTCAGGCAAATATACATAGCCAAGAAATGCAGCTTAATTAATTAGCTTATCATAGTTGTGGGGAAGAATGACCTTCTCACAAAATACCTCTTAAAAAGCTTGCATAAATGGCTAATAAAATATGAAAAAGCAATTTGGAAGTTCAAGCTGTACTTAAGGAAAGCAAGGAAAATACAGTTTAACTGTCTGTACACTAAATTCATTTTTTAATTTTAATCCAGCAAATCGAATAAGCAAAAGTCTTCTGGCAAAATTGTCACATATACGTAGTATTCTTAAGAATATTTTTTTTTTCAAAATAATTAAACCAAAGTAATTTTAAAAAAAAATTAAAAGATAACGGAAAAATATTTCCATTTTATTAGGATTTAGCCACAGGTAAGAGATGACTAATTGAAAATTATTTTTTGATTAAGATTTAACATTTTCTACACTGAATTAATACACTTTGCACTTTTTTTGAATGGAACTTACCAAACAATCACTTCTAAGGGAATATGAAAAAAGAATTAAAATTATAACCATGAGAATTTATGACAAAACTTCTTTCTTACCGTTACCTATCAAAATAATTTTTCGGATAATGAATAAGCAAGACTAGTAACTAATATTGTGATTCAGAGAATTAACAACTTCTTGTAACTCAAAATGCATCAAACCAAAATCCCTTTAAAACTAACATCAAACACAGCTATTTGATTATACCATACATAAAAGAATAATTTAATACAATTTTCTTAGTTTCAACAATTTTTGAAGTAAATAAATCGATCACAGTCAACTTTGATTATACTTTGGACTAATACAATTTCAATTACATTAAAAAAAAACAGGCAGGATTTTATATTATACACCCAAAACAAATGCAAATATGACTAGAAAAAAAAGATAATATAATAGTATGCTGACAAAATTTTGCAACCTATCTAATGAAAATGACTGAAATTTTTAAAAATTACAAATGATTCAATCAAACAACTTTCTTTTGGCTCTGAAATTACAAGTATTCAAGTATTAACACATTCAAATCTGTAACTCATCACATAAACCTTGACCATAAAATAAAAGTAAATTTTTCAAGATTTATTTAGCCCAAATCTCAGTTAAATACAATTAAAATCAATATAATACAAATCAATCTAATTTAGAACTTTTAAAATTTTTATTTCTTCATAGGTATTATACCACTCTTAATTTATTAACTTACAAGACATATATTAACTCTGATTCATTGCTCAATATTTTTTACATTCACAGTACAACATAAGGCTAAATGATTTTAAGAAATGGAATTCTCCGAATGAGTTTTTTATATGTAAATAAACGATAAATATAAGAATAAAAACATACCACTAAAAAACTAATCACTACTTTGAGAAATTGCAAGATAATTTTACAAGTTATTTAAAATTCACAGAAATTTATGGAAACAATTCTATCATAAGTTAAGGAGCATACACAGTGAAAAGTTTACACTTTTTATTTCAATTCAAATAAAAGTCTTACAAGTTTTGCCACACACACAAACAATAAATATTACTTTTTGGCAAGAGAGAGAAAACTACCAAGTTTAAAACAAAAATATATATAAGCAGCAAAATGCTAAAATTATTTATTTGAAGCAGACCAAAAAACTACCTAAAATTTTAGTTGAAACATTACAGTTGATAATTTACAGTAATAAATGAACTTCACTGCTATACACACACATATAAACTACAATATCTCTATATTTTGAATACCATATTACAATCTTAAAAATATTGGAAATTTGAATTTTATTATTTCAAGTAAATATTTCTGTATTAATAGACCACTTGCAGCTTTAATATTCAAAGAAAGATACTACTCATTATCACAGAACTGGAATGTTTTTTCAGTAATATCCAAAATTTGGTAGTGTGCAGATTCTACATAGTTTAGATTGTTATGAATGATACGAAAAAAAATGGTGATGTTGTGGCAAAACTTCCGATACACTTTTTTTTAAAAAACTAATCTATTCTAAGAATTTGAAAGACAATTCAAACTCAAGAGGGGGAAGGGAGGGGACCAAACTTATATGTCTCCTTCCATATGATAAAATTTCTATTATCAACTTGCCATTCACACACATTTAACAAAAGGATAACAAAACTATCATATAATGTTTTTATATGAAGTAAAAATATAATTCAAACATTCATAAATTATATCATCACAATTCAGCTACCCATGTCACAAATTGCATAAAAGCTATATTAAGATATGTCCTTTTTTGAAGATAAAACTTTCAAAATTATAGTGGAAGTTGGCTGAAATCTATTTGAATTTTTAACAAGACAATCTTGGGCCACTGTCCATTTGTGTCAAGAACTTGTTTTCTTACATCTACTGCTATACATGACATTTTACATGATTTGTTGGAGATCTATTGTAAAAAAATCAAAACAAATTTTGTTTCACATCATAAGACAAAAAAATTTATAGATTCATTATAATGATTTTATTTTTTATGTATTAATCTATATATGACACAGGTGATAACACTGAAACAATTTTCAAAAGATGACCATTCCTAAGAAATCTACACAGCCAACAAAAAGTGATTTGAATGACAAAACAGTCATGAGCTATGCTTTCACATTTTCTTCCTTTTAAAATATATATTGCCCTTGCACCTTTTTCTTGAATATTTGATATGCAAAAATTGAAATATTCATGTATGAATGCTATTTATTTATGATGTTTCAATTAAATGAGTTAGGTTTTTTAGTACTAATTATATGAATAACTGGATGAAAATACAAGAATAATTAAATGCTAACCTAGATACTTTCATTAAAAATGTATCTGATCATTACACATGTACATACCTCATCAACTTTCTACACCAAAATATATAGTAAGTAATGCGATGGCATGTGTAAAGAACAAAAACGGATTTTTTATAGAAATGCAATTGCTGCTTAAAAAATATCGAGAGAGCAGCACACACATTTCAGATGTATTCAAATAATGTGTGTTCAAATGCACTGAGCTATTTTTTAAGCATTTCATTCAATTTTTATTTAAAATGTTTAACTTAAACAATTTAAAATCCTTATTATTCAGTTCATAAAACGATTTCATTGACAAACAATTTAACAAAATAAACTGTTGGTATCTAGTGATTGATGCATACATTATTTGTTAGATGGAATAAAAAAAATTGTGTACTATTATTAGCTTTTGTGAAAGTGTTAAAATTTCCATTCCTTTAAAACCATGTACAGAAACCTATAATTATATATTCTTTCATATAACCATATATATCACCTATTGTTTTGTTATGCGTTTTGATTCATAAAAAAATAGTATCTCATTACTTCTTTACATATAAGTTGAATAAACTAACTTTTTTTCACATTTTTACACTCTTGTGAACAATGCCAGTGAAAGAGTTGAAATTTTGTTGTTTTTATATTGAGAAGAGCATTTTGTGCAGTTGTATCAGTATCAAACACAGCGAGTACTAGATGTTTGCTAGAAGAAACAATAAAATCAGAGTTCTCATCTATTATTTTCATATTTTCTGCTTGCAAGAAATAAATCTTTGCTCCGAAATCAGTTACCGATTCCAAATAATGTTCTATATCGCTTCGTTTCGTATCTGCAGGTAATCCCTCAATTTTCAAAATATGTTTCCCTAAAAAAAATTAATTTATAAATAACATACATATTAAGAAGAATATCAAATGACAATGCAAAGATAACCATTCACATAGGTTGAAAAGTTTCTAACTGAAGAGTAACACTCTACAATTGGAAACAAAATACAACATAAAGTACAAATAAATTTCTATGCACATAAATTGTGTTAATTTTGATCATGTTTCTCTAATTTGCTTTCATTCGGCTATATTTTCAAGGGGATTGAAATTTCAAAACACCTACAGTTTAAATGATTGAATAATGAAGTTAGAAAAGTTCTATATTTCAAGATATATAAAGCTGCACCACAAAAAAATATCAGAAGTAGAAAAAAAAAAGGATTTTCATATGTGCCAATTTTTTAAAAATGACTGTGGGAAAAAAAACCCCTACACACCATGAGATTGACATTTTAAGCAAATTCTTAAAGATAAACAACATTTTAAAAATAATGTGAGCAAAATTTCACAACAAAGATAAGAAAATTACCCTCATGCCATTTTTTTTAAATCTCTGGTTATTTAATGTGAATCTCAGTTATGGATTGAATCTCATTGGGCTGTGACTTCAACTGATTTGATTACTTTTTGAGCTCTGTACTACTGCTACAAACATATAATTTTTTTTTTTTTACTTTCCTCTTCAGGATTACAATTATTTTAAAAATCTAATTTTGTGAGCAATTGAAATTTTTGTAATTTTATACATCGTGCAAGAGCTGAAATATATTTAAAAACAAAACTGTAAATATATGGAAGATCGTTTACTGTGCAAGTGTTGTTAAATCTAACCTAGCTTTGTGAGTCCGCTTAAAATTTTATATCTGAACCGAGGTTAGAGAAATGAAGGTAGGCGAAACCTCAGTTTTCCTCCTTTGACAGCCGATCAAGTTAAAAGTGAACACGAATGTTATCTGACAAGAAGCAACAAGCAATAAAATTAGCATAACTAGAGAAGAGAGGTAACATCAACTACATTTGCATAACCACAGAGTGCCGTGGAATGGGATATATATAAAAACAAATCTGTTTTAGCAGTTGCTATTTCTTTTGTTTTGTTGGATGTTACGTTTATTTGGTGCTCATTACTTTGTTCCAAATTTCTGAAAATAAGTCGTCGACTGCATGAATGAAAACATACTCTGGTATGCAAAATCAGAAGGATACAATATCATGAACAACTGTTGGAGGTTGCCCGAGCCTTGTATATCAATCCTTTGATTATCATCAGCTAGTGGAATTGCTATTAAAATGAACGTAGAGTGTCACGAAGGACCAGTAGAGATAGTACCGAATGCTTAGATTACAACAGCCAGCGAGGACCATTATCTGTGTCTGCAAGCTTGGCGTTATCTGAGGAGCTCGACTGTCAACTTTCTTTGAAAGTTGCAAGGTCATCAGTAATAGTGATATATCCTGACAAACTATAAACGCTTGCATGAAAATCATCAGTATGATGACCATCAGTTTGAGTGAAATTGACGTCATGTCACAGAAGAGCTGGGATACAATGGGCCAATGTATTGTACATTGATGAGCCATTTTTCTGAATAAATAATGATTCCCGACTTTGAGAATCCCAGGAACTTGACCTTAAGCTCAAAATATCACTGGGAGACACAGCTACAGTTGTGTTATGGTTTGGGCGAGGCACAACCACATATTAATCAAAATTTTTGAAGCATATTTTCCACAAACCAGCTATTCTTTCATATAGGCCTTCCAACATGATGCACATTCCTTCCCGTTTTCCGGCATTCCCAAACATATCCTTCACTCCATTCCTTTTAAACCAAATGCACAGCATTCTTGCAGACCGTACATTTGACATTTGCAATCCTTTAAGCATAAACCACTGAATCACAGACATTTCCCCCTTTCATTTCAAATCAAGCAACCTAAATCATACTTTTAAAATATACTGTTTAGAATAATATGAAGGAACAAAAAATGAACGAAAATTTTGTGAACCTGCGATACGAACTATTTCTAACAAAGTGATAATACTAAACAAAAACGATAAGTAATATTTCCTAAAAAGAAAAATTAAAATGGTTCACACACATGAAAATCCCTCTTTTTTAAAAAAAACATGCAAAATTTATATAAAGAATAGCAACCCAGTACAAAGAACACACGATCACCTCAGAATAAGACCCCATTTCAAAGTAAGGGGGTTGCCAAATTAAATAGTTTGCCAGAATAAAGTAGTTATCTCACTATGAAATCTAATAAACATCACCACATCTAACTGGTAGCCTTTTGTTTAATCTTTGAATAATCAATGTAAAATTAAAGAGTTACAAAAATAAAAAGCATTTATCTTATTAGTACAACTACGCAAGAATGACATTGTTTCATTGGTGAATGCACCCAATCCTAAATGAATTTAACATGCTGAACACTAAATACCACATTGAAAAAGCTGATACTCTCATTGTAGCCATATTTGTGGGTTTTTTGTGTTACAAAGGTACTCTAACTGTGCAATGTATGCATTATAACATTTCAATAGAAGATATCCTGTTACATAACATTATGGGTTTGATGGTTTGTAGGAGCCTACTAAACACACTGATGACAGTTATTTCTGCATGGTACTGCCAGGTTCAGGAAGTTTCACCAAGAAAAAGAAAGACTCAACTGAATACCCTAGCACACCATATGCTCTGCAAGTTGTCTCATCTGGTGAGGGACTCAATTCATATAAAACTCCTACATATCTTTCTTTTAGTTCACACACACACAGACTAGGAGGGTCTCAATGAGTCACAATTCTCTTCAAACATCAATGTCCTCATGTGATGGCAGTAAGCAGGATGACTTTTCATGTTCTGATGAAACGTCTTCTCCACATGGAATTAAATCGGCTGAGCTAAATGATCTTGTTCAAGATTTGAATCTGTTCAAAAGCAAAGCGGATATACTCGAAGAAAATATCAGAGTGGCTTCATTTCGCACATGCCATCTGCTCTTCGAATTTTTGCTTAAAAAAGAAGAAAGTTTCGTGTTCTGCTGCAACACTAATGATCAACTAAAAAATTCCAAATGGCACATGAACCCAATAAATGATGGATGCTTATAGATGCTTCAAAACTGAATTTTAAGGAGTTTTGCTGAATGACATCAACTAGTTTTTATACATGCCTGTCTGCACATGCCATCTCTAAGGAGACTTACCACAATCTAAACTAGTGTTTGGAAATGATTAACTACAGTATATTTAGAAGAGCTGTGCTAATTTTAAAATGGAGTTTCAGTTGTTGTGTTTGTAGCTATGATATACAAAGCATTTTGCTATTTTCTTTATCTGTCGGACAGCAGAAAAATCATTGTGCATTACATAAAAAAAAATTGGCCTCAGAGAGCATCTTTATAAGGCTGAATATCAAGCTTGACCTAGTCAAAAACTAGGTATAAGCCATGGATAATAATGGAGCAACATTCAAGAATCTAAATGAAAAATTCCCTTAATGCAGTGTAACAAAAATCAAGGAAGGTGTTTGTATGATGTTGCAGATTATACAGCTTTTCAGAGACCTCAAGTTAAAGAAATTTTTTTGAAGTAAAGAAAAGCAAGTTTGGGAGTGTAAACAAACTTCCTGGGGAATGACAAGTTCAGAAACTACAAAAATCTAGTTGAGGATATGTTAGCTTTATTTCAGGATTTCAGCTGCAATATGTTCTTGATCCACTTTCTGGACTCTTAACTTTTTTCCTAATAACTGTGGACAAGTCAATGACGAGCACGGTATCAGGACATTGTCAACATGGCAAAACGGTCTCAGAACTGATCCACGGCAATGTTTGCCGATTACTGTTGGATGCTCCTTAAGTCCATTACAAGTGAGAGGACGAAATCGAAAGTTCGAAGAAGATTAAGATACTTCTAACGTATTATAATATATGTACATGTATCTTTTTTCCAAACAACCCATATATTAGGGGGGCCGGAAAATTATGTCGATTTTTTACAGTAAATTCGAATAAATTTCTTACAAGTTTTTCTTTTTAGTCAATGATGTAATCACCTTTGTTGGCAACAATCTTTTGACATCTAGTGTGCACATTTTCAATGCCGGATCGATAAAAATCAATTGGTTTTTCAGTAAAATATCTGGAGATGGCATTTTTCATATCATCCAAATTAGGAATTTTTTTGTTTGTTAAGAAGTGTTGCATTGAACGGAATAAATGGAAATCCATTGGTGCAATATCAGGCGAGTATGGTGGGTGAGGAAATACCTCAAACCCCAATCCATTAATTTTTTCCAGCGTTTTTCTTGCGCAGTGCGGTCTTGCGGTTGCAAAATAACGCTTTTTCTATTGATAATCGTTGGATAATTTTAAATTAAGGATGGATTTAGTCGATCTAATTGTTCATAATAAAGGTCTGCAATAATAGTTTTTCCAGGTTTAAGCACTTCAAAATGGACGATTCCACGAATACCCCACCAAACACACAAAAGCGTCTTTTTTTTGGATGTAAACCTGGCTTTGCAGTACTTCGTGGCGATTCATTCGGAGAGAGCCACTGTCTTTTGCGTTTTGGATTATCATACAGGACCCATTTTTCATCTGTAGTGATCAAGCGATCAAAAAACGATTCTGTATTGTACCGTTGAAACAATAAGTTGCATGTCGTAGATCGATTAGCTCTGTTTTCTTCAGACAGATTATGCAGAACCCAAACACCTGCTCTGTTTGTTTTACCAATCTGTTGCAAATGTTCTTGGATGGTCGACCAAGGTAGGTTAAGAGTATTTGACAGTTCCTAGATTGTCTGACACCAAAAGCGGCATTAGGGCCGGACAAATCGGCCCCCTGCCCGGGGCGTCAAATTGTTCTTTTGTTACAAAAAAATTGATACATTTTCTGAAATATTATTGGGTGGAAATTTGGGATTTCACACTTAACGTATCTTACTTCCTTATTTTGTGTTCTGTATGTTTAATGACAGTTTCCTTTTATGTTGAAATTTGAAGGGTTTAAGGCGGGAGCATACGTTAATTCATGAAATTTAATATGTGTACACATCCTTCACTTGTAACTTTCACCCTATCCATGAGTGGGGTCACAACAGATATTCCTTTCACTCTTACCATGTCCGGTGTCAGCTATCCAAAAGGAGACAGGGGTAATAAGTTTTTATTAGATAGAGAGCCGCATGAGATGTATCATTTTAGTCTTGAGTGTAGTTACTAAAAGTTAAAAACGCTTGTAATCCAAACCATCAGTAGACTACTTTTTGAAGAAAGAGACCAGCTGAAATGAACGATTCCTCCTCAAACCTTTTACACGTTTGAAATAATATATATATATATATATATATATATATATATATATATATATATATATATATATATATATATATATATATAATTATGCGCTGCCTCTTTGTTTGCTGAAATTATTCAAGCTTTTTAAGGTGCGTATTTATGTGAACAATTTATCTTTTTTAATTAACATTTTTTGCTTAGGAGAATGGGTGGCAATTACCAATTTTTGTCCAGGGTGCCAAAACTACTAGAGCCGGCCCTGCTGACACTGATTTTCTTCCACTTGCGTCCTTAAAGTATCCGACTACGTTCGGAACCGCGATTTTAAAAAAGCGCATAAGTGGATAATTTTCATGATATTTAGTGTCACTTAGATTAGAGAATACATGTATAAAATTGTTTTAAGGACACTTTGGCAAAAATTTTGTATTTAAATACAATATTTTGACAAAAGATTAAGAGGACTTGGTACCCCAAAAATCACAGACATATCGCTTTTTTTTTTTTTTTTTTATTTTCATTTAATCTGATTCTTTGCATTATTATCTTTCGATTGATATATCACTTGTGCATGTCGGAAAGTTAGAAGTTGAATAAAACTTCATTTGAAAACAAATTAGGCAATTCAGCCACACCCCCTTTTTAGAAAAAAAAAGCTAAAAAAAGCGTTTTGATAAAAAAAAAAATCTATCTTATAAAGAGAAATAATAACATTAAAAAAAGAATGTGCATTATATAAAGCAGAATATTTCCGAGGCAATACATACAATCATTTTTTTTCTTTGTGAAATGTGTGCATGTAAAATTTTTAAATTAAGGTATTTTATATTAATAATTTTATAATTTCAGTTCTTATTCCTGATATATTTTTCATACAAATGTAATACTTTAATATTATAAGAAGAAAAACAGCTAAAATCTCTGTCATGACAGAAAAAAAAATTTTTGTAACGTTTTTCTTGAATTTTCTTGTGCAATTAGTACTCTCTAAAAGTTGATCATTTATAAAAATGTGTGGGTTGAAAAAATATGAAAATGCAATTATTTTAAAGAAAAATGTATAACTAATATCATAAAGTGGTATTTTAAGTTTAATTAAGCTTATAATAATTATTTTTTCAGAAATATAAACTTTAAAGTGGTTTTTCTCAGTTTGTGTTTTTCGAAACCTTAGTGCATTCAAAATGCTACTCCTTCGACAATTATTTACCAATCACTTCCATTTTTTTCCTGCGTGTTAAAAATAAAGCATGTAATAAAATTAGGGATCCGTTTTGCTATAAACTGAATCCTTTTTTTTTAAAAAAAATAAAATGCAAGACGTGTTGGCGTTTTCATTGATTTTTAGCCTGTATATCAACATTTTATTTTTTTCTCTCGAAAACGAATAAAGTTATTCTAAAATCGATCCCTAAAGTTGTTTAGAACATCCATAAGAATATTATAAAAAAATTTCAGGTCAAAAAATTAATTTTTACAAAAGGAGTAAGATTTTAAAATTTTCTTGAAAAAATTTAAATTTTTAAAATTGTGTGAATAACATGAAAATTTTCAACTGGTATCATTTTCTTCAATAGAAACATTGTATAAAATGCTAAAATATAATTTTTAAATACGTAAAAAAAAATTTGCTCAAAGGGTACCAGGTCTTCTCAACTTAGAATAACCTTTTTTCAAAATCTCCTTTTGTGAAAAATGCTTCTATTATAATATTTTGCCTGTATATAGCTCAGACCTCTTTACAGAGGCTCAAGTAGAATTTTTGAAAATTCACATTTTCAGAGTTACCACCATTTGAAATAATTATCGGCGTTTTTTTCTAAAAATTGTTCCCCTCTGTTGTTGTAAAATAACGATAAACCCACTTCAAAGTTATGTATTTCAAAAATTCAAGTTGAGCCTCAGCAGAGAGGTCTGAGCTATATACAGGCAAAATATTATTGTAATAGAAGCATTTTTCACAAAAGGAGAATATTTTGAAAAAAAATTATTCTAAGTTAATTTTTTACCAAAATATTGTATTTAAATAATTTTTTTTGTCAAAATGTCCTTAAAACAATTTTATACATGTATTCTAATCTAAGCGACACTAAATATCATGAAAATTATCCATTCAAGCGCTTTTGCAAAATCACTGTTCCGAACGTAGTTGGACATCTTAATAACGTCATTGTCTAAAGTTGTTGGTTTTCCTGATCGATATGAGTCGGAAAGATCGAAATTACCGTATCTGAACTTAGAAAACCACCTTTGGCATTTACATCTAAGGCACTTGTTTAAACATCGCAAATGTTTTTGGTAGTAACTGTTGCATTACTACCCTTGTGAAACTCCAAAAGCATGCAATGGCGGATATGAATCTCTTCTGGTATTTGGCTAGCCATTTCACTTAAAATGGGGAAAGAAAATTTAAGGTTAGGTTTTCATAACTAAACAAGTCACTTTAACTTTGAAATGTCTCTGGCACGACTTTCAACTACGCAATGATTTCAAACGGTAAAGCAGCATTGACATGCGCAAAAATGACATTACTCTTCGGTCCCCCAATACATGAAAAAAAGAAGGCAGCAAATTCGGCCTTTTCTTTGTCAAATTCATATTCAGCACATTGAATTCATTTTGAATTGACTATATTTTTCTAAGAATCAAAAATTTTCTGAAAATAAGTTGCCAGTGTAACTGAAGCTACCATGTCACTAAAATAAAGTCCTGTTAAAAAGCAGGTAAAAATATAAGGATAATCACCTTCCCCTTCAAAAATGGATTGAGATACAAGTGTGGCAGAACTTATATTACTTCCTTTAGAACGATGCTTTCTAGTTTTAGGAGGACGACTGGTAGGAGAATGGTGTGAAATGGAAGCACGTGGGAATCTTGCTATTGATGGCTGCTGAGGTAATAGCAATGGCCCAAGATGTTGCTGCACAGGAGGACCAACAAGGCATAAATCTACAAAAACACACTGATTATGTAATACAAATAATAAATACACAATATTTATATCATTTGAATTGGTTGGCAAATTGTACTGAAAATTTAACAAAGTACATCTAAAAATAATTTGATAGAAAGAAGTTTAAAATTAAACTATACTATAGAGTAAATCTCTAAAATATACTAATTACAAAAAATGTTCTAAAACACTAATTTCGAAAAAGGAGACTAAAAAAATGTCATAATATTCAGAAGACTCGGAATTTATCATTTTTCAACAAGGGTTAAAATGAAGGACTGAATTTTAAATAGAAGACAATCTGAATGTTTCAAAAAACTATCAGAAAGAAAAATTGCAAATTAAATTGATTTTCACTCAAGGATTTACCTATTTTCTACAATTACGGCTAGTAAAAAAAAATCTCTAAAAAGAAAGAATTTTCAAAACTATAACTAAATCCTATTTCATATAAATCTGGATGCTTTTCATATTTTCCAGAAATAGAATGTTCCATTTTTATTGGCAGTAATTATTTTCCATTACAGCAATATTTCATACTCCTGCAATACAGAAACTGCAAATTTTTGTTTTATACTGAAAGAATTTATCGATTAAATGAGATCCACTCAAAGATTTTATTCGAACAGTCACTTACCATTAATACAAGAGGTTCCACGAAATCTGATCCATTCAAATAATTTTGGAACTGCTACAATAAAAAGAAAATCCCTCACTGAAGAGTAACACCACTTTAACAAATAACTTCAGAAAATAAACTCTTGTTGTAATAGCCAGAATGAAAACATACGACAACGTATTTATCTTGAGCCAAAACGATAAAGATTACTTTATTATTAAATTACAATTCATATGATAAATATTCACATGGTTTTCATGTACTTATCTGTGATATTTAAAATTTCCTTTTCTGTTAATACAAAAATCACAGTATAAATCTAATGAAATAATTAGCATTACCGCAAATTGAGAAGTACAAGGGGAGAAAAACAGTCTGGTGACATAAGAAAAATCTTCAAATTAGTTTGTTCTCTTATTATAATAAATTAACTTATTGTAAATGAAAAATACTATTATTAATTATAAAAAAATCTAATTAAAACAAATTTCAACTATATGCACTATTAAGAACACAGTCATAACAAGGTACATTTAAAAATTGTGTTTTTTAACTGCACTTAACTCCCAATAACATATGTTCTACATAACATAAGTTGAAAAATTTCAATTATAACATTTTCAAACATACCAGGTATTTTAAAAAAAGATAGCAGATGGGATAAAAATAAGCGATTGCATTCTAAAATTAGTTTAATTTACCACATATATAAGATTTTATTTCATTTAGAAAAAACAATGTTAGAGAGCAAGTAATTTTTCCAATATTAGACAAAAATTACTGAATGCATTGGGAATAGAAATTTATGATTTCAAAATTACAATTTTTTATTAATATGCAACAATCAACGATCTGAAAAGTAGAAAGAATTTGCATTTATTTTTAATAAATACAAAATATTTTAAGCCTTCAGCCTATTATTTTTAAAATATAAGAAACGAAAGTTGAATAGTTTTACTTATGACGTATAGTACCAAAAAAGTTAAGCACACATAATCTATTACATTTTTTTAAGTACAGAAATTTCATATAAATTCTGCAATAAACAACCCTCACTCCCCAATTCAGAATCTTAAAATTACAGAATCAATACAAAGTCCCAAAATATTTGTAAATTAGATAAGATAAATGTGAAATTCCTCCATAAAAAATTATTTAAATATAAAGTTCTCAATATAATATACACTTTAAACACTATACATCAGCTACAAATAGGGCTGAATTTAAGACATTGTAATTTTGAGTCCTGGTTAAATGACGTCAATTGTGTGTATACCACTATACACAGTCAAAGGTATATTAATGTTCAAAGCCATATTGATAAAAAATTATTTTAATTAATCACGATGCACTTACAACAACACAGTTAAATTGAATGACTTTTAACAGTTAAAAACTGTAAATTTCATCAATTAAGAAAAAAAGGTTTAAAACTATTTTAACATTAAATTTTTAAACCCATTTCTTTACTAACTTAATTAGTTAAGCACTAACTGTTTGTTTTTATATAATGTTTCTTTTTTCGCTCGCATAATTTAAAATCTCCCCCCAGCATCCATTATATAAAATTTTTGCTGAATTGCATTCATAATTAGAGCAAATATGAACACCACATTTTGCAGATATTCTTATGATATTATCAGTAACAATGGCAGCTTAGCTTAATAAGTAAATTAAAATTTCTCAAAAATGATAACTTTTGCCCAAAATACAAAATTTTCATTATAATTACACAGGTCTGCGATGAAAAAAATTGTTGTATATTTAACTAGTGGGTTTAACTATATTTTTTGTGCTGATTACGGGAAAAATAGTGAAAAAATTCCATCACCCTTAGATAAGTCACAAATTTCATCTGAAATTTTCTTATTTTCAGGGGGTTTCAGGTCCAGTATGCGTACGGTTTTTCAATATTATAGCCTATATAATTGGTGAATTTAGTCTGAATTATGGATCTTTTATGGTGAATAGGTTACTAAACAATGTATGTTATTTATATACACAGTTTTATTCTATTTATTTGCTATGACAATGAATCTAAACTTGGAATACCAGTACCTACTGGAACAAGCGCTGTCTCATTCTGTCTGCCCCCTCCCCAATCCTACTGGCTGCTAAGCGTTGTGACCTTGGTTGCATTCAGTGACTCAGTGTGGAGCTAGCCACTGTGGTGTAAACATCAAACAGTTTTGTGCTACGGTATTTAAAAGAAATGGCTACTAGAGGATGTGTTAACTCTCCTAACTGTTTCTGTTATATTTGTGGGTCTTATACCGTCAAGAAGCAACAAAGGAACATTTCTAATTTTGTTCAGAAGGTGCATTTTGCATACTTTGGTATTAAATTAGGGGACCAAGATAAATCTTGGGCGCCCCATGTAGTGTGTTCTGTGTGTGTTGAAGAACTGAAACAATGGTTTAAAGGCAAGAAGAAGTCATTTCGTTTTGCAGTACCCACGATTTGGAGAGAGCCTAAAAATCACGGTGATGACTGTTATTTTTGTTCTTGTTCAGTGCAAGGTTTCAATTTAAAAAACAGGAAGGACATTTCATACCCAACCATCATACGTTCGGCTATTCGCCCTGTACCTCATGGACCTGACTTGCCTATTCCTTCACCTCCGGATACCCTGGACAATATTTTAGACGATTTAGACCAAATATCATATATTAGCAGCGACAGTGATGACGGCTACGATCCAGGTACAAATGACCCTGGACTTTTCTCTCAATCAGATTTGAACGACTTAGTACGAGATCTGGGCCTCCTAAAGGACATAGCGGAAGTTTTAGGGTCTAGACTTAAAGAAAGACATTTGTTAAACTCCGGTGTTTCATTTTCGTGGTACCAATTTAGAGAAAAGGAATTTGTCCCTTTTTTACGCAAGAGGGGGACCTAGTTTTCTGCAACAATGTACCTGCAATTTTGGAAATGTTCAAAATTTTCTATGAACCAGAGGAATGGAGACTTTTTTTCGATTCGTCAAAAAAGGAGTTTGAAAGCTGTACTTCCTCACAATGGTAACCGATATGCTTTTGTGCCTGTTGGACACTCAGTCCATTTAAAAGAATTCTACGAAAATCTTGAGTTTATTCTTAATAAGCTCAGCTACTCTGACCATAAATGGACCATTTGTGGTGATTTGAAAGTTATTTCTATGATACTAGATCAACAAAGTGGTTACACAAAGTTTCCATGTTTCCTCTGTGAATGGGATATACGTGACAGGAAACAACACTACGTAAAGCAGATGTGGCCAATCAGAAAGGCTCTTATTTCTGGAGTTAAAAATGTTGAAAGACAAAGTTTAGTAGATCCTAAGAAGATCTTGTTTCCACCACTTCATATAAAATTGGGGCTAATGAAACAGTTTGTGAAAGCATTAAACAAAGAAGGAGAGTGTTTCAAGTATCTTTGTGAACAGTTTCCTGGTCTATCTGATGCTAAGATGAAAGAGGGCATCTTTGTTGGGCCTGACATAAGAAAACTTTTAAAATATTAAACTTTTGTCACTAAAATGAAAACGAAAGAAAAAAATGCCTGCAATTAATTTAAATTTGTTGTAACAGGCTTTCTTGGAAACAAAAAAGATCCAAACGACAAAGCTTTGGTTGCTGAATTGTTACAAAACTACAAAATATTGGGCTGCAATACGAGTGTCAAAGTCCATTTCTTCCACTCACATCTGGACTACTTTCAAGAAAATCTTGGGGCTGTAAGTGAGGAACAAGGAGAACATTTTCATCAGGATATAAAATAAATGCAGCGCAGATATCAAGGCCGCTGGAATGTCAACATGATGGCAGATTACTGTTGGATGTTAAAATGGGAAAATTCACAAGAACACAGCTAAAAAGTACTAAAAGAAGCTTCGATGGGAAAACGTTTTTACAAAGACTTATAATAGCATTTTCAACACATGTGTATCACTATTATTCTTATTTAAGCTATTTATCTTTGTTTTTCTTTCTTTTCATTTATGTTAAAATAATAAAAACAAATCCAAAATTTTCGTTTTTTGTGCTTTTTCAAATATTTTACCTTTATTTTGTAGGCAAGCCTTATGTGATAGAAAAAAAACCCATGTTATTTTTGAAATCAGCGCAAATAATTAAATAAAGATCAGTCAATAAAATCAATACAATTTTAAAAAGTTTTTTTTTGCAGACCTGTGTTATTAATCATCTACATATAATATATATTTTTAACAAAGGTAAAAACACCCTCCCCCCATTAAATTCATTGAAGAAAATAACTTCCATTATAACACTTAATTTCAACTAAAAAGTCACACATGATGTCTAAAAAGGTAATAATTTCCTAAAAGTTTTAAAAATTCATAAAGGTAAATTTCTAAGAAAGTTAGTGATATATAAAAGTTTGAGTAAAAAGATTCCAACCAAATTCATTCATAAGAGTATAAAACACATTTTTAACTATTTCCTTCATCTAATTCTGTTACAAGGGGTACTAGAATGGAATTCTGACACATTTGCATTAAAATCAGAAGCCTTTTATTTCTTAAATTTTACTTAAGTTCTCCATCATTACTGCCACCCTCCCTCCCAAGTGATTTAATGTTATTCTATTCTAAACTGTATTTAAGATGAGATTTAAGTTCTATATGAAGAATATATCTACATTTTTAATACACATTAAGGTAAAAGAATAAAATTCTAAAATCATATTGAACCTACATATAAAAAAAGTAAACTTAGCAATTTAAAATTAGCGAGAATCTCGCAAAACGTACAGAGATTCACACAACCATATTTAAATTTTTTTAACTTACAAACTTTGCAATATGATAAATCTAAATACCTTTGAAACAAGTAAATATATATTGAGCAGATAAATAATATAAAAATTAAATTTTTTCTTTTACTTTGAGGCTACTTTAAGCAAAGTATTTTTAAAATTGTGAATATACAATGCAAGATTGAAATTTTATGTATTGATTTTATTGAAAATTAATATGCATCTTGCCTGGCAAAAATTGAAATAGTTGGGAGTATTTTGCAGATAAATACACATTTACAAATTTGAGGCACACTCGCACGTCATTAAAATTGTAACAAAAATATCAATACTAAATTGGAATTCATAACATTTAGTTCAATTAATAATGAAGTTATTAAGTTAACTAAAACATTCAAATCAAAAAAGTAAAAGGTGTGTTATTTCTTTGCTATGTTTATAATCGTACAATATAAAAAAATTCAATAGCATACATTATACTAGATTTAACAGATTATTAAAGAGTTTGAGTAAACTTATATTAGTGATTCTATTAATATCAATAATCTTGGTGAAAGGGCTATTAATGAAGACATTTAATTTTTTTAAATGAAATATGCAAGCAATGGTTAGAAGAATTTCAGTTCAAATTTTAAATGTTCACTAATCTGTGCAAAAACATTTATAGAAAAAATTAAGATAAAGGAGCTTTCTAAGAAATCAATTCATACTCCTTCAAATAAAATATAAATTTGAGAATTTTAGAAGGGTATATATCAAATAGAACTTTAAACATGTGTTGGCATCATACAACATTAAACCAAAATTTTTTGGATTATGTTGAAGAACAAAAAAGTTAAACAGACAGAAGTTGAAAAGCATTGTTCCCCTCTCTTTTCTGTAAAACAGTACCAAAAATTGTATTTTGTTAACCACACAAATCATGTAGGAATTTGTCATCATATTTCAATTTTAAAATCTTGCAAAATATTTTTCATAAAACTGGATTGGACATATTTAAACACATTTCATCAATACTTAAATAATTCTTATAGCTTTCTTTATAATTGAATTTCTATTCAAAAATTCTGAGAGAATAAAACATTTCAAAATCAAGAAATTATAATTACCACTTGCTAAAGTAACATGCTCTCCAATACCCGGATCACTTGCTTGTTTCACCAAAGGGAAACTAAGAGGCACCTTATTAACTGTAGAGAGAGAAGCAGGATATTGTGTTCTCAGAACACTAGATAATGGGGTATTACTTCCAATATTTGCCACCAGTGGCACATTTGGTGGCAAAACTTGAAATGCAGACACATATGCTGGGGCAAATTGAGACGGTTGAGCTGAAGCAGTATTTTGATTGATAGTTATTGTTGTTAATGGTGATGCTGATGGCATGTTTTGCATAGGTGGTGCATATACAGTATATCCTAAAAATGGAGTCCCAGAGTTTAAAGAATGGTTAACTGTGCCTGAGCTTGATGAAACTGGGAGTGATTGAGAACGTGAAGATGAAAATTGTGCAGCTACATGTCCTCCCGCAAGAGTTCGAGTGGCCGGTGATTGTGTACTACTAGTAATGGACACATAAACTGGAGGCAGAGTAACAGATGCTGTCTGCAATTGCATAAAAGATTGTTGAACACAAACAGAAGGCTGTGATGGTTGACTAGTAAATGAAGTTTTAAGAGTGGCATGGCAGATATTTCCCGTACTTCCAACATTTACATTTCCAAATGGAAAAACTGTAGCAGATGCTGTTGTAACAAGTGTAGTACAAGTATCTCCACCTTGAGTGCATGCTAAGGCTGGAAAACAGGGTATATATTGGGGATCTAGAAAAAAGGGAGAAGTATAATGCTGATGACAAGTTCTACATCACAAAGGAAAAAAAACTAAAAAGATAGGAATAACATTTACCCAATATTTTTTTATGCATATGATACTTCCTAATTTCCCTCTTTTTAACCGTTTGCGTATTAGAATGTTTTGAAAAAACATTATCGAAAAGTGCCAAGGAGCATAATCGCACTCCAGCAATTAAGTGTCAAAAAAATTATTAAAATCCTCAAATTATTAAATTAAATAATAAATTACAAAATTAAATAATTAAAATTGATTACAATTGTTTGAAAGGCTGAACGTGCTATGACAAATTGTGAGAGTGCTGATAGTTGTTTGTATCGGCCAAAGCATTGGCTTTTTTTGACAAAATTTGAAAAGTGCGAAAGTTTCTTGTGGTACGCAAACGGTTAAATTTCTACATGTCAAAGCATATTGATTTATGTTTCACATGTTAAAGCCAGGAAATTATGAATAAATACTGCAAGGTCTCTTATATAGTGGATACTTTACAGAAATGAGTAAAAAAAAAATTACCTCACCTTAAATTAAGAACATAAAGGTTTCTTAAAATGCATTAAATCAAAACCACCAATTAAAATTAATTTTGTTGTTGTATTGTTGTTACTAATGCCGCTTGTCTATCTGTGTCAGATCGAGGACCACGAAATTTATCAAGGCAAAGGTTAGCCTTAGCTTTGAGCATCATACAGGAGATAGTGCGGGTTCCACCCCACTTTTGAGAGAGAGCACCCAGAGGGTTGTTAGGGTCCTCCAACTTTCCTTCCCCTTCCACCAACCTCACAAAAGGATTTGCGGCTCGACGGCTATTTAGAGTACTACATGCCGTAAAGGCACTACACATTTACAAACAATATCATGCCTTTTCAAAAATTCGAACCAAGGACCTATGGCACAATAGTCAGTGTCATTAGCCACTATACCCGATGGAGATTTTAAACATTAAAATGTTTGCTGGAATTAAAAATAGTCGCCAGATAAATTCCTTCTAGTCTGCAAGAAATTCATATAAGGACTCTAAATAAACTCTTATTTAAATTTAAATGCATTTTATTTTATTGGAAAGTAACATATATATATAAGTGGATTACATTTTGCAATCATTATCATCATTTCAGAATGGTTCCAAATTGCTTTCATCTTGAGTAGGTTGATTTTAATGTTGCCTTTTCAAACTGTATAAATAAGTTTCCTAACCAAGCCTCTATGTACATGTTTTTCAAAAAAGTTTGTAAAAATACAAACAACACAATTTTAAAAATTGCATAAAAAGAGACAATATATGAAATACTAACACATATTATGAACCACCAAACAAATTTTCATATATTAAGAGCAAATAAACTTACTTTGTAGATGAGAGGTAACTGCAGGTACATGACTTTTGACTTCAGCAACACTTGTAACATGTAATCTAGTATTTTGTGATGGACATTGTGAATTTTGCTGAGAAGTATTTGTTGTGAAGGCATGACGGATAGGATGAACATTTGAGGTATGTTGCAGGTAACAAACAGGAAACTATAAACATTGATTCAAAATTTTTAAAAAAGTTTTATGTAATTAAATTTAATGACTTTATTAAGCAAATTTAAAAACACAGAATAGTGAATAAAAATATTCCAAATATAGTTTACAAATTATGAAGGTTTTTTAAGGAATATAAGGATCTAATAATCTTTAAAAGATTAAGATTTTTGTGACAGGCATAAATGTAGTCCTCACCAGGGTATATGCATTGTACTCTTCTCCAATGGGAACACTTTTCTGAGATTGATTCTTGGCAATGGCATGTAGTCAGTGACCCAAAAATGCTCAAAAGGGTATTATGGTATAAAGGCTTTATATTATGATTTTTATACTTATTTTAAATGAAAATAAATGTGCTCCTGTCCATATGTTAATATGTCTTTGGATAAATCTTGAATTACCATCTACAATATGAATCTAAATTTCTTTTCCAAATCACAACTCTATTTAAAAACATTTCTATGTATTTAACAGAAAAAACAGTGAAGGTAAAACCCTTGCCTAAAGATATATAATAAGTGAAAATTACTCTGAAATAATAAGTACCATCTTAAAATTATTTATACACCTTCTAACATTAAAAACCCAGTATATCATTCAATTCTTAATGAGAAAGTTATGATACATAAGAGTTTTAAAACTATTTAAAACGAAATTGAAAAAGATAATTACCAAAACAATAGGCCTTGGTTCAGCTATAAAGTGAGTTGACTGCGCTTGATGCCTTATACTTTGTACAGGGGCAAGTGATGACGCATGAGTAACAGAAGACGGAACCTGCGATATATAAGGTACATAAAACACAGTAGGTGATGATGTATTTACACTTGCATGAGATTGCTGTACTTGCGACTGTAATGAAGATGGCTGTGGACGCTGCAAAGTTTGAGTGGATGAGGAAGGAGTTGTTCCTGATGATATATGGCCAATTGTACTTGGCACTTGATCTGCAGCAGAAACTGAAAGAGACTGGCAAGAAGAAAATGCCACTCTTTGATAACCTAAAAATTTAAAGTAACAATTAAATATTCAACTATATATACACATATATTATTAAGAATTTCTATTAGTTACACAAAAAAGGGTTTTCTGAAAAAACGAAAACAACATTCCTGAATTTTTTTTAAAAAGACAATTTTATAGTATATAAAAATATTACAAATTTCAAATACACAAAATTTTCATCCATAATCTTTATATTATATATGTCGCAAGGAAATGATTAAATTAGGGATTTTATCAAAACCCTAAGGGAGATGATCAATGCACGCAAGATGATAAAATAAGAACCCTGTAAGATTTCACTATGGAAAGCAAATGATTTAATCAAATCCTTAACCTGTTTCAGTGAAATGATGAAATAGTGTCAAGAGTTTAAAAGTGTTCATTTAGCAAATATGGTGCATTATTTAAAGTAGAGAAATTAAAACAATAATCATTGAATTAAAAATTATTTATTCAAAATTAATTAACAGAGTACTTAGATAATAAAGAAGGTATTTTTTTTAAAAGGATATTTGTAGTAGAATTCCAAAAATATATTTTTTAATTATACATTAATGTAGTACTTCAGAAATATCCTGCTTTATTTGTAACACCTTTATATCAGTTATTATTTCCCTTTTTAAAATAGCTTTTTTTAAATCTTAAAGAGGGCATGGTCGAATTCCCTAATTTGACTGTTTACATTTTTCAATTCAAGTTTTATCCAGTTTCTAATTTTCAGGCATACAAAAGTGATTTATCAATCAAAAGATAATAATGCAAAAAAAATAAATAAATAAAACTAAAAAAAATTATACTTAAGTCATTTTGTTTTGGTGCGTCACGTCAGAAGCCGGGCGCTGGCTGGCACGGAGGAGAGGGGGAAGGTAAAAGGGAGTGGTAACAATCAAAAACAGAGCTTGACAAATGCTGACTTGCTCATTTTATCATTTCACTAAAACAGTTCAGGGATTTGATCAAATCACTTACTTACATCAGGGAAATGACCTCAAAGAGACGTTATTTTAACTTTTTGCATTAATTGATAATCTCCCTTAAGAATTTGATGAAATCCCCAATTTTATTATTTTCTTGTGACATATAAACTACTGGCTATTAAAATTGCAATACCAAGATGGCGACATGCTACAAACGTGAAATTTAAACGACAAGAAGAAAGTGCTGTGATATGCAAATAATTAGCTTTTCAACGAATTCAGACAAAGCAGGCCCCAGTAGCGACACCTAGAATGAGCCCAAATGAAGAAATTCTTCAGCCTGTGTTTCATACACAAATTGCATTGCAACACTGTTGCCTGGTGAACAGTTATTGTGATGCCTCGTGTAAGAAACAGAAATGCGTACCAGCAAGTTTTCTGATTTTGATAAAGGTTCTAATTGTAGCGTACCGGAATTGAGGTTTATTGTATCGCAGTATTGCATATCACATCGGTTGATATCCAACGACTGTAAGCAAAATATGGAATCGATGGGTTTAGGTAGGTAATACGGAACACTGTGATAGATCTCAATGGGCCCCTATCACCAGCCGAGATGACAGGCATGTTAACCACATGGTCTTAATGGATTGTGCAGCCACGTCACAAGCCTTGAGTAGAGAACTGGGGTCTTTTGCAAGACAAGTGTCTCCATGAACAGTTCGATGACGTTTGCAGCAGCATGGACTCTCAGCTAGGAGACCATGGCTGCAGCTACCCTTGATGTTAAATCAGACAGGAATGTCTTTTATGATGTGATCAGCGATGAACCTGGGCACAAGAATGATGAGACGTAATTTTTTTAGAGGAATTCAGAGGTCCTATTTACAACATCAAAATAGTTGCATCCTTGTTTGGTGGTATCATGGTGAAAGCACATTGGCAGCATGCATTCGTCTTCGTCATATTGGTCCATCACCTGGCATGATGGTATGGGGTGCTATTGGATACCACATCTCACTCATCTTTTATTTGCATTGATGGCACTTTGAGCAGTGCTCGTTACATTTCTGGTATGTTACGCGACCCATGGTTCTTCACTTTATTCGAACCCTGTGAAACTGTATGTTTCAGCAGGATAATGCATAACTGCATGTTGACGGTATTGTATGGACTTTCCTTGATATGGAAAATGTTCAACTGTTGTCCTGGCCAGCCAATTTTCAAAATCTCTTGTCAATAGAAAACGTCTGGTCCATGGTTGCTGAGTGATTGGCTCTTCACCACACACAAGTCACTACGGTGATGAATTGTGACATTGTGCTGAAGCTGTATGGGCATCAATACCTGTACATGCCATCCAATCTCTGTTTGACTCAATGCCCAGGCATATAAGTGCTGTTATTACTGGCAGAAGTGGTTGTTATGGGTACTAATTTCTCAGGATCTATGCACCCAAATTTCTCAAACCTTTAATCACATGTTATATTACCAGTATAATATATTTGTCCAATAAATATCATTTTGTTATCTGCATTTCTTCCTGGTGTAGCACAATTTTTAAGGGACAGTATTGTATAAATACATACATTTTTATAGAAGAATTTAAACACAAAATAACAGCACATTTTCTAAAAAAAAAAAGTTAATTATTTTTCATAATTTAAAAAAGAATGCATAAAATATTAAAGAACATCACACAGAAAAAAAACTAAAGGCAGTTTATAATACTTAATCCAGAGATGTGTTCATTGTTCAGGCACGAAAAATTTTAAAATTGTTTCAGAAATAAATGAGTACTCTTCACTTGCAGATGCATAAAATTAAAGAGAGCAATAAAGCAAAAGTTACAATATATATGTGAAGGGCACCACAGTATGCACCCTGACGGATGAATTGGCACCCTTTGCGGGGAGTCGAGCAGCGATCACCAGAAAGAGACGCAGTCAAAACAGAGGACAAACGGACGGACCTCGTAATTTTGAACCATGGTCAAGTGACGAGGACGACACTAGAGCTGGCACTCCCTCTTTTAAGGCTGTCTTCGGTAAAAGTACAAGAGCTTTGACTAAACGTGAAGCACATTTTCAGACAAAAATATGCCTGAATTTCCGTTGAAATTTGCAAAATCATAACTTATACATCTGTTAACAATATAGTGTTTTTAAAAATTTCAAAATATTCCAGGAATATTTTCTTTTTTCTTTTAATATGTGAAGGCATAGCTTATTTAACATAACGGTATTGGAGAAAAAACACGAAACACTTTTTATACCAGAAAAAACGAATCAATTTGGTTAAAAATGGGAAATATGATAAAAAATATTACTCTTTAAAGGATAGTGAAGCCAAAATATCATAAAATTTTTTATTGCTTTTATATCTGAAAAAATGTTTCAAATTGGGGTCCTATTCTTAAACATTAACCGAAAACAGCCTTAACTACAACACCACACCAACGGGAGGACATTTATGCTCTTGACAAATTAAACATGCATCTTTCCCCTACACGGCAGGTCTTTAGTGGTACTGGGCTCAAACTCATGACATGCCAGGAACAATCTGATACTTTGACCACTAGGCTACCAGGGCAACTGAACAGACGGAGAGAGACAGATGAGCTAAGTAGACCAAAAGTAATGCCGAACTGTATAAAAGAGGAATGTTAGCCTTTTGGCAATGTGAGGCGCGCTTGAAGGTTTTAGTATAGTATTTTATGTAGTGCCCCTTTTCCTTGTTATTGTTAAAATAAACAGTTTTGTTTGTTAGCTTTTAGTTATTACTAGCTAACGAACCAGCATCAACACACATATATATATGTTGCTGTTGGTTGATATATATGTGTGTGTATATATATATTTCTGTCTTTAAATTACTTGAAAACATGGTCCATTAAAAATATTTTACATTTTTTTGGTTATTATTTTATGTTTTTTCAAAACAATTGGATATTGAATTCTTAGAATATTTATTCTAATATTTTCTTTAGCTTTACCTGGGGTAGAGAAAAAGGATACATTAAACCTAGTCTTCAGATAGCAAGGTGCCTCAATTATAAAAAAGAAAAGCTCAAACACACAATTTTAAAGAAGGTATGAAAGTGGTCATACTAAATGCCAAGAAAAACTCGTTTAAAACTTATTTTACAATGATTACTTCTTAAATGATTTATTTTTAGGAAAATTTTCTTGAATGTCATAAAAATAATTTTAAGGATTGTGAACAAATTCTTTAAAAAAATTAAATACAAATTGACAGTTTAATATTGAAGTCAATAATATTATGCAACTTGGTACCGACAAAGAGACTAGGCAGATTAAAATTAGTTTTACGATTCCTCTAGATTTTCTCACCTGCTTGGGGGTTTATGAAAACACCAGGAAACAATATATCAGTTCCTGTTGAATATGGCCATGTAAGTGGTTGTTCCATAGCTGATGCAGCAATAAAATCTTTAGAAACATCTTTATTTCCTGGCTGCCATGAAGCCGTTTGCTGACCAGCATCCTGTAAAGCCTTAAACATAAAAGAAAATGGGAATCCATATCAATATAAGAAATAATCATGGGGGACAAAAATGGTATGTTAATGCATTGCCCTACTTGAAAGACATTACAGATTTAAACCAAAATATAAACGAGGATACAGTCAACAAAATGCAGTAACCAATACATAAAACAGTATAATATTAACCTAAGCATTTTATGAGAATTAATTCTCAATTTTCAAAAGGGAGATGTTAAGGACATAATATAAATTTAAAAAAAAATGTCCATAGTAAAGAAATTCCGATAAATCAACAACATGAACTTTTAAATTATTTTATTTTCCAGTAAAGTTAAAAACTAGATTTTCAAACACTTAAAATCTTCTTTAACTTTTAGAAAAAAAAACTTTGTCACTAGAGTTGGTGCTTGCAATTTATCAAGATCACTTCACTAAACATTGCCAATAATTTCAAACGATACTTGAATTATGCAATTTAATATTTTAAATTGAATTCAAGAAAAGAACAATGTTCTCAATCTAACATCTTGCTTACTTAAAATTTATGGATCAACATTAAAAATTACTGCTATCTATCACATGTCATAGACCAATATATGCTAACTAACTTTAAAAAAATCCCCTTATAATGCAATAGTTATTTTAAACAACTGTTTAAAAACAATAGTTAAATATAATTCTAAAAATCTAATTTTTGAAAAATTTTATTCAAGAATATACCTTTAACTATATAGCAATATTTATAAATAAACTAAACAGCAAATGATATATAACAATACAGAGACTAAATTTAAATCACACACAATTGTTTGACATGTAGATATATCACAAACAATTTAAATTATATTTAACCATATATATAACCTTGCAATTTTAATTCCTCTAAGACTACCGAGAGTTTATTATTCATATTATTTTGACCTACACTGTCTTATTACACTTATATTTTTTTGCTTCTCTTTATTAGATTTATCGCAATTTAGTATACGATTTATGATTACATACATAAAGACTTCAAATGAAAATGGGATCGTGAGTACATTTTGCAAGCCTGTATTAGTTACAATACATATATAACATCTGGTGTGGTTCAGTTAGTCAGATAATGACAACTCCTCTTTAGTCTTTTAGAACATTTTATTTACAGGACGATACGGACATTGAGAAACACGTAAAAAACATAGATGATTAAAACTTGGGATGTATTATTAGGGAAACCGACCATTCAATTACAAAACGGTAGCTCACCTGCTATATATACTGAGCTCTTACACATAACAAAACAAAAGTTTTGCGTTACAGAGCAGCGCCCTCTATATGACGTTTTTCAACAACATATATGATTTATTGGAAATTGAACAGAATGACACAAAGTCAACATTACAGAGAATAAATTAACCCTCCAAGCATTTTACTCTCTCTATTTAACTTATTTCTTAAGCATCCACTTCTCTTTTGCAAACTCATTTGAAAATGCAACAAATTTTATTCCTTTCCCCTTCTAAGATGTGGTAGATTTACAGGGAACGATTTTATTACTTAGTTGGGCCTCTTTGTTAAGTTAGAACCGGGAGATCATTCGTTCATAGATGTTACGTTGCCTTGGCCGAATTTTGTTTGAAAGAAGTGGGGTCGACTTGGTTGCTCCCCCGATCTGTTTGGTCACAGTAAAATTACACAATGAAGAGTAAAAATTTTTAATTTTAATAGAGGATATATTTTTCTTCAAAATGCGAAAATACTTCTAACCATTTTCTATTCAAGTTAATTTTTCAGATTTTTGTTTTGTTAGCGTTAAACAAGAAATTGTCATTAATAACTACATCTTTCACACAATTCAGTCATTACAAATATGATTGTAAGAAAAACTTCTTCGCAATTTATTTTGTCTCTCAAAACAGTACAGTTAAAACAATTTAGTTCAGCGAAGTCAACTGAAAACTTTGCAATGTATTCATTCCAAATTCTAAGAACAGTTTTAACATTTAGAAATGTATCCTTTATCCCACAATTAGAACCTTATGAAATTATTTTATCCTTTAGTATTAAAGGTATGAAATCGTCTTCATAACTCTCATTTTCTCTTTCTCTCATTACATATATATATTGCTGCTGAAATATTATATTTATTTATATGCCTAAATATCAAATGTAAATTTGTCCAGATACTTCCGATTACTATCATTTAAATATTCAAGTTTAAAAACATGAATTTGTGAGAAAATCCTCATTAATATTCTCTTTCAAGCAAACTGAAGTTCAAGCATTTAAAATTCAAATATAATTTGGTATCTCAACAATACAAAACTATTGATTGTATGCAACATAGCTTGAACACCTGGCTTTGAAATTATGAAAAAACTAATGGATTTAAATTAGTTTTTTTTTTCGTTATTTTTATCAATGCACAAGAAATTTTTCCCAAGTAATGTGATGCAGAAGTACTAAAATATTATTCATTTTTAGTAGTTAGAAAGTGTAAAAAGCCTTAAATTTTGAAACGTTTGGTATTTATTTATTTTGAAACTTTATAATGAAATAATCATGTTTTAAAAACTGAAAGCATTCATTAAGACGAGGAAAATGAAGAAATAGATATAACTATAGATATTTTTTAGAGAGGTATATTATAAAAACTAATTCCATTTGATAATTTTAAGGTGAAGAAAAAAATGTGAGTTAACCAAGCAAAAATAGTTAAAAATTAATTTGTCCAACTATATAAAATAGCAGACTCCCCACCCATGATCCAACTTGTTAAATCTTCAAATTGATAAAAACCAAGAATGTGATTATGTAATCAATTTTATTTATGTGTTGCGACTTTATTTAATTCAAACCCAAAAAAACCTCAAAACAAGCTAACTTACAAACAATAACTGATAGTCCATACCTGGGGTGGACATTAAGTCAATTGCAATCGACCGGTGGACCACCAAGACATTTTGGGGTGACCGCCTTCACATAAAATTTTAGATGTGCATACTTAAAGAAACACAGATGGTTACCAAGATAATGAAAACATCCGTGAATAAAACTCCAATCCAAATTTGAGAGCCCTTTTTAAGAATTTACTAGACTAGAATCCCACAAAAGTTGCATTCATGGTTTATTCATTTGGCAATGTTGATGTGAAAAATATAACTGAATATACACTAGCTAGAAAAAGTCTGTGTTCAAGTACTATTGCTTACATGAAAAATGAAAAAAAAAAGTTTCAAAACTGGAATTTAAAAAACAAATTTTAATTAGTTTTTATTTAGTTCATTTTAAGTACATATAGTCAGAATAACAAAAGTAAATTTGGTTTGCCTTCATAGATTTTAAAATAAAGACAGGTTTGTAATGATAACAAAAATCAAGTAGAAAAAGTCTGCGTTCACTGTTTTAGTAGTAACTATAAAAATTATTTAAAAAGAGAATAATGAGCTATTTAGTAGCTGGTTGGTTAATCTCATCATTTGTAAACCTCCTGAAGTTGTTTCGGCATTGAACTAACAAATCTTGGGGGTTTTTCAGCACTTATTTTTTCCCAATGGTCTTTAAGAACACTCTTCAGCATATCCTTGCTAGATACGTCGTGTTGACGAATCCTGTGCTCCAACAAACCTCATAGGTGTTCTATAGGATTCAGATCAGATGACTGTGTGGCCATGTGCAGTTGATTTAAAACATTATACAAGAGCCAAAGTTTCACAATCTCAGTGGTGTGCTTAGGATCGTTGTTGTGTTGAAAACAAAACGATTATCCTAAGCGAGTTTGGTGGCACTTTCCTTTAAATTGTTTTTTAGGACATCAAAGTAATTATATTTGTTCATAATTGATTATATATGCTCCAACTTGCCAACATCATTGCTCGGCATACACCCCCACATCATGACTCCACCGCCCCCGTACCTTACTGTTGGTACTAAATGCTCTTTTTGAAGCGCTGTGCAAGGTTTTCTCCAGATTGATTGATTGAATATTAACGTTGCACTGTTCATCTACACGAGGGCTTTAGGCGACGTACCACATAATTTTGAACCATGGTCAAGTGACGTGGCCGACACCCGAGCTGGCATCCCCTCTCCTAACTACCACACCACACCACACCAACGGGAGGACGTTTCAGCTCTCGACAGATTTAACGTGCATCGCTATCCTACACGGCAGGTCTTTAGTGGTACTGGGATCGAACTTGTGACAAGGCAAGCCACGATCCGATACCTAAACCACTCGGCTACCGCGGCCACAAAGGTTTTCTCCAAATTTACAACCTTTTATGCTGAAGATACAAAATTTGCCCTTGTCAAAGAATATCACAGTCCTCCAGAACCTCATGTGTATATGATTTTTTCAAAAGCTATTCGCTTAAACCGGTTAGTCAATGAAATATAAGGCTTTCAGCGAACCACTCAACTATGGTGTCTGGCCTTTTTCAAGATTTTTCTTGCAGTATCCGCCCAAATATTTTTGTTAAACTGCTTGTGAATGTCTGTTGCTATTTAAATTGCAGACAAACACGGATTTTTTTTTCACCATTGATGTCATACTTCGTTTTTCTCTGATTGTGAGTTTAGATGGACGACTTAAAAGAGGTTTGGAGGTGTAAACTCTTGAAGATTTAAAGTTATAAATAACATGCTGGATAGATGAATACTGCCGTCCAACGGATCTGTCTATATCCCGACCACTTTTTCCATCTTTTCACATTGATTTTACGCTCACTGGTACTAATTTCCTTCTTTTTATTTTCCATGTCTGTGAATTGCTTCGTATCTCACAAAAACGTAACAATTATTGCGTCACAATTTTCTTTAGCTATTTTGCTTGATAACTAAATGCAAAAACTATGTTGCCTGTTGATACAAATTCGAAGATCCAAGAATATTCAAATAGTGAACGCAGACTTTTTCTGCCTACTATTTGTGCATTTTGCTACAAAACTCCTATTATTTTAAGTAGTTCTAATTAAAATTAACGAATTCTTGCATGCTTAATATTTAAATAATATTAAACAAATTTATGAAATTTTGTTAGAAAAAAATTATATTTCTATTAAATTTTACCTTTGATATATGATTTCTTATGGGTGAACGCAGACTTTTTCTAGCAAGTGTATGTTACATGTTTTCTTTATCTCTCGAGGAAAATGAAGCTTTTCTCTTTCAAAAGGACGTAATATGTAAAGAATAACTTTTGGAATCTATGGGTGGAAGTAAAGTATCCCAATTTTAAAAAAGCTGCAATTCATTTAACATTGTTCTTTCGCTCTACCTACCTGTGAGATTCTACATTTTCAACGAAGAATATAATTAAGACAACATATTCCCGTTTCACAGACGACCACTTAGAAAACAGTGCAAGATTAGCAATTAGTAATAATAGACCGAGATATTCAAGATTGGGGCAGATAATACGAAGACTAAGTCGTCTATTGAGACTATAGCTATAAAAACTATAATTTTAAGGGAAAATTACTTAATTTGTGATGTATTGTGAATTGTTTGAAAATGCATCATTTGATATTAAATTTATAGGTATAATTATTATGTTTGTATTTTGCATTTTACTTAAAACGTAGTTTAAAAAGAGTAAGTTTTGTTTTTCTGCTGTAGTTATGTAGGTAAATATGCACATTCTGTCTTTATTATTGTTATAATGCAAATATTATGTTGTGCTTTTTTTTTTGCTTTTCCCAACTACGTCGCATGGTGGTTGATTGATTGAATATTAACGTCGCACTGTTCAGCTATACGAGGGCTTTCGGCGACGGACCACGTAATTTTGAACCATGGTCAAGTGACGTGGACGACACCTGAGCTGGCACCCACCTCTCCTAACTACCACACCACACCAACGAGAGGACGCTTCAGATCTCGACAGATTTAACATGCATCTCTGCCCTACACAGCGGGACATCACATGGTGGACCGCGACACCTTGAAAAAATTAAAAGTAGACCATGTCATGTAAAAGTCTGCCCATCCCTGGTCCAAACAATATAGGGTCTAGAGAATTTCTTCCCAGTTTTTTTATGATTGCTTCAAGGTAAGAACAGGGTTTCCTGCAAGCCACAAAACTTCCTGTCAATGTCCATCGTGTCACTGCAACCCTCTCGAATTATCTTTCAAGATGTTAAATCTTTAAAGGGGGAGGGGGAATGATTTTGGAAAAATACGGCTTCAACGCTTTGGAAGATCTTACTAGAAGGCTAGAAAATATGTGTGGTCGCTTTTCAAAGCATCTCTAGTCAGGCAGGATTATATGTGTATAATACTTAGAGAGTTAATAGAAGTTGTGTGTAGATTCACATGTTTAAAATGTCAATAAAAAATTATGCAACACGCAAACAGCATTCAAGACAGTTTTAACAGTTTATACAGAAAGATATGTTATCGATGAGCATATAATATTATCATTAAACAAAAAGCACCATGATGTTTCTTAAGATTATGAACACACCCTGAACCAAAGGCAATGTTTTAACTTTATTGTGTAACCTCACTGTCATTTGTGTGTGTCTGTTATATGGACACATCCACTACAAAAATTCCAACACCACTGACATGCTAGTTCTGGACAAATATTCAGTTCCACATACATTTGGCATTCAATTATAGATGTCCTTTTCACAAATACCTTTGACCTACAAAAATTTAATAATGCCACAGGAGGAAACATGACATGACCTCCACTGGTTTTGGCATGTTTCTCTTAAAAGATGCATACTGCTAAATCTGACACTGATGCTTCCTCAGTCATATAACATTATCAAAAGCACATGTTTGAAAGTTTTACCTCACAAAACGTCATTGCTGTATTTGCAGACCCATTCATTCCTTTAACATTTGAACAAGCCTTTATAAATAAAGGTTTGAGAATTTCCAGAAAATATAAGTTCTGATAAGCATTTCAATGGAACTATCTCTTGAGCTACAGATGGAAATTGTAATAAATTTGGAACAATTATTAGATAATTTTAGGGCTAGTACTAAATCCAAAGTCCCACTGATTCATATAAGAATTTAAAGAGAAAGATAAAGTGAAATAGCCTCAATATTGAACATAATTGTACATCCCATATTAAGAATTTAATCAATGACATGCCAGTTAATACACTAGAACAGTCACCAAAGAGGCTGTGATATCTCAACTATATAAAATGTACAAAGAAATTTTTTTTTTATATAAATAAGAACTGCATTTAACAAAATATACCAAACTATAAGATATATTTTATCAAAGTATCAAAGACAATCTTCCAAACATATATATAGAAAAGAAATGCACACTACTTCCATTTAGGAAATTTTGAAAATGTGAAAGTACAAATTAGAAGATAAAACGTAGTGACACTAAACAAAAGCAACGAATAAAATTAACCTGGATATAAGGAACTTGAATTTCAGAAGGCTGACCAGAAACTACAGGGAATGTTTGATCAGAACTAACGATAGCTGGTGAGAAGTGGCATGTAGCACCTTGAAGTGTTATAGCAGCAGATGAAAATGCATCAGCTGGATTCTCGGAAGTTTCAGCGGCATCTTCTTTAGAGTTAAATGGTGCATCATTTGTGGGAATTGGACTGCTTGAGATAGTGGTCACATTAAACGACTCTAAAAATGATAAGAAAAAAAAAAGGCTTCAGTTACATAAAAACACAGTTAAATTATTTTGAACAGCAAAACTACACAAGAGACCATGAAATAGAAGGAATAGGTAATTTTTCTTTTATATATTTATTTACCCTTTTTAGAATTGTTTTTGCTGGCATGTATTAATAAAAAACAGAAAAGATTTACATTGTTCATATAACTTCACTCTTAGTTTTAACAGTTATCCAACAAAAACAAACAAACTTTATTCGAATTTCATGAAGAATAAAAAAAATCCTTATCTGAATGTGGACAATATAGAAACACTTAACGAATAATATTACAAAAATTAAATACCTATGAAGAGTTTACCATAATTGAAGGAAATCTGAAATGAAAACATTACAACATTAGACTTTAAGCATAATTCACTTTTGGAAATTAAAAAACTTGATAAACAGTCCTGTCTTGGGAAACCCAACTGCTTTATATAAGGCATATTTACAGATTGTATGATAATGAATCAACTAAGATGCATTCAAATTTTCTCCGATATTAATGATCTGTAAAGCGGACAGGAAAACAAATATATATATACATATAACTGACCGTAATTCCTTTAATAGTAACTATGATCGAAAGTGTTATGATATTTAATATGTGTTACAGAAAAAATCTGGTTTTAAGTTAGCAGAATATATCTGTAACCAATTATTAATCATTTTTGAAACTGTTGCAAAATAAAGGCTTTAAAAAGTTAATGTTTTACCAAAGCAAGTAAACATAACCTTCTTCCATCCATATAATAAGAATAATGATCACAGAATATAAAAATTTAGTTAAATGCCTTCTATTTATCAAATAGTAATCTATAGTCAAAGCGTTACTAGATTGGGAAAAGCTACAAGTCAACTATAATAAATGTTCAGTACAAATGGTTAAAGATAATTTTAATTCAACTATAAATTAAATTTTGATGTATAAAAAATCTCTCAATGAGCCTTAGTTTCAACCATCCAGGGGGGATGCAGACTTCAAGTTAAAAGAAAAAAATCTAGATGTAACACCTGAGGACATTTTAGAACATTTTTTTTTATCCTTAAATGTTTTTTCAAAAATCCAAATACATAAATCTAGAGAAATTGATTACAAAGATTCTGTATATATTTCTTCCCATTAAAAAAACCCACATATATAAGGTGTCATATCAAGATCCGAACTCTGCAGCGCCAGATTCCTCATTTGGAACATATAAAAATGTTTGAAGAACTAACTGTACCTCTAGGAGTAATATTTTTTGGTAAAAATGCAAAAGAAAAGTATGATATGAGAAAATTATTGGAAACATGAGAATCAGCATTTGAATATTTGTTGGCAATGTTCAAAATATTCACCGTAGATATCAAGGCATGCACGTGTGTGCTATGAATGATGTAAAGCTGTTGTAATTAAAAAGCTGCAATGACAATCTCCATATGGTGATTTGTTTCCACCATTCCATAGCACACACATGCATGCTTTGACACACAGAGCATACATGTTGAATATTTTACTATGCAAACATATGCAAATATTAATGTTCATGTTTTCAATACAGTTTTACTTCTAAAATGGATGCAATATACTATTCCTTCGCATTTCTCCCGAAAATTATGGGTCATATAAGTACAATTCTTTGAGCACTTTTTATGTTCTCCAAGCAATGAATCTGGCTGAGCAGAGTTTGGATGGTCTTGATGGGACACCCATAAGTGGGTGCATATACACTAAAGATTTAAATTAATACAAAATATAATTTCTCTGAAAGAAGTTTTCCATTAAATTGAACACAATTTGAGAAATACAGTGAATAAGATCTTCAAATTAATCAGGAAATCTACAATAAAGACGCAAAATGTTAAAAATCAAATAAAAAAAATTAGCAGAATTGTTCATGAAAACTACCATTTACATGAGACATTTTAGAAAACAAAGAAAAAGACAAAGTTGGTGAAAGCCGTATAACTCTGAACAATGGTCATAGGATAAAGATGATGCTCAAGTAGACATCTCACTCAAACCTTTCACACTATGCTAAGATATAAGGACAAAAATTTAGAAATTTCAGATCAAGATGTGAACTGAAATGTAGTAACATTAAAATCGATTCTTTCGCCTAGTATGTGAACAACTTCTAAAAAAGATATTAAAATGAACAAAAGATTAGCTTTCCAAAATAGTTTTAGAATAGAATAATGAAGAGTTAAATGTTAATGTTAAAAGCATAACGTAATACACTGAAGTGGCACTGAATTTGGGATACCTACCTGGTAACGAGATGGGCCTCCTCTGGCCTTTATAACTGTTGTCACATGCCGAAGCATAGATTCAACAAGTTTCTGGAAATGTTCCAAAGGAACGACTTGCCAAATATTGGCTAAAGCTGTCCGTAATTCAGTAAGGTTCTTTGGTGCTGTGTGATGGCCTTTCACTTCTTCCAAATATTACAAAGATGCTAAATAGGATTTAAGTCTGGGCTTCTAGGCGGCTAATTTATGACAGAGAGGAATGATCATCCAACCAGGCAGTAATCAACTGGAATTTGTGAGAGGTACAGTTGTCTTGCTGGAAAACTCCATTATGTGGATAACAGAAAAGCATAAATCGATAGAGGTGATCACCCAACAACTCTACATACACAATTGGATTGAGGGAGGCTGGTACATGCACCAAAGATTCCAAACAGTGCCTCAATAAAACACCCCAGACCATGATTGAGCCCCCATGCTTTTGTAGAGTTCCAACCTGGCATGCAGGATCCATGGCTTCATGAGCCTGACACCATATTCTCAGCCTCCTGTTGGCGTTAAGGAGTCGGAATCAAGACTCAGCACTCCATGCTACTCATTTCCAGTCCTCTACACTCCAATCTATGTGCTCTTCTGCCCAGGCAAGACGTGCAGCCCGATGGTGAGCATTGAGCTATGGTACTCTCATAGGTTGAAAGCTCCTGAAACCCATACAGTGTGTGACGAATCTATACGGAACTTTATCACTAACCTTCTGAACCGACCTTTTTAGGGAAATTTAATTCCCTACCTATTTCCAATCAACTCCAAAAAGCGGACAGGATTCCTTATTATGCAGATTAGATTCAGTATTTAAGTCAAACGAAATAGTAAAGTTTGAACAGTAGGAGATAGACATTGTGACATAGAGTTATAGTAATTTTGAATTGGAATATTGTTGATAATTTAATCTCAAGAAGAATTGAGACTACGAGTGGTAAATATAAAATTGTATTTAAAGTCTCATTAAAAACTTTAAGAATCGGATTAAAGTTAAATGTTCATTAAGAACATTATTAAATATAATTCTGGGATCTCTTATCGTGGTAATTTCTGCGTGATCGTTATTTAATGAATTAATTAATTAGATTATTAATTAATTGAG
This sequence comes from Trichonephila clavipes, assembly GCA_019973935.1. Lineage (NCBI taxonomy): Eukaryota > Metazoa > Arthropoda > Arachnida > Araneae > Nephilidae > Trichonephila > Trichonephila clavipes. The sequence goes on along the minus strand of BMAU01000512.1, from coordinate 171,625 downwards.
TTAAATTTAAGGATATTATGTTTAAAACCTCATAATATTATTATTCGGATTTGTTAATAAGTCTTTGATTTTAATTGAGAAGTTATTCAAATAAAGAAAGTTATTTATAAAAATGGCTACTGGTTCTCTTTTACGTCTCCTAATTATTATAGTTCTCAAAGTGAGGTCCATAGGGATCATTACAATGGCGCCCAACGTATAAATCCCGAGAATAGAGTCGGATCCAGTTTTAGAATCATTCCGGAACAATATTTTTCGGGAATTGAGAACATAGATGATTTTTTTGGAGAATATTGATCATAATCTCGCGTATTATGAGATACCTGCACAACTGGCATGTGCTTACTTGAAAGGTCATCTCAAAGGTCGAGCACTCGACTGGTTCGAAGTTCTAGGTTATAGAGTCATTGAAGATAAGACAACAGACTACGCGCACTTAAAACAGGCATTGTCAGAACAATTTCCCGTGGTCAGAAACAGGTCAGAACTAGAAACGCGATTTTATTCCTCATCACAAAGACGAGATCAACAGCCTTCGGACTTTATTTATGAATTGTTGAAAATTCATAAAATACTTAAACTAGAAATGTCGGAGGAAAAATTAATAGATCACGTCATCAGTCGATTAAGAACCCCAAATTTTGGATTATGTCGAAGTTAGACATCCACGAAATACTGCCAATCTCCTACAAATCGTTGATAAATACGAAGAACGTTTTATGCATAGGCAAATCAGAGGTTCGAGTGAGGGATTTAGAAGTTCAGGCCCTCATGAAAACAATCGTTTTAATACCCGGCATAGACAGGAAAATTGGAGGGAAAACAGAAATAATGAGATACGCCAATAATAGCCGACCACAAAGAGAATTTAATCGGTTCGAAAACCAAGGTTTCACAAATAATCGCAGATTCGAAGGTAGACGCCAAAGTGGACAATCGGATCAACCATTCCACAGTCAAGGCGGTCAACAAAGTGGGTCGAGAAATAGTTCATTTCGAGGTCAAAATGAACGAAGTAGAAATTTAAACTTTTAAGCGATCGATGTGAATATGGGGGTAATCGATCGCGGGGTACGGAAAATCCTCCAGTTTGGGATCATCGGCCTATCAGAGTATCCTCTATAAGAATGACCCCAGTCGAATTACCGTATGTCCCTATTCTATTAAATGAAACCTTTATTACAGCACTATGGATACGGGAGCAGAGAAATCTTTTATTTCGGAGGAGGTATACCGCAATTATTTTCATACCGACCTCGTCAAAGACGAAGAGACAGAGTCGTGACAGCACAAGGAGCCCCGTGCAGTCATTTTGGGTAGAGTCGAATTACAAATTAGAATCGGGGAATTTCAGAAACCCTGGGAATTCCATATACTTGATAACATGCAGTATCAGTGCATTTTGGGGATAGACTTTATGAAAGCGTCGCGATTAACATTAGATTTTGATCAGAAATCCTTAATCATTCCCGATCATCTGATCAAACAAACGCCTAAAGAGCCGAAACTCGTTGATATTGATCTCACAGAATCGAAACTTGATGACGAGCAACAGAGGCAATTAAAAGCCTTATTTAATAATTTTAAAGGGTTATTTTCCGATCAACCGGGATTAACGCATGTTGTATATCATGAGATAGATACTGGAGATAAAGGACCGGTAGTGTCGAGACCATACAAGTACGACCGGGTCAAACAAGGCATTATTGATTATCACATAGATAAGATGTTACAGGATGGTACAATTTGTCCTATTAATTCGCCCTATGCATCTCCAGTTGTATTAACTCGAAAGAACAATGACCTTCCTCCAGATTATCCCGAGGCGTATCGTTTCGCGATCGATTATCGGAAACTAAATGCAATTACCAAATATCCTCGATATCCATTACCGGTTATTGATGACTTACTCACCAATATCCCACACACCAACGTTATGTCCACTCTAGATCTCAGAAGTGGCTATTTTCAGTTGGCGATTAGTCCAAAAGACATAGAAAAACAGCGTTTATCACTCGCAATGGCACTTTTGCATTCCTACGCATGCCTTTTGGTTTTTCTGGGGCGGCGCCTAATTTCAAAGGGCTATCGATATAATCCTCCAACCTGTTATTGGGCGTTTCGTGTCCGTTTATATGGATGATGTTATTATTACATCTCCATCGTTTAAAGACCATCTAGATCATTTAACTCAGGTTTTTACCTTATTACGAGACGCAGGGCTAACATTAAATAAAGAAAAATGTCACTTCGCTCGTGACAAACTCAAATATTTAGGCCTGATTATTAGTAAAGAAGGAATCGAGACTGACAATAAGAAAATTCGGGCAATTACGGAAATGAAACCTCCCAAAAATAATAGAGAAGTGTCAAAATTTTTAGGGATGACAGGTTGGTACCAAAAATTTATTCCGCGATACGCAGATATATGCGAACCATTGTACCAATTAAAGAAAAAGGGGGCGAAGTTTAACTGGTCGGGAGAAGCACAGGATTCTTTTGATCAGATCAAACGCACACTAACGGAGGCACCGATTTTGCAATTACCAAATTTTTTTCTGAACAGTTCAATTTATTCACTGATGCAAGTGGGGTCGGAATTGGTGCTGTGCTTCAGCAAAATCAAAAACCTATTGCTTTCGCGTCTCGAACCCTTAATAAAACAGAACGTAATTATACGGTTACCGAAAGAGAATGTTTGGCGGTAATTTGGGCTCTAAATAAGTTTAAAACTTATTTTGGACCCCTACCTGTGAAAGTGATTACAGATCACGCAGCGTTAACAGAAGTTAACCAATGGTAGAATTTATCAAGTAGGATGATCCGATGGGCATTGAAATTGTCAGAGTTTAACATAGAATGGGAACACAGACCTGGTGTTCAAAACGTGGTCGCAGACCTTTTATCAAGAAATCCAGTAGACAGTGTCGAGGGATCGCAAATTTCGTGCGCAGCTCTTAGAGCCCTCGCAATAAATTCCGTGAACAATTCATTAAGGAACAGAGGGAAGATCCTGAATTAGGACATATTTATCGATACTTAGAAAACCCTGATGACGGTTCTGTTAATGCGACGGTATGCGAGAGTTGGTCCCAGGACTTCAAATTAATAAATGGTCTCCTCTTTTACGCGAAGTATTTTTCTAATCTGGGAGAACTAAGAGTTTATATTCCTGGTTCTCTTCGAAAAAGATATAATGAAAGAATTTCATGATCTGCCATTGGCAGGACATCTCGGAAAGAGGAAGACATATCTTAAACTTCGTGACACGTGCTATTTTCCATTTATGAGAAAATATATATTTGAATATGTTTCAACCTGTGACCGGTGTCAAAAGTTTAATTATAAAAACGCGCTACCAGCTGGTCGTTTAATGCCTATAGTTTCGAAATATCCAAATGAAATTGTAACGCTAGACTTAGTAGGCCCCTACCCCGCATCCCGACCCGAGAGATATAAATTCATATTAGTTATAACTGACCACTTCACTAAGTGGTGTGAGCTGATTCCTCTTCGTAAAGCTTCAGCCCAGACAATAGCTAATGCTTTTTTAATAACTATATAGCGCGTTACGGAGCTCCGATTTCTTTGATAAGTGATAACGGCCCCCAATTTATTTCTGACGTGTTTGAACATCTCAGTCACAGGTTGGACATCAAACATATGAAAACGGTAACGTACAGACCACAGTCTAATCTCACGGAGAGAGTGAATAGAAATTTAGTTCAAATGATAGCTTCTTTTTGTTGAAGAAAATCATGAAAACTGGGACCAATTTCTACACGAGTTCGCTTTCGCATTACGCACGGCGGTAAATGAGACGACAAATAAAACTCCGGCTGAGTTGTTTTTAGGAAGGAAAATCATAACTCCGTTTAGCAAGCTCATAAATGTTAAGGAGGATGCGAAATATGTTGGAAATAACATCGAAAGATTATTCGATGAGGCAAGACGAAATATGCAAAAACAGCATAAATATTGGGAAAAACATTACAATCTCAGAAGGAGGGATGTTCACATCAAAGTGAACGATTTGGTTTTACTTCAAACACATTTCTTAAGTGCTGCGGGTAAGAAACAAGTGGGACAATTTATGCCTAAGTTTGAAGGTCCCTATAAGGTTTTAGAAATAAAAGGAAATAATTTAGTTATTTGGAAAAACGGAAGAAATATAACTGTTAATATTGATCAGGTTCGAGTGTACCGACCTCGTCAGTCAGACACGATTAGTTCAGATAGTCCGATAGAAACTCTATATGACGAACAAGAAGTTAGTCATGGGTCAAATAGATCAAATCAAGGACAGTTTAAAGAGCATAGGAAAACCTCTAGTCAGGAAAGTGAGAGGTGTAGATCACGGCAGAGTAACACCACACGGAGATCCCCAGAAATAAACGTAAAATTAATAGTACTGCGTCGAAAGACCCAGCTATAAAAGATCTAAGATATGTAGGAAAAGATCCCGACAAGGATCTGATCATCAGGAACGGAAAAGACACGCTCCCTGAGCAAAGGCAAGGAATCAAGAGGTCGATCCCTTCCTCGATCTCGTCCAAAACTCACAAATTTAACAAACCTAATACCTCTTCACCAGGAGTACAGTCCATTGCAGGTCCATCAAAGTTACCGGATCGCAGAACTGCTACGACTACAAGTGGATCCCGAATGGAAGTTAGTGGACGTGATAAACAGACCCGTCAAACCAGAGCGACAACGAGAAGACACAACGAACAAGCGGAGAAAACAATCCGGTCGAATCAAACCAATACAAGAAGACCTTGCCCATACAATCTACGGAACCGTATACAAGAAAAAGACAGAATCCATGAGAACCTCAACAACATCGAAATCAACGGCATACCTGGCAGCATATTCCGCAGAAGAAGCCTCAGTATGGAAGCGATGAATGGAGATCCAGTGCATAGGATTTAACAGACAAAATCCAGGTTGTATTGTTTCATTATCTTCGCGGTACGAACAAATGAAGAATTATTGCAATTAAAGCAAGTCACGGGCGGACTCTAAAATTAAGAAGACTGGCAAAAGTGAACACTGCATTGTGTGTGTTTTTTTTTTTCTATAACAGAAAAAAAAAAAAAAACGACTTTTGTGTTACTTTTTGTATTTTGGAGAAAACATCTGTAAATTTTGCATTTGTTTACTTCGATGTATGACTTCGCTAAGATGCGACAATTCATTTGGTTGTTTGTGTTATTTGTTTATTACAAAATGATTATTATTATATGCTATGTGTGTTTCTATATATATATGTATGTTTTGTTTCACATCTGGTGCCTTGTAGCGCGGCGAAGTTAGATAGGATTAACCATTAACACTAACTAGCGCATCAAGTTTTTCGAATGAGAAAGCAAAGGAACCAGATATTTATTGTATGACATTCATATAACAAATATATAACTTCATGTATACTTTTACCTACTTCTCAAATGGATATCAATCTTTCAGGGTAGCTGACCCTGAAGTCTTCGATGTTCCAGTGCCAAAGAAGATTGTATTGTATTTTTTGTATAGTATATAAATCATACTCTATGGGGCTGGTTTTTGCCACCACTAGGGTGGTTTTTCCCACGCCCCTTGCCGAATGGATAGAGTGCAGGGATTAATTTAAACTTGTAAAATATTATGAGGTTTGTCAATTAATTCTAAATCGTAATTTTATTACGGAGGATGTTTCAATAATATTCAGTTCGAAATTATTATAGTCGGTACTGTAAGACAAAGATAAGATTTACGTAATTTATTTTCAGGACATTTGAGTCCTTCGAATAAATCCCGTTTTCTTTTTGGAGGGTTGTGACGAATCTATACGGAACTTTATCACTAACCTTCTGAACCGACCTTTTTAGGGAAATTTAATTCCCTACCTATTTCCAATCAACTCCAAAAAGCGGACAGGATTCCTTATTATGCAGATTAGATTCAGTATTTAAGTCAAACGAAATAGTAAAGTTTGAACAGTAGGAGATAGACATTGTGACATAGAGTTATAGTAATTTTGAATTGGAATATTGTTGATAATTTAATCTCAAGAAGAATTGAGACTACGAGTGGTAAATATAAAATTGTATTTAAAGTCTCATTAAAAACTTTAAGAATCGGATTAAAGTTAAATGTTCATTAAGAACATTATTAAATATAATTCTGGGATCTCTTATCGTGGTAATTTCTGCGTGATCGTTATTTAATGAATTAATTAATTAGATTATTAATTAATTGAGTTAAATTTAAGGATATTATGTTTAAAACCTCATAATATTATTATTCGGATTTGTTAATAAGTCTTTGATTTTAATTGAGAAAGTTATTCAAATAAAGAAAGTTATTTATAAAAATGGCTACTGGTTCTTTTACGTCTCCTAATTATTATAGTTCTCAAAGTGAGGTCCATAGGGATCATTACAAGTGAAGAGAGAGTTGCACAGTCCATTTATTAACTGTACGACTCATACTGTCATTCAATTAGGTGGTAATTTGAACTGTTTGGCTTTGCTGGCTACGTACAATACGCCTGAGCCGTCTCTCACCACGCACTGTCAAAGCTGATTGTCCTTTGCAGTTTGCCCATTTGCTAGTTTTTTGTCCACCATCCATATATTCTTGGTACACTCTAGACACTGTCAACCTTGAAAATCCTAGCTGTCTGGCAATTTCGAAAATTGAATGGCCCAGGATTCACGCACCTACGATTTGTCTGCAATTGAAGGAATCTAAATCAGGCAGTTTACCCATACTGGCAATTCTAACAACTAATTCAGAGCAACCACAGTACATGCTATATATGCAGCTACCACAGCACCCTTAACTTGCACATAAATGTGCAGAGGTGCACAATTTTTATTGCACTTACTATCCCTAATTCAGTGTAGAAAGGCAGTACAAATGTAAATGCAAATAAACATCAAATTAAAGCAACACAAGAGCTTTTAGTGATTAGCCCTATAATTTTGATTCAGTCTAGTGACAAGGATGAGATCTCAGTTAGCACTTGACTTTCTAAACTTCCCCACAAAAACAACGAAAGACTTCAAATCACAGATTCATTTAACACCTAGCAATTCCCGACATTCTGTATGCTATATCTTTAGCAGAATCTGAACTCAAAAAAGCTGTTAAACTTCATCGAGCCTGGCACATGCCTAATTTGGGACCATAGTCTTCAGATAAGGTCACACTTTTCAAAGTCTATTTTTCTTTATACCTTTTTAATTGTTGATTTATACTTGTCAGGAGTTATACAGGCATGCAGACAGAATTAAGCATTGTTTAATCACAGTCCATAAATATTCTACATGATAAGAAAGACATACATTAAAACTAAATATTCTATTTTTACAGCATATTATGCTAGTGGCTATGATATGAAATTTAAAAAAAATTAATTAATTAAAAAAAAAGTGGTTCTGACAAATTTAACTTAAAAAAATATATACAGAGAAATACGGACTTTGACACAAATAAAAATTTGAAATTGAACTTAATATTGGTAAAATCACCAGTATCAATATACATGATGGAAAAAAAAAGAAAGAATAAAATTTAAATAAAGGATGCATGTTATATGCTACTCAAAAATAAAAATTACTAAATAGAAAATGCTTATTAATAAAGGGTTATAGTATTCTGTGTAATAGTTTCAAATATTACAATGCAAGCAAATGTCTTGAATTGCAAAAGACTATAATATACATAACATATCGATAATAGTCAAAGTATACAAAAAACACATTCAATTGAGATTCCTTAATTCATTATGAGTAGAGGACATTCTTTTTACATGAAGAGCTGTTTCAAACTGTGGGTAGATCCTATAATCATTGAAAAAGTAAATTTGGAGCAAAAACAGATTAAATAAATTGGGAAGTAGTTACAGATAATTTGCTATGAGGAAATTCAAATATGTTAAGTGAGGTTGTAACAGGAATGGAGTTGTGAAGAATGTTTTTAATTATATCCCAGAATTTCACACCAAATGAAACCAATTTGATCACAATTTTAAAAAAATAATGGTACACCTAAATAGTAAACATTAATTTTGAATAGTATATCATATATCTGATTCCAATATGTATCTTGATTTCATGCGATAGTGTACTTGCAACAATTATAAAATAAAATGAAGTACAAGAATGAAACAATATATCAAAGCACAGAGCTGCTTTTCCCACTTAGGCACATGCCTAGGGCGTAAAAAATTGAAGGGATAGAAACGAGAAAAAATTAAAATTACAGCAAACGCACCAACGCCTAATGAGTAGGTGAAGCATTTCTGCCCCCAAGAGAGTAAAGACTGAAATGAGATCTAATATGGAAAATAAAAAGCTTAACAGTTTGATGTTGCTATGCACTCAAAATAACATTACCATGGAAATTGATTACAGTGATGTTATTAATGATTTTACAATGACCAAAGCTCCAAGAAAACCTTTATTGTACCAATACAATGACAGCGACTCAACAATGAATAAGGATGTCTAAAAGTAAAAGACAGTAAAGTGATAAGCGATGGAAAGAAAGAAGTTGAAAACAATTCATACAATAATGTATACTGTAATTGCAAACGATTTCCTTAATATACTGGGTAAGTGGGCCGTGACTTCACAAGGTAAGAAATGAACAAGAGTGGCTAAACCATACCACTATACTTTCCTTTCGATTGCCAGTCCAGTACATGGTGGGTCAACAGGTGGTGGATAATGGAAAGACTTTTCCAAATAGCAAAAACAAAGAAAGGTAAAAGAGTTAAGGGAAAATCCCACCCAAACTAAAACTGCCAAGGTAAGGAGTGAAGGTGGGAGACGCTTTGGAAATAGTGGGGATGGGGAAAGTAACAATTTCAAGTGCCTAGGGATTATAAACGGCCCTGTAAAAGCAAGTAAAGTATTGTGACCATCTTTATAAGTTAACCAGTTTGCTAGTATTCTGTGTGTACAGTGATTCCAGGCTATCTTATAAAACATTTGATTATATTTGCATTAACACATCTAGTTTAAAATTCTATTCTAATAGTAAGGGACCATTATTTTGAATTACGGGAGGAAAAAGAAGTAATGAGTAAAAAAACATGAAAAAAAAAATTGAAAAATAAGTTCTAGCTTTTAAATATCTTTCACAATATTTTTCTAGTTGGGGATTCTTTCTTCAAGAGACTTGCAGCATTCACTTCAATTTCAGTCACAATATAATTTTTAGCAACTTCAAAAAAATTATTGAAATTTATTTTATACATTACTTTGAACAACAGACCGTTGAATTATGAGCTAGAAGAGACTAAAATCATATCCCTGCCTAAGTATAATCTATGGCAAATTGTAAAGCATATTAAATTTCTTGTTACAATTTTGATTTTTAAATTTTCTGAAGAAATCAAGATTAACATTTGTCATAATATGGCTTAAAAAAATCTTTTGAAATATTACTCATTTTTTGAGAGAGATAGAGAGAGAGAGATAAGAGTTCATGGGTATAATATCCAATAAAGACATAGTTTTATAAATGTTGAGAGATTCAAGGAAACATTGTGAGCAATTTTCCCCCTCCCTAATGACCCCTTCCTCCTCCACACACACAAAATAATAAAGCTGAATATTTAATGGACTTTAATAAAATACCTTGATCAAAAGGCAACTTAAATTTTGAATAAAATACATTAGAGCAATTTCTATCTTTGTAAAATGAGTAACAAAAAAAAAGCAGATTATGCCTACATTTCATAAGATTAAGAGATTCAGAACTCGCAATGCTCACTCAAAAAAACATGCATTTTAAATAGCTCCAAGATTTCTTAGATATTTGAAATTTGTCAATGGACATAGAAATTCAAAAGAAGTTAAATACATACACTGATTGATATTTGTTTGTTAAAAGAGATTTGTACATTAATTAAATGATCCCCATTTAATTTTTACTAAATGTAAAATTGCCCACATATCAATACAAGGATATTAGAGGAAATATGTATAGATATTTTCCTTGCTAAATAAGTTCAGTTAGATATAACTGAAAGAAAAAAATAAGCTTCAAAGAGCATACATCATAATGTTACCTTTTCTCTGTTTCTTCTTGCACATATTCAATTAAAAAAAAGTAAAAGTAAATCTTAAATGCTAATCCTAGACTATTTTGAAACTTTTAAAAACTTGGCAGGAATTACACAGTAAGAGTTTAACAAAATGAAATTTAACTATATTTTATGCTTTTTCTGAAAAAAGCTTAATAAAATTCTTTCCATCCAAAAGATCTCAGATGTGTCAAGGATTAAACTTTGATCAACTTCTATTTGATAACTCAGAATTTCTCTTTTTTTTTTTAAAAAAAAAAGCACTATACATTACTTTTTTGAAATTGATTTGGATTTTGTTATTGAACTTTTTTTGCAGCAAATACAAGGAAATTTATATTATACATAAGATTTTATTTACTCTTCTAATGCTTGAGAAAATGAAATGCTTATGCGTAATCATCATGATCCTTTCTAATTCAAAACTGTCTGAATCTCAATTTGATATTAAACAGTAATATTCTAGTTCATTATCGAAAGATTTATTCCTAAGTTACACATCATTAATTCATTGACTGCAAAGGTTCCATAATGCGAGGCTTTAGTAATAACAAAAGCTAGTTCTTATTGCTTATGTGTTTTAAATAAAAGGTTCAGCTATATATTTAACTAAATTAATTGAGCACAATATTATTAAACACAAAACTTTGAAAATTTATGATTACTTAAAGGAAAGTAGAGAAGTTGCTACTAATCCATATTTTGGTGCTAGCGAAGGGTGATGCAATTTTATGTGAAAATGTTTATCACTACAAAAACTAAAAATAGAAGATAAAAGTTTATTAGCCAATAAAAGTCACTGAAATTTATCCAATGGAAAAGAGTTAATGACAAGGGTAAATATTCAACACGAGGTTTTTAATGCCCACGAGATTGCTCATATGGAAAAAAAAAAGCCCAAGAAGACATTTCTAAAGACGAAAAAATTGCCCGAGGATTCAAGGTATTAAAAGACGATATAACATTACATATGTGCATTAAAGCTTCCTGCAACAAATAGTGTAATGTGGAAACTATTTAAAATAGAATATTTAGATTTTAAAGTTCTATTTAAATTGAATAATGCACTTAGCCAAATTCCCATTCAATAATCTAAATATAGCACAATTTTTCTTACCTTCAAATACAACTGCTCCACTTTAGCAGTTAGATAAGGAAATTATAGCTATATTTAAAACCATTATATAAAGAGTGCTTTATAATGAGTTTTTAAGAAAATTCATGATGTATGCATTTATGGAGATCAAGAATGTGTGAAAACCTTTCACAATTTTGAACTACATTAAAGGAGACTGCCAAACGTACTAAAATGGTTAGGGCACTTTAAAACATTGAAATCACATTATTCAGGTGTAAAACTTTTGCTGAGAAAGTAAATTGCTCATATAAATCCGCCATGAAATGTAGAAATGTCAGAATAGTCTAAAATTACAAAATATACATATATCCTTGCTTCCAGAATTTTCTGATGCCATGTTTGGCAAGCTTTATTATAATGTCTGCAGATGGCGCCATGAGTATGTAATCTATGTACAAAATTTTTAAAACATTACTTTAGAAGAAAATTACCGCATAAACTGCTTAAATTCACATTAATAATACTATATTTTACGAAAAAGAGTATTTTGCTACAGGAATTATGACTTTAATCACTTCAGAAGCACTAATTCTGATTTTTTTACATGAAAAAATGGGGGGCTTAAAGAATTAAAAGTAACTCTAGATTATGTCACGAGACCACATCATCATATACGTGTTCTGTCATACTCCCTATGACATCCTTTTGAAAAGGCAATGGTCAAGTGACCTTGAGATCAGCTGACTTGATAGTTTCTGTTTAAGCTTTGGAATGGCCAGAAGGGGAATCACATGAACAGGACAGCTGTGGAATGTGTGGGGGCAGGGGAGGGGGACTATTTTTGACACTGATCATGGGTTATTGTGAGGCAGTAGTCTCCAAACTTTTTCAACTCACAGAACCCCTAAAACAGCGGCAGCCAATCTTTTTGGGAAGAGTGCCACTATTTGATAAAAAATAATTATTAGCGCCGCTTCCAACAATTCCATCAAACAAATATGGAAAAGTAAAAAAATGTTACTTATAGGCCTATTATGGAATTTTTATGCAAATAGCACATTTTTGTTAATGCAATTCTATGTAGTAGAAATTTAAAAATATAAAAAATAAGATGAAGAGCAAATTTAGGTTTTATTGTTAATTAACTTTTTACAGGTTCAATTCAGTTAATGTGGCTTTTGAATTACTACTTTTTTTTACAAAGTTATTTATATTAGGATAAACTTTTTCAGATGCTAACAAAATTAAGTTATTATAGGTGCACATCAGTTAGTTATATGAGTAATATTTATTTGATTGTATTCATAGCAGAAAACATTTATTCACACAAACATATTTTGATCAAATTTTGAGACAACCTCACTTCAATAAAATTGTAGGAAATAATTATTTATTATTATATAATAATTATTTATTATTATGTATTCAAAATTGTTTTAATTTTTCAGTAAGTCTTCGCAGGGGCGGCGCTAGGTCCGGACAAATTTTACCCCTGCCCGGGGCGGCATTTGGATGTAATTTGAAAAAAAAAATTATATATTTTTGTTTCAAAAAATTCGATATATTTTCATTTAATGTATCTTATTCTTTTATTTTGTACTCTGCATATTTAATGACAGTTTTATTGTATGTTGAAACTTGAATGGTTCAAGGCGGGAGAATATGTTAAAGCATGAAATTTAATATTTTTACACATCTTTCACAAGAAACTTTCTCCCCATCTCAGAGTGAGGTCACAATAAACACTCTTTTCCCCCTTACGATGTCCAGTTTCAGCTATCCAAAAGGGGGAAAGGATAATAAGAGGTTTTGGTAGATATAGAGAGCCACTTGAGATGTTTTATTTTAGTCTTCAGTGTAGTTACTATAAGTTGAACGCTTGCGATTAGTAGACCATTTTCTGAAGAAACTGGACGGCTTAAATAGACGATCCTTTCTCTTTCATTTCACTCGTTTAAAAAAAACAAGTCATTATGTCCTTAATTTTGAATTTTTTATGACTTAAAATAATATCCTTATATATATGTATATATATAAGGATAATTAAATTAGATTAAAAATTAAATTCCCTATCTAGCACTTAACTCATCTTTTTCATTTCATTTTCAAATATCAAACTAATCACCCATTTTTTTTTCTTCCGAACATATGGCCTAGCCAATAAACATGTCTAATTCCAGACTGTTAGATTTAATAGCCCTATATGTCAGCATTAACTTTCAAGTCCAATCATAAAATCTGTGATACTTATCACATCTGTGTTTTAAGTATTTACCCACTTAAAGCACCCCGTGGCGTATTTTTCCCTCTCTGCTCGTAGCGTCAGAAGAGATGTAGAAATGATTGAATATAAAGTTCCTTTTTGAAATTAAGTCTGATTCTGATTCAAAACATGTCATATATATATATATACAGAGAGAGAGGGGGGTGGAGGCGGTATTTCCCATTTCTGTCCGGGCGGCAAAACTGCTAGAGCCGGCTTTGGTCTTCGCATGCCCCCCGTTACAACTCCACCATGCCACGGGTTGGCCACCACTGCCCTAGAACTAGGCCTTTTTGTGGAACCCCTAGAACTAGAAAGTATTTTTGTGGAACCCTATTCCCCACACATATTTTTGTAAAGGCAATTAAAAAAGTATTCCATCTATTATTATAAATTTTAATCTACTTTTAATATAATTTATTAATTACTAATATTAATCTGTGATCCAGGTTTCACTCACCCATGCATTAAGTTCAGTAACTAGAATATGAGCCCGATTTTTTTTACACACACTGTTGGTCTAGACCCATTGAAATTAACTGCAATCGCATTACATATTCTGAGCTTAATTTATTTCTATACTTTGCTTTGTAGCCACTTATGCCAAGAAATATTTTTCACTTATACACATTGTTCTGAATGGCATTAAAATGTTTAGAGGAATACTGAGTTTTTGCATGAATTTGCAACAAAAGATTTAGGTCTTCTTGCTTAAATTTAGTTTCGACACCAAATCTGTTGATAGGTCGATAAGTCGTTACCTCTCCCTTATTGTAGGTGTTTTCAAAACAAATGTCAAAAGGTGCACTTTCCATTGGAAAACTATTTAGTTTTACAAGACATTGTAATAACGAGTATACAATTATCTCATGGAACTCTGGATAGTAAACAATAAAATTTTTACAATCTAGCAGGTAATATATATATAAAAAAGAAACAAGTCTTACAGTAGTCGCATATGATGTTTAACATATGACATGTTATCGTGGTAAATACGTAATATAAACTCCCCCCCCCCAAAAAAATATGAATCGGGTATGATTGGAAATAATTTATCAAATAATTATACCTTTAATGAAAATTGTACTTAATTAACAACAGGAGTAATGCAATATTTTATCAAAAATAATTATTCTTGTTCAATTTTGGGAAGAGCGGAGACAATAGACTTATGATAACTAAAATTTGACACATATACTTGTGATTTCAAAGTATTTCATCGTTGGGTGGATGACCCTCAGTACCCAGCTCTTTCGAGCTACAACCTCATATCAGTAGGTATTTGAGTGACTGTACATGATTGATTTTTGCCCTTTGTTAAGTTTAAATGCTTTAAAAATAAAATAAAAATCCTGGGGATTTTAGGAAAATAAAAATTTAAAATATTAAACTGCATTAAAATTGAGGAAAGAAGCTTCAAAGTCGGCACAAAGCACCGAAAATAAAGTTAAAATTTCGATTTTGGGTGGGCAGGGCTAAACCGACCAATGGGAATGCAGCTAGAATCACGAAAAAGTAGTTAAAAATAAAATAGAAAACAGCTTTTTAAAAGTTATTAAAAATATACTATCAATAATAAAAATAGTAGAGGAACATTTAAATAAAAACAGATCAGTCAGAATAATTTTCCAAGGAAAATTAAAGAGTAAAAATGGAAGAATCTAGGGATCGAACCCGATGCAAAGCACTGGGAGTGAATGACTCTGACCACGGGGAACTTCGTGGAAAGATGTGAAATAAGCATTTAACATGGAGAAAGCGAGATTTGAAAGGAGAAAAATAATTACATGAAGGGGTCC
Organism: Trichonephila clavipes; assembly: GCA_019973935.1. Lineage (NCBI taxonomy): Eukaryota > Metazoa > Arthropoda > Arachnida > Araneae > Nephilidae > Trichonephila > Trichonephila clavipes. The sequence continues at coordinate 156,407 of BMAU01000512.1, read as the reverse complement.
GAGAGAATATTTCTAGGTCTGTTGAAATTTGGATCAGGGGGATATATTTTTCAACATCCAAGATTGAGGGATTACTAGAATTATCAATATTTTGAAAGTTTGTTGCAATCTTTTTAATGAGCTGTCTAATTGACAGCATTTATTTGTGGTCATGAGGTCAATTTCAAAGTATTTAAAAACGTTGAAAAACAGTGTCAATAATAGTACCACTGTTAGCGGTCGAAACATTCTAATTTGTGTTCATTTCGAACTTGAGTTCATCATTCATAAAAGCTATGAGTGGCTCAACTTTTGGCAAACTTAAGTTAAAATCACCACTCAGAATCAGGGAAAGTGAGTGATAATTTTTTAAAAGAGCAGAACCACCTTTGTTATATGGTAAAAGTACAAAATGCAGGAAATCTTTAATTTTTTTTTAACCGTTTGATTCGAAGAAATGTATATGACCACCCAAATCACTGTTTGTCCATTTCCAAATAAGCATTCTGCTGCACTTATGTCCCGCAATATCATGACTAACGGATTTAGAGTCAAGTGCTTGAGTGCTTGATGGCTACTAGAGTTGGACCCCCATGCAAGTTAGTGAAACACAGTCACGCACTCTCATTGGTCAAATCAAGTAGTGCGTACTTACATCACATCCTGTTACACACATTCGTCCCTTTTCACGAAAGCACTCCCACAAATATCCAACAATTGAGAGGAAAGATGTTACACATAAAAAAAACACATTTTAATATCTTTTATTATAGTATAATAAAAGTTTAAAAGGAATTGCAAAATAAGGTTATTATGTTGAAATAAAATTTTCAGTTTCTTAATGACAGGAATGAGCTTTAAATTCTTGTAGGGATATAAACTTCATAGAGAATGTGAATCCATTTTGCATACACATTTATAATTTTCTTTTTATTGTAACTCATGGAACACCTGGACATGTATCGTGGAACTCCAGGGTTCTGTGAAACACAGTTTGAAGACCACTGTTGTGGAGTGTATCCTTTTTAGAGGGTAAAAATTCTGGAATAGTCATTTGATATTTAACAATGCTCTACAAAGCAAAAAGGGCTATTTATTGATCACAAACCTCGTAATTTTGAACCTCGGTCGAGTGACGAGGAGGACACTCGAGCTGGCACCCCTCTACACAACATGTCTTTAGTGGCCCGCAACACTGCAGCCATGAGCTTGTGACTATAACCACTAAGCTATCGCGGCCACCAGGCATAGCAAAACCTCTAGTGAAAAGGTTCAGAGAGTTTGAATTAGATTTGAATTGTCAGCATGTGACAAAAGGGTACCAATAAGAAACGGAAATATAAAGACAAAAGATCTAGAATAATTGCTCTAAACCTATCACCTTGCCTATCATCTTTAATTTTTTTAGTTTGTGATGTCACTTCCAGTAATGTGTACTATAAAAATTGGGAGTAGATATTTCTATGCTTATTTTCTGCATCTACAAAGATGGGAAATTCTACAAAAGCATTTAAGCATTACTCTAAGACAATCTTGCAATACCCATTAGGAAGCTAAAATAAATTCGGTGTGAAAGCAGTGTAATACACAGTTTGAACAATCTTGTAATAGCCTAGAAGAATTCATTCATGTAAATGATTATACAGCGATATCTGAAACTAAAAATTTATTGGATTCAATACAAGAAACGCCAATCATTTTGTTTAATAGTATGGTTAGCAATATTGTGCAAAGTTGACACTATCGATGAATTATTTCAAGCAGAAACATGTGTTTTTTATAGTTGTTCAAAAACTTAGGAAATAAAATTCACATGTATTTAGATGAAACGAAAGTGCAATATAATTTCTATATTTAAGAATATTTTCCTGAATATTTTTTCCTATTGAAAATGGTCATTTAAAGCATTTCATCGCAAATACTAGTAATCTTGGATCATCTAAGTTTATTATATCCAATTTTCGTTTATTTTCGTGACTGAAAGGCCAGCATTTTCAGTATTACAGATAGTTCGACCCAACTTTAGGCAAATTCTCTTTTTTTATTCCTTTGACTTTCACTACAAGCCATATAGCTGTTGTAAAGATTTAGTTTTATTAAACTCACCTTAAGTAGATGTAAATTTATTACAGCATCATGGAAAACATTTTTGTTTATAAAGAGAGATAATTGTGAGAATAATCGGTTCACTCAATGAAATGGCTATTAACTCATACTGTTACTACTAAAACCTGTTAGAAAATTTTTTATGGGAGCAAAGCAATTTTATTTATTTATTTTTTGCTATCTCAAACACACTCAATCAGTTTTGATCACTTCATATTTTTTAATTCTAATAATTTGAATTGATTTATATATGATGTAACTATCTATTTATTTACGATGTTAATTAAATATCTTTTTCAATGACTGCACAGTTATTACAAATTTTGCTTAATTATTAATAACATAAAAATACAACTTTTAATAAGGGTTGAGTGAGTGAATATTAACGTTGCACTTTTTTGTTAATCAAGGACTTTTGGCGACCGATCTCCTAATTATGAACCATAATCAAGCGACGAGCATGACACCCGAGCTATCCCCCTTCTCTACTAACTTCCACACCAACTGGAGGACGTTTGAAACTCAACATATTCAATTTGCTTTGGCCCTCTCTGCACTGAGGGTCTTCAGCGGTTCTTGGCTTGAACTCTAACAAAGCTGAAATCTTTTTACTGCAAATTACTTTTATGTACATCAGCATATAGTTACATTAAATCAAGTGATTAATATACTTTTAATGAATATATATATACCGGGTGATCAAAAAGTCAGTAAAATTTGAAAAATTAATAAATCATGGAATAATGTAGATAGAGGTAAAAATTGACACACATGCTTGGAATGACATGGGGTTTTATTAGAACAAAAAATAAAAATAAAGTTCACAAAATGTCCGACAGATGGCGCTTCATCTGATAAGAAAAGCAATAATTAGCATAACAAATTAAGACAAAGCAAAGATGATGTTCTTTACAGGAAATGCTCAATATGTTCACCATCATTCCTCAACAATAGCTGCAGTCTAGGAATAATGTTGTGAACAGCACTGTAAAGCATGTCCGGAGTTATGGTGAGGCATTGGAGTCGGATGTTGTCTTTCAGCATCCCTAGAGATGTCGGTCGATCATGATACACTTGCGACTGCAGGTAACCCCAAAGCCAATAATCGCACGGACTGAGAACTGGGGACCTGGGAGGCCAAGCATGATGAAAGTGGCGGCTGAGCACACGATCATCACCAAACGACCTGCGCAAGAGATCTTTCACGTGTCTAGCAATATGGGGTGGAGCGCCATCCTGCATAAAAATCGTACGTTCCAGCAGGTGTTTATCAGCTAGGCTGGGGATGATGCGATTCTGTAACATATCGGCGTACCGCTCACCCATCACGGTAGCAGTTACAAAACCAGAATCACGCATTTCCTCGAAGAAAAAAGGCCCGATAACGGTAGATGTGGTAAATCCAACCCATACCGTGAATTTCTCGTCGTGCAATGGAGTTTCCACGACAGTTCTAGGATTTTCAGTAGCCCAAATTCTGCAGTTGTGGGTGTTGACAGACCCTCGGAGCGTGAAATGAGCTTCGTCGGTCCACAACAAGTTACTCAACCAATCGTCATCTTCCGCCATCTTTTGAAACGCCCACACCGAAAATGCCCTCCGATTCACGGAATCGCCAGGTAACAATTCAGGATGCCGATGGATTTTGTACAGATAGCATCGGACGGTACGCCTAAGTGCCAACCAAACAGTAGTGTATGGAATGAAGGTGCGACTGCACGGGCGCTGACTTCCCCGTGCATAGACGAACCCGCTACAGTCTCCATTTCATCCTTAACCGTCTCAGCAGCATTCCGCCGGGTGCTCGGTCGGCCACTACGGGGTCTATCGTCTAAACAACTTGTCGCTTCGAACTTCGAAATCATTTTCGCCACAGCTGCATTTGTCAACGGACCTTTACCCCTTCGTAAGGCGATAGGAACGTAACGCTGCATTCTAGCACATTCCCCATTCTGATAATACAGCTTCACTAACAGTGCCTTTTCAGGTAACGTCAACATGCTGCGACTGCTGGTGCAACTGATTCTCTCTCTCATGACAGCCCCTTTTCTACGCGATTTTCATGCGCAGTAACTGACGTTTTGTTGTCCAGCGCCATCTGTCGGACATTTTGTGAACTTTATTATTATTTTTTTTTGTTCTAATAAAACCCCATGTTATTCCAAGCATGTGTGTCAATTTTTACCTCTCTTATCTACATTATTCCGTGATTTATTAATTTTTCAAATTTACACTGACTTTTTGATCACCCGGTATATATATATACATTTACAACAATATTTTATTTTAGGGGCTTATTTTAAAAATGAAAGCTGAAATGTAATCAATTTAAAAATCATTTCTTTTTAGACAAATGATTATTCATAAAAAGATAATTACATATTTTTCAAAAACATTAAACAGTTTTATCACATTACAGTTAACCATGAACTGCATTATCATATGTAAATCAAAATATTCAAGGTGGCAATTTTTTACATGAAAAAAGTGCAAATAAATTAAATATAACAAAATTGATTATTTCATTGTTCCCCTGTATGCCGATATTCGAATAAATACGCATTCCTTGAATTCCTGAATTACATCGTATACAGCACAAATAGATTTTGCACTCAAAACTAGTTTCTTCTTTTCCTCAGTAAGGCTTTGAGATTCCAATCCAAACAATCCAACATACATAGCTCCAGCAATTTTTAAAAAATTTTCTAAGGTTGCAATTTTAATTTTCAACTTTCATTTTTGAATCTTTAATTTTTATTTTAAAATTTTTAATACCCACTCAATCATGGCAAGCTCTATTAATAAAGCCCAACATAATTTAAAGATAGGGAATGAAGACCTCATCAGAGACCATGTGCTCTGATGATCGTTCAACCTTGTATAATCCAGACAAATGAGAATTTGAGACCTGTATTTATATTTGTGAAAGCTCATTCATCACAAGACCTAAAAAAACATCCATATCATAATTCTCGTCCAAAATCACAAAGATTGCGCACAGCAGAAAAGAAATTAGAAATTTGAGTCCCCTCAGCTTTTTAACAGTGAAAATTGTCAATTAAAGCATTTCATCACAAATACATGTAAAATCTCAGTTCTTTCTATATTTTCCTTTTTTAAATTTATAGTAATATAATATTTTAAATTCATTAAAATACGACACAAATTTCTTTGTCCTCTATTAAATTAATTATATCCATTGAATTAGTTTAAAAGTTAATTTCTCTTAATAACAAAAACATTCTTTACAATTCCCAATCAAGGTTATTAATCGTTCGGCCACGCATTAGGGGCACAGCTACTGCCGTATCAATGATACAGGACCCCCCAAACTTCAGAGACCATAACAACATGTGTAAGCAAAATATGGACCTTTAAAAATAGACCTATTTTATCCTATGCTTATAATCGGTAACACTAAATATAACATTATGAGAAAACAAATGCAGACTATATATAATAAATACAAATTGCACGTGTCTGTTTTTACCAAAATGTTAATAATGCAGATTAGGAGACAAAAAGGAAGCTTAATTTGGAAATTAATTCGATGAATATAATAACTTAACTGAAGACAGTGAAATTTGTGTTGAATTTTCATGAGTATTGGAAACACTGGTGTAGCTGGTCCTGAGTGGGTCCTGTATCAAAGTTCCTTGGAGGCCCTTTCTAGGACCCCCTCTGCGATTTTTTGCTTACACGTTTTGGGGCCTCATATCATTAATAGGGCAGTAACTATACCCCTGATTGGAAATAATAATAATTTGTAAAAACAAGGAATGGAATGCCATTAAAAAAGGGCCGACAAAATTGTGCTCTAGTGAATATTTTCTAAGAAAAATGACATTTCCTTTTTAAAGATTTAAATCAAAGCTGATTGTTTCCTTGATAAGCATCCTTCTATAGCAATTTCAAATACAATTTGTATCTAAGAGATATGAGCAGAAAAAATTTATTACAATTTCGCATTTTTCTATCAAACAAAGAAAATTAGATTGACCAAAGATAAATAAAAAAAAATATCCCTTGAAACTTATGAGAAACCTTTAGCAGAAAACTCTCTTTCATCTATTTCCTCACCCCCATAGGGCCTGCGGTAGCCCAGTGGTTAGGGTATCGGACCATGGCAGGTATGTCATGAGTTCGAGCTGAGTACCACTCAAGACCCGCCGTGTAGGGCAGCGATGCACGTTAAATCTGTCGAGAGCTGAAACGTCCTCCCGTTGGTGTGGTGTGGTAGTTAGGAGAGGGGGTGCCAGCTCAGGTGTCGTCCACGTCACTTGACCATGGTTCAAAATTACGTGGTCCGTCGCCAAAAGCCCTCGGGAAGCTGAACAATGCGACGTTAATATTCAATCAATCAATCCTCACCCCCATAAGCTTAACAATCTCCTCCCCCATTTGCCGGCACGTTTTTTCCCCTGCTCGATCTGGTTTTCAAGCAGCGCATGCGTTCTCATGCCAACTACATCTGTCAATCATTTCTAAACCACGCCCCGTTGCTATAGTAACGCTAGGTTACTAGATAACGAGCTTTATCCTTCTTGACGTCATCCGAGTTGCAAACAACGCCATCTGTTGAATAAAGGAAGTTTTAGAAATTCGGACGACGCTCTTAAATCCTGCAAACTCATCTGCCAGAGAAATAAAACCAACATGGAATAGTAGATGGAAAAATACGACAGGAGTCTATAAAAATTGAAAATTTGATCAAGACAGTAAAAAACAGAATGAATGCAGTAGTAGAAGTTGCTGGGAAGGTTTTGATGATATGACTGCACAAGACAGCCCAGAATTACTGGTGGCAGAAATTGATGAAAATGGTTTAGAAGAAATAATATCTGAAATTCACAACTCAAAGGAAGATAATATAGATGAATAGGAAAAATAAAATGTTTATCTATAAAGTATCAAGATCTAGGTTTAGCTGAACAGAGATATTTATTAATTGAAGATTCTTTTTAAGAAATGAGTACAAAGTTTATAAAAGAATTTCGTAAGTGCTTAGAACCATAAGGAAATTTATAAAGATCTTTCAACTTAAAGCAAGCAGCCTAAGTAACACATTTTTATAAAATGTAGAGCAGGGATCTGAAGATAAAGCAGAAAAATGCTATGAGGATGAGGATAGCTTGACAAGAAACTGCCTCAGTTAATAGTGCTTCATGATGAAGAAAAAATATTGTTTAATTCATTCTAAATTAGCAAAGAAAATGAAAATAACAATATTTATCTTAATTATGAAACTATAATAACATGTTCTCTTTTTAAACCCCTCTTCCATAACACACACAGTCATCTTTATATAATATGAATTTACAAAATACAACTATTCTTTGGAATATATCTCGTTTAAAATGGGAGTTAACTGTTTATACTCTAAACACGTTTTTAACATTACTAGTAGATCAAAATAAGTGTCAAGTTTAACAATATGAATAAATAGTCGATTTAATGTTCATTTTAGTTTGCTTAGCTCTGAATAAACTGATGTGATGACACACATTGAATGTGTGTATGTGGTACTTTATTCACTAATATTCAAGAACAGGTATATTTTAATACTTGAAGATATCTTAATTATTTAACTGTATTTGTGCCAAAGTTACAATAAAAATTAAAACAAGAAAGGAGGTAACTAAACATACATTTGCAGCATTACACATGAATTAGAGGAACCTAGGGAAAAACTAGTATTGAATTTCTTTACTTATACTCACCTGCCTTTGTTATTCTTGGTGTAATACCTCGACCAAATGAGTTTTCTCTAGATAAAACTGAAATCCCTCCAAAACTACTTGCTTTAGTCATAACTGGACGTGTTGATTTGGTGGGAGCTAATAAAGCTTTGTTTTCAGCTTCAGTTTTTGCTGACACACCAAAATTTCGAGTTCCTTTATTACTTTGGGCCGGAGTCTGAGAAATAAAGATCATAAAAGATCTTAGGAAACAAAATCTTGTTTATTGCAATTTGCAAATTTAAAATATACATAAGATTTTTATTTAACAAAAATAATTAAAGTAACAATTTTTGAAAAATATTAACATAAGGTTCAATGATGTGTGTTTAAATCAATATTCATTCATTTCAGATTCATTAAAATCAACGATATTACCAAAAGCAACAATACACAAAAATTGCAATGTATTTCCTTATAGCTCTTTCATTTTACGATAAAATTTATACATCCATTGTATTAATATGATAACTATTTAGGTTACTCTTATTTTTTAAATCATGACACAAATTAATTGCTGCATAACATTTTCTTTTTACTTTCTTATTGTCAATTGAAACTTCTTGTTATGCAATATTCTTTAGGAATTTCACAAAATAAATTTAGAATATGTAAGACATTTTGAAAATGAATTTGTATTTAATGAATTTTCCCACATACCGTAACTTTTTTCGGGATTTAGCTACTTTGTTAAAAAGAGGTCTGACAGTACTTCTACAATTGGAAAAGGATGATTTATTTATTGATGTCATTCTTCGAAGCTACACGAAGGCTAATGGTTAAAGACCTTGTAAATTTGAATCAAAGTCAAGTGACCAGGACAAAATCAAAGTGTCCTAAAAACATCAACATGAGGAGTTTGAGTTGCAACAGATATAAAAGTGTATCAAGACAACTACATGTTGAGTTTTTGTGGCTTCAGGACTCAAACCCACGACTTGACATAAACAATGTCCTCAATTCTGTAACTCTCGAGAAAGGAAAGAATTTAACTAAGTGACATACCAATTATCCAAAAAGAGTAAAATTTTAATTTTACTTCATACTCTGTTTAAACATTCAGAATAATTTTAAAATCTTGCAACTAGATAAATGCTTTATTTACCTATAATAGGAAAGTATGAGAGAAAAATAGATCCTATATTCCAGTTTGGTAAGGAACAAATTATACTGAGTGAAGATTTGGAACTAAAAAAATTTATTACATGTTGATCTACTGATGTTATATTTATTGATAAAATTTCCATTATTATGCATTTAAACACTCTTTGATTAAAAACCATCTACATGTAAGTTCTATACCCCGAACTACAATGATGTTTTCACTTAAATACAGGAATAGATAAAATTTCACTAATCAATTTTTAAAAGATTTATTGAAAAAATATTACAATCTGCAATAGAGGAACAATATTTCAGACCCCACTAAACTGTAAAAAGTAATCGATTCTAAAATAAAAGCTTTGTTTTGTTTAAAACAAGAGTTCAATGCAAGACTTACATCAGTTTCAAAGCTACTACTGAGCTTTGAACCCAATGGACGTCCAGAACTATCAGAATCTGTACTACTCCAAGGTCTAGTTTCACTACTAGGCCATCTGACATCTTCTTGACTACTACGACGACTAGAACAATGTGTTCCTTCTTGACTACGATTGAGTGGCGATTCACCAAGGCCTTCCTGTAGTTAAAATTTATTTTATAAATATATAGCAATATATATACATCTTACATTTTAAAAATACTTCTGTCATTTAAGGTAAAACTAAATTATACAGTTAATGCTACAAAATAAATAAAAAATATAATAATTTAAACCCAGTCAGTAATGAGAGTAAGTAATTTTTTTTTAATAATCTGTCGAATATATATGTAATATAAAAATAAATATTTATATTTGTAACCTTTAACTGAAAACTTAGATGATGCCAAATGAATGCAATATTTCGTCAGCATCCCCCTTCAGACACTAAGCCTTCTTCCCTATAGACTTAGTACCACCTCTGTCTAGAAGCACAGAACCAGTAGAATCTTGGAAAACCCCACAAATCATGGCTTTTAGGGAATTTGCCTGTTCGCTATCTCTTCTGACTTTCCCTATTTAAATATCCTTGTCCCCCTAAGTCGGGATTCTTATGCCTGTTGAAAAGCATTGTAACACACTGCTCCAGTGTTCTCCTTATGAAGGAAACCCTATACATTCAATAAAAAATTCGAATTCAATAGTTGTCATTACTGGGTTGTTGAAATGTTCGTTTTTTTTAAGGAGAAAAGCTACTCACTCATCATGAAATATTCAAAACTATTAAGACTTATAGGTTTGAAATTTGACATGCATGTTTCTTTTGTTGAGTACAAACCCGCTAAGAATGTGTTTTCGATGGGAAATCAAGTCCAAAGAATGGATGGTGTTGCAGAGGGGATTCATACATAAAAAATTTCACGTTTTAAAACAATTAGCACTACAGACTTTAAATTCGGTAGGCATATTTTGTAGGGTGGAGGTTTTTTATAAATGGGGTTTGCAGAAATGGACTCCCATTGAGGATTATGGGGCCATAAAAGATAATTATACTTCCATTTTGGAAATAAAAGTTAAATGCTAGGATTTAGATTTAAAAAAATAAACAATGCATATAGTCATGCAACATGAAATGCCTGGCAAAGAAGGCGGGTAAGGGCCAGTATGTCTATATTAGTAAATATCAAGTCTCACGTTCATTAAATTACTTCATCTCTGTACAATGAAAATAGAGAACTAAGCTTTTTTTTAAATTGTTAAAATTTTGAAGTAGCCATACAATGTAGCATTCCTAAGCATATTGAAAATCAATTTTAGGTTGTATAGCAAAAAACATTTTGACAATATGCTAAAATATGGGTACAAAACAAAGTAAAAGCCCTAAAAAAAGAAGGGAAAAATACAATTTAGTGTTATAAAAAATATAATGGAACCAAACCTAAAAAAAAAAAATAAAGATTAAGTTAAAAAAAAACAATTTTAATAAAGTAAAATTTTTATGCATCAAGACTCCAGACAAAATTTTATCACTGAATACATATATGTTTTGAAGATGAATAAATTAAGGAAATTTTAATTTGGAACAAGATTACAATTAAGATATAAATATTAATTTAAGAATGAAAATATCTTTGTAGTTTTATAGAAAGAGACGAAAAATTAACTACTTAGCACATAATTTGATTTCCATTACTTGATTGTAAAACTACGAAAAACTTTTTTTATATGAATAGCAATTTTAACTCAAAAGATAAAAATTAGACCAGGTAAAAAAATGCATAATTAGAACTTTACAATTATTCTTCAAGAATAAAGAGTTCATCAATGTTTAAAAAAAAAAGAACCTATGAGTTACAATTTTGACTTCTTAATAATTAAGCTATACTGAATTTTACTCTATGATGCTCTTTTTGCTTCAGAAGTATGATTTAGCCAGTATTAAATCATTTCTGTTTCAAATGCAAATAAACTACAAAATAATAAATAAAAACTTACATCTTGATTAAAAATTCTGGCACGTGCTTTTTCATATTCTTCTTCTCGCTCCTCAAATGACTTACTACGTCTACTATCTGTGGAAGACTGCCTTTCAGGACTTTTCTGCTAAAACAATAAATTATATCTTTAAGCAAAATTCCAACAAGTGGGGAAAATTAAAAAAAAAAAAACGTTCATACCTCTTTTCCTTCTTCAAATGATATGCTATCACGCTTCAAGATAGATTTCTTTGGTTCTTCAGGCAGAAGCTCATCCCTAATAAAATCCTGGAAACGGGAGTCAGGTCTGGAACATTAAGTAATAATTAATAAATATAAAACAATTGAAATATTTACAAATTCCTTCTTGGAAAATCAAGTGAAAAAACATTTAGAAAATTTATATACTTAAATTATTAAATTGAAAATTTTTTTTTTTTGAGACCAATAGAAATAAAAATTTGAGTATTATCTTAAGAGTACTAGAAACGAAATACAGTGAAAATCGTTTAACATGAAACTAAGAGGTCTGAAATTTTTTTCATTTTAATTAATGCACATGCACACACACTACATTTAACAAAATTAAGTTTATTCATGTACATTTTAATAGCATAAATATGTATATATTTAATAAAAATCTATAAAAGAAAAACATTTTTAAGAACTTAAGGGAATTTAATGCAAAATTTTCTGGTTTTTTTGGGGGAAAAACATATATATAGAGTTTTAGGAAAATAATCTAATATTTTAATTTGCATTGTTTTTTTTGCATCAAATTGTCAACAAATTTTTCATAATGTTCCACATTTTGGATGTCATGGGAACTGGAACTGCACTCTCTCTCTCTATTCCTTTTATTTTCGCCATTGGAATAATATTTTTTGAGCTTTGAACAAATTCCCTGCCATAAAATTTGGGCTGTACGCACATTATCCTTTACTGCAACGAATTCTTCTGATGATACTGTAGTACAGTCCAATAATACAGAAAAATGTGAAAAACCACTTCTCTTTCATTTCCCACCTCTTTTAAATCCCTGGTGTTTTCCATATTTCGTTCACTCCCAGAAGGGAAATCTTTTTGTGTTAAACGATTTTCATTTTGTGTTAAGAGAAAGAAAATACATGAAAATACTTAGAATGTTTGTCAAGATCATTGTATTATTTTGTGATAACCAATATTTCATCTTAAGCGTTATTAAGTTAAGCGTTTACATTGTAGTAAATTATAATCCACATGCTGGCGTAGTTTTAAAAGATTTCACAGTGAAAAAAATTGCTGTTTCTATAAAGGAGTAAAAGAACAAAGAGAAATGTATAGTTTTCCAAAAGTCAAGCACTTTTCACATTTTAGTCAATATTTTACAAATAATAAAGTAATGATTTGTTAAATGATACACAAAGAGAAAGGATGAAAGTAAAGTTAAAATGAATGTTAGTTCTGTTAATGAACAGCACCCTCTAGCTGCTTGTAAAATAAAACGTCAGTGTGTGTGTAACAATAACTCCGAGAGGTAGTGTACGGAGTAGAGAAATTAAAGAGATCACAGTCCACTACTAGTGTTGTTTATTGTGTTGAGACAAAACATGGTCAGTACGAGCCAAAGGAAAGCGATCTAATGGATATGTGTATTTGTGAAGCTGTTGAATGGTAGGTCAGTGTGCAGAAAAATTGTATATAAATGTATTGTATGTTTTAAAGTGAAACCAATTGTGTCAACTCAAATTATAGGTAATTTGCCAAAAGAGAGACTTATTACTGATTATCCATTTAATTGTTCAGGAGTAGATTTCTCTGGTCCTTTTTTCATCATCACTTATTGCTTAAAGTGTATATTTGTATTTTTGTGTGTTTTGTGTTTAAAGCTGTACATATTGAGTTAGTATCAGATTTAACATCGCAAGCATTCATTGCTGCGTTGAAAAGGTTTATGGCTCGAAGAGGCAAATGAGCAAAACTGTTTTCGGACAATGGTAAAAATTTCGTCGGAGCTAGCAATGAAATTAAAAAACTCCTTGAAATAGTCAGAAAACCAGACGAAAAATTAGCTAATTACTTAGCAGCAGAAGGAATAGAGTGGAAATTTATTCCCGCGAGGTCGCCCAATTTTGGAGGTCTTTGAGAAGCGGCCATAAAGTCATGTAAATATCACTTAAAAAGAGTTGTGAATGGAATTAATTTAACGTACGAGGAACTACTTACGGTCACTGTACAAATTGAGGGAATTTTAAATTCTCGACCGCTTTGCCCCTTATCAAACAATGATGATGATTTCAAGTGCTTACACCAGCACATTTTTTAATTAATAGGTCTTTGAATTCGCTAGAAGAGCCTAATTTGACAAAATGTAAAGAGAGTAATCTCAAAAAGTGGCAAAAATAACTAAGATAGTTCAATTAATGTGGAAATTTTGGAGTCGTAATTACTTGAATCAATTACAACAGAGAGGAAAATGGATGTTTGAAAAAAAAATAACGTTAAAATTGGAGACTTGGTTTTAATAATTGAAGAAAAATTTACCAACATATAAATGGGCATTAGGTAGAATCGTAGAATTGTATTATGGCGAAGATAAAAAGTGTGTGTTGTAAAAATTAAAACTCAGTATAGTACATGTAAAAGAGCCATATCAAAATTTGTGTTTTACCAATGGAAGATCCTTAAATATAATTTGAATTTTTCATTTAGTGTACCATTGGTGGTGTGTAAATTTGCTCATTGTTAGTAAAGTGATTTTGTATTTGTATAAAAAAAAATATTGTTATTTGTGAAATCTTGCATTTATATAATGATTTATGTAATTGTATTTCTTGAGAATTGTAAAGTGTTGAATGTGTAAAGTGTTCTAGATGTAACCAATATGAATGTTAATTTAGTAACAATGATTGCATGGTTAAACCAGTGCAATGTGGGGCGGTATGTTAGTTCTGTTAATGAACAGCGCCCTCTAGCTGCTTGTAAAATAAAACGTCAGTGTGTGTGTAACAATAACTCCGAGAGGTAGTGTATGGAGTAGAGAAATTAAAGAGATCACAGTCCACTACTAGTATTGTTTATTGTGTTGAGACAAAACACTGAATTTTTTTTAAATAATAGTATTAACTGTTCAAAGTACATTTATTCTACAAGTGAAACATTTTAATAAGTCATTTAAGTGCTTCCATTTCAAAGAAAATAATTTTCCACTGTGGTGAGAAGTGCAAATTTCAGGGTTTTTTTTACAGCAAGAATCACACAATGCTTTATAGTTTTTTTATACAGAGAAAAGTACAGATTAATATTACAAAAACAATCTTTCAACAAAGTACAGAAAATAGTAAAATATCAATTTGAAACTTAAAAACAACTGTAAGCTGAGTTTTCAACACGTATAAAAAAATTCCGATTGATCGTAAAAGTTGAATTAAAAATTTATGATTATAGAATTTGGTTTAGGAGAGGGTGCTAGATATTTAATTAAATATAAATTTAGTAAAATTACATATTTTAGATACAACAGAAAATTATCAGTTATGGATGATGTTTATAGAAATAACCATTGTTTGGTTTAATTATCACACACATCTAGAATTTCTATTTAAATCTATTTGGCTTTTCATTAAAAAGATCAAAGAAAAACAACTAAAAACTTTCAGCCATAAATGTTAAAAGGTTTTAATAGAAATTAATTTCCCATATAAAAATGATATCCATTAGTTTAAGTAGCTAAGTTCAAGTATCTACTTAGCTAAGTCAGCTAAAGTATCCAAATTTGAAATTAAAACTGCAATAAGAATTAAAAGTTTCTATTTGTAAAAGATCCGTAAAAATTGGTGGGCTTTCATAAAATAAAATATTTAAATTGTCCCCAATTAGAAATGCAGATTTTGTTCAATTTTTACATTAGTTAGAAGGAAAGAAATTATTAAATTTTGAAACAGCAATTTCAAAACCTTTATGAAAAAAAATTTCTGAATAAAACCCATTATTAAAGTGCTGCAATAGGATTTTATTCATTTATAACAAATTTTAAAAAGGTAACTTACATTCGAGTAGTTTTAGTTTTATTCACAATTACAGATGTTCCATTTCCATCTACATAATGATCCAAACCAAAAAAAGCTGCAACTCTGTGAACAAGCATTCTGTTATATGAGCTCATTTGAGGAAATTTCATTGACTGTCTCCTAGGTAATTAAATATAATAAATATTAAATATTTTATAGCTTAATTATTAAACCTAAAGTAGCATTCATATGTACATGACAGGTGGAAAAAAACACTAAATAATAACTTTAAAAATGTTTATGCTTTAGTTTAATTTAAAACACACAGACGTGAATGTAATAATTATAATTTCAAACATGCGTGCTGAGGAAAATGTAGAACACATGATCCTTTTGTGTTCCAAGTTTGTCAGAAAAAGAAAGATCTCAAGACTGGCTCTAAAGGGGATTAATATAAATTGGCTTCCCGATTTTTACCACCTTAACTCTCATTAGAAGTACTTTTGACAATTTCTTTAAATTCATTTAAGTATTTAAGATTCTTCATAACTTGAAAATTTCTTTTTTTGTAATGTGTTTCATACTTCAATATGCCCCAGTGATACTTTGTGGTGCACAGTAATTTAAAAATGTTTAAAAAAATAATACTAATAATACACAGCAGATGAAGCGTATGACTTGATTCCATTTACACTACATGAGAGGTATTAGCGACAGGTCTCATAATTCTAAAATACGCTCAATTAATAAGGACAACACCTCAGAAGATAACTTGTTTAACCATTCCCGCTACTGAGCACTTTGCCCAACCCAGTTCCATTAAAACCCTTGTACAGGATATTTAGTACAATTAACACTCAAACTTTAGGCTTGATCTGAACACAGACATGGAGTTAGTAACTATGACCACACAACTATTTAGGCTGTAGTCAAAACTTTCAACACAGTTGTGGAAGAATATTTTGAATTTAATTACATTTTTAATTTTTAAAACCAGAAAAAATAGATTAAGGTTAAACACTTTTAAAAGACAAACTGTAATCAGAATATTATTAATTTTATTATAAGACTTTTTATAGGTAAACATTCAAAATCATGAAAATTTTGCTTTGACATGGCATTTCATTTAATAACTGTTTATAATTTGTTTGCCAACACTAAATATGCACTTCAAACAAGAAAAAGGAAACATAACTGACACAGTAAGGCTTCCCCTCTCAAATAACTTGCATATATTTGATAACTTGGAAACAAAACTTGCCCAAATAAAAATTAAGAGTTCCCCCCTCCCTCTAAATTTTGATATTCTGACAAAACCTTTTAGAAATAACTATTATAAAAAGTATTTTTCCCCAACTTTTCTTTAACCTGTTCAGGACGGGGCGTTTTTGCTGTTAAGCCTAACTTAAGAAAAAAAAAAGATATATAATAAAATTTCAGTCCTAACGTCATAATTTTTGGTACCCTTTTAGATTATTACACAAGTTGTCAGTTACATTAAAACTAGAAAGTAATAACGTTTTTCCTTTAACTTACATGAAATAATATAAAAAAAATATGACTTGCCTTGGGAAATAAATTTCGTATGCACTATTAATTTTTTTCCAAAATTTTCACTGACAAAACACATTAATACACTTTCAAATTAATAAAAAAAAAAATTACAACAAAGATTATTAACAAAAAGAAATAGCAAAATTAAAAAGAAGATTGAGTGCGGAAAATCTTGAAGCATGGAGAAACGTTAAGTCCTACATTATATGATTTGCAAGCATAAAACGTTTGTTGCGTTTTTTTAAATTTACACACGGTGTGTGACTATACACTTTGGCTTTTTTCATTCTTTTTTGATCATATTAAGGTTAGGAAAATGCCTTCAAAACATCAAATAACCTGAAGTCAAGGTTTTTGAAATAAGAAATGTACGCGAAATATATCCGAAAGCAACAAAAACTGCAACAGAACTGATTCTAAAACCCTAAGACACTCCACACTGTTAAGAAAAAGAAAATAAAAAAAGTATTCGATGAGTTACAAGAAACGTGAATGCTTCATCTCAAGAGGAAAGTTTATGAGCCAAGCTCTGTTTGTTGACCTTTCAATTACCCCCTCCCCCCTTATTCTTAGCTGATGTGCAAAATATCAAATCCAGGCAGAATATAAACTAACTGAAGGTCAGGTTACTCTAGCTACATTCGATTTCAATATTTATTATAGACATAGGGTGCCATCTAGGGGTTATTAAAAAGTGTTCCAGCTGAAAAGTCACATTTGCACTGCCCGGCCCACCACAGCACCTTTGTAAAATGCACATTTGCACCGCCCAGCCATGAGATGCATTAACAAAGAATGCATATTTGCACCACCCAGCCATGAGATGCATTAACGAAGAATGCATATTTGCACCAACCATCGCGAAGGGACTAATGAGAAAAATCTAATAAGTTTCTTTTTCAAAAATTATGAATTAGAAAAAATGATGCTCTGTTTTTGCTTACAGAGAAACACAGGAAAGTAGAACACCACATTAAACAAAATGTATTGAAATATGTTAATATAAATTTTTACAAAGTCCCTTTTAATGATAACTTTCTATAGTAATGGTTTGCGATTTAAAGTTTTTTAAAATGATAAATATATACTGACTTATGATGTACAAAAACATATTCTAACTTATAGGAATAGCTGCAATCAGAATAAATCAAAAAGTAAAATGTAAAAGGGACACAGAACAAACCACAATCCCACAACAGCAATATAATTGACTTCATGCATTCACACAATGGTTGATTATTTATTAGCATCGGATTTATTGCATGACCCAAACAAAATTCATTCAGGTCATTCAATAAGTAATTCCACAAATTCTAGGATATTTATATAAAAACGCTTTCTTAAACTAAATTTGTGAAAATATTCTTGATATGCATTAGTTAAAAAATTTAAAAAAAAAGGAAAAATCTATATGAGCAAAATCTACAAATGTATAAATATATTAGTTGATTTTTAATATTGTCCAATATATATATATATATATATATATATGTGTGTGTGTGTTTGCACACAGAAAACTAATTATATTAATTTTTTAAAAATCCTCCATGTTTTAAAAGATAAAATACATAACTTGCTTTAAAATCACATATATTTTTTATAAAACTTGTATATATTACTACTCACTTGTTATCTTTTATTAAAGAAGTTAAGTCTTGTTCCACTTTTAAGAGCATCAAGCGGTCTTTCTGATTTTTATGAAGAGTATCTACTATAAACTGTTGCAAATCAATGCCAGAAGAATCTGTGTAAGTTTCAGTACTGGAATCTAAAATTGCAAAAAAAATTCAAAATCTTGTCTGAAAACTTTTACTTTCAAATAATTTGCTGAACAGAGATAATAATAATAAAAAAATTAATCAAGAAAACTGTAAATTAAGAATTAGATGCTACCCCTAGAAGTTATATGCTAAAACTAATTAGCAAAATTATTTCTCAATTTTTTTTTCATGATTTTAGAGCTTTTACTGACACTTTTCTAATCCTCTCTAGAATGCTCAGTAATGCTTAATATCATTCTAGCAGTACATAATGACCAAAGCAAAAAACTCCAAATTAATACATCAAGCTTATTTAATACCAATATTTCAGCTTATCCCAAGTTTAACAACAGTCTTGCAGTTTCTGAAATAAATTTTATTTTATTGATTATCTGAGTCAATCTTTTTTTTTTTTTTTGTATTCCTCAAATTATTCTCTAAATCATTAATTTGCTAGTTTTATGAGATTAATGCTTACAAACTTTTCATCAAAACACATTTCAACTAATTTAGCAGTCTGGCTAAAATGTCAACATATTTTTCTTGAATCATGAATTTCATCTCTAATTTCAAAAAATCATGAATCAACAATATTACTGTAAATAAAACAAACTAATTGTAAATATATGTTTGTATACGTAAACATTAGCTTCTAAAAGTTGCGGTACAATGAATTTTTGCGTCACACCATTAAAAGAATGAAAAGAGAAGAAAAAAATATATGTGTGTGGTTTATAAAATACATTTTCTTCAATTAAACCTTTATAAAACAATCATACTGGTTATTTTTTCTAAAAGAGAATTTGGCACTTTTATAGCAATAAGAAAACTGCGAAAGTCTTATTTTTGTATTACAATTTGAGTAGAATTCTTTTTGCTTGTGTTAATTCTCAATTTTTATTGCAACAAAATTGTTAGTCATGCCAACATGCCACCACCTACCAAATTTGTTAAGGCAATGGCAAATCAGATGGATGGAAAGCTAATGTTATTAGCCGTCTTAATGTGCATAGTAGGATGATCCAAAGACTCTAGAATTGAATTCAGAAATTCAGTATTAAGCTCTGTTCCACACCACTCGTGGGTTACAACACAAACCCAAGATCATTTTCTACTCAATCAGCCATAAGATGAACCTTTAGTGTCTCAGTTTATTATGCTGACTACTATGGTAAGCAGTATTCCAATTTAAGGAAGCCATGCAAGATGACTTCTTACAAGTCTCTCTAAATTGATGACAGAAATGTACATTTATGATGGATAAGAGAGCATGTTATAAAAATATATATTATTAAACTCTTCACTGATAGAGAAAGTTCCAGGTTAAGCTGGGCAGAGATTTAGGATCATGTACTATTTTGGAGGAAACAAGGTACTATATATTACAAATTAAACATTCCTATGAAGGAAGCAGATGGTTAGAGCAGGAATCTATCTGGGTGGTTACAATGACCAGCATATTCCTAATGAGAAAGAACTCTAGACTGTTGTGAAATATTGAGACAAGAGAACCTTGCTCCATATGTCAACCTATATGCTGGCATTCATGGTGATGAATTCATTATAATGAAGGATTAGCATCTTGTCAATTCATTGATGAATATGTTGAAGATGGAAGATTAAGAGTAAATGAAATGAACAGTTTATCTCCAGATCTTAATTTTTAAAATTTTTTGACCATGGATCCCTAAAATAAAAATTATAAGAAATATCCCATTCAATATATATTTCATGAACCTACTTTTTTCACGTACCCTTAAGACTACTCTGTGAACACCACTTTGGAGATCACTGCAACAGAGCACCTTCTTGAGAAAAAAACCCTTGACATATTGTTGCCCAAGTCCTCCTCCATGGTCATTAACCTTGTTAAGGTGCGATGGTTTCCAATAGATGAACACAAATTCATAATTTTTTTTGTGCATAAAATTCAGTGTGATTTTCTGAAAATGGTACTTGTGTACTATCACAACATATTGGTGACATTGAGTAAAACCGCACAAATTCTATAAACGGAATACGCTGCGTAGTCAAAAAATATGTGAAAAATAATAATTAGAAATAAATAATCAATAAAAGAAAAATAATAACTAATTCTTATTATTTTATCTATACATATAAATAAAAAAATGAAGTGTCTGTTTGTAATTTGAAATTAACAGCTTTTTACTAAATGCTTTTTAAAGTATATACGTTACTCATATTAAAAAATCAATTTTTAAAATTTTTGTCTGTATTTCTGCCTGTTCCGGCTAATCTCTGAAACGGCTGGACCAATTTTGACGAAATTTTCACTGGCAGATAGCTAATGTTATAAGGAATAACTTAGGCTACTTTAATTATAGAAAAAAAAATTAAGGTTCCACGAAAATAAAATTAAAACGAATGAAATGGTGAAGAATATCCGTTTCAAATAGAGATTATTTATTTCAATAGGGATTATTTTTAGTCAATAGAAATTGCTTTATTTCGTGAGCCTTCTGTTTCAACGTTTCTAGCAGTTATATCAAACTTTTTTGTTTAATTAGGTTACTGACACTCGCGATTTTTCATGTTCATGTCTGATACTAATGATTTTAACAGTCTTCACACCATCGACACTGTCAAAGGTCATGCATCTCTCTAACCCCTTGCTTGTGGCTTCGTTTGTGTTCGTTTCACCCTACCCAATACTCACCTCATTGACAGTATCAAAGGTCACGTGACCCCCGGCTTGCAGATTCATGTCACCCTACTACTACTTAGACCTGTTGCATTCAATGCTTATAATCATTCCAATGATTTCATTCTATCTCAAGAACACTGAGCGACATCAATTTTTTCGTAACATAGACAGCATTTAAACTTAAATTAGGAAGTTTTTCGGTTTTACACACATCATTTGACTTCTCACAAGGCTCCGCATTTAAATAGAGGTAGGCCAATTTCATACCTTTATTGTTTATTTCATTACCAAACACTGCACAAAGCAGTCACAATAAATGTTTGTCTTGCAAGAGTGATTGTACAAGTTTGAGAGTGCGGTGGGGGTGGCGATCACAGAGCCAACAGGTGGTTTTATTTAGTTAAGTACGTAGATAGTTGTTTCTAAAATAAGAATTTTTAATTACGCTTTAGGTGAAAAAGTGCACTTACACACTTAAATTAAGTAAGTTTATTCAAAACTGTAAGTACCGTATTTTCCTGTATATAATCCGCAGCGGCGTATTACCTGCAAAGCCTTTTTTTCGAGTAAAAAAAAAACATTGTATAATCCGCGGCAGTTTTTAGGCCGAATAATCCAAAATATAAACTGCCGATAATGAATGTCATATAAGACAAAAAATACACAATATAATTGAAAATAGAAGTAAGAAATTGTACAGGAAAAAAAAATTTATTACGAAATGTCTTTTCAAATATGTATCCTAATATTTTTTACGATAATCTCAATAAAACAAAAAAATTCTTTGCTACTGCCATCTATGTTTTGAGTTGTTAAACAAAACATTCCATGTGGAATTTTTTTTTTTTTAATTTAGCAAGTTAACAGCAAAAAAATTAAGATCGAGACTGCTTCCCCACTGTCTCTTTCTTTTAAAATCCTTTTATTTATTTCTTCCTCTAATTCTGGCCAGTGAGGTTTACCAAAACGATCGGCACTTTAACGTCAATCACAATTTTCGAAGTTTGTCTTGTTTTTTCTCCACAAACGAATATTCAATTCGTCAACGTTGAAAAACCTTGCAGCTTCCCGATTTTGGTAGCCTTTTAAGTTTGTAGAGTAATTTAACACTTTCGCTTCAACTTGATGAAAACTTTCGAAGGACTTAATAGCTCTAGTCAAAAGAGAGAAAATTGGAAATGGCGCCAGCGACTAATAACTATTTTTTCCTTCCGAGGAATCGAATTCGTTTTTGAATGTAATTGGACAAAAACTAGTTATAGCTGAAATACGTCATCCGAGTCATGAAAGCGCAATCTATTATTTATTTTATAAAACATAAACGGCATTTCTTCCAAAACTTTATTGTTCGCTTTTCTGATGGAGGATGTTTTTTCTCAGATAATCCGCGGCGGCGATAATATGCACAACGAAATTTGAAACTTTTTTAGCACATAATCCGCGGATTACATACAGGAAAATACGGTAACTTCATTTATCCTGCGTAATATCTATACATATAAATAAAAATGAAGGGTCTGTTTGTAATTTGAAATTAACAGCTTTTTACTAAATGCATTTAAAAGTATATACAGTACTTATATAAAAAAAATCAATTTTTAAAATTTTTCTCTGTCTATTTGTTCCGGCTAATCTCTGTAAGAGAGCTGCACCAATTTTGATGGAACTTTCAGTGGCAGCTAGCTAATGTTATAAGGAGTAACTTAGGCTACTTTTATTTAAAAAAATAAATTAGGGTTCCACGAAAAAAAAAATTAAAACCAATTAACAATATCCGATTCAAATAGGGATTATTTTTATTCAACAGGGATTATTTTATTTCGCAAGCCTTCTGTCTCAACGATTTATAGCAGTTATATTAAACCTTTTTGTTTGATTAGGTTGCTGCCACTCGCGATATTTCGCGTCCATGTACTTTGATCCTAATGATTTTACAGTCCTCACCCCATCGACAGTATCAAAGGTCATGCGTCCCTCTCACACTTTGCTCAGCAAAAAACAAAGAAAAAAAGTAAAACAAAAAAGAAACATTGATTCACAAAGTAGAAAAATGACATTATACTTATAGCATAGCTATTTCTTTACGTGAAATATATAATTATTAAGTTTTCGTAAACTCTACGAATTGAATAAACACTTTTTTGTTAAATGACACGTGGACGAAGTCACGGGTAACAGCTATTTAACATAAAATAAATGCACCAGAAAGTAATATTAACGTATTACACATCCAGATACAAATTATTTACATTTTAATGCGTTTATTACACAAAATTTGTAACAATGTGTTAATTTTGCTGAGCAGAAGGAAAGTGTTTTCAAAAATCGATCCATAAGAGAGTTATGGGGTAAAAAAACCCAACTTTTTTTATAAGCTATTATATCTACAGACTTAATTTAACAAACAGGGTTTTTTGTTCAGCTGAGATATGCAAAAAGCTTTTTTTTCGTTTAATTTACAATTCACATAAAATTAACTCATTAAAAACTTCTTTATCCTTCAGTCTGCATTGCTTAAATTTTTAATTCACCCGTGCAAAGAACGGGCATACCAGCTAGTTTATAATAATTGTACATAACATTTTCATTATTATTAATTTTATTTTTGAAGATAAATACGATGAAGAACATGGTTAACATGCAGCACCTACGATACGTACGAAATCGGGATTGATAATCTGGTGAACTATCTCGAAAACTGGCATGGTTGCAATAGTACATAAGTACTGGGATAATTTTTTACTTCTAATTCATGGCTGCACAACAATTATATATATATATATATATATATATATATATATATATATATATAGAGAGAGAGAGAGAGAGAGAGAGAGAGAGAGAGATTCTCTCTTTAACATGAATAAAATAAAAATTAGGAAATACCAGTAAAATTTACTTTTTAGGGCTCGTGTGAGAATAATATCAAAACACTCTCTTCAGGTTATAAAATTGCACACAAAACCTTTTGATTTGTAGGTCTTGCCTCCTCATCACCACATATTTATGCAATAAATGGGCCTAAAAGTAACAAGTATAAACTGGTCTACATCCCCCGAATGAGTTCGGATTTGAAACAAATGCAGCTATAAGCATGTAAATCTTTCATAATGTACTCACAAAATAAACAATATGTGCAAAGAACAGCAAAAAAAAAAAAAAAAAATTCAATCGAGTTGCCCAAAAGTGTTTGATAAAAATATGCGACTATTCCAAAAAATCATAACAAGCGCCTATTTGGATCAAATAAAAAATTTATACAAAAGTGATAAGTACAAATAAGTGGATTAAAATTCTCATCTCCAATTACATTTACAAAATGTTTTCCCGATAGTCAGAAAAGCTAAATTATTTCAGATTTATTTTACTAAAATAATTCAAAAACAAACCTATGCCTCACGTAACATCACGTGAAAAGCTATAAATATGCAATGATCACACCCTTCAAACAGGCAACTAATTTTTTTCAAGGGAGGGCATTTTAAATTTGAAAAAAAAAGAAGTTCAAAATCAATATTTTTATACAGCTTTCAACTATCATGCAAAACTTGAGACCACTAAAATAAAAATTCTATAGTTAGTTCAATTTTATTCACATCCCTAGAGCAAATCAAAACTTTAAATTGATTTATCTAAGGGGAAATCCCTATTTTTTCATTTCAAATGCTAAGGCTTTTCGCCCCTATTAAGCCAACTACATTGTTATTTTTTCAAACTATTGTTATTGATACGTATAACAAAAGTTGGCATGCATTTTTGAATCAAAGAAATGCTAAGTTTTCAAAAAATAGATCACAATTTAGAATTTATATATTTTTAATGGACTTTCATTTTTCAATTTCATTCATGGCACACCAACTTTTCATACTTCAACATTTTTAACACACTAACTTTTGTTATACTTAGGTCCACACAATTGTTCATCAAATTTCATGTGTGTACATCAATTACTGAAAGAGTGGCATTTCACATCACTTAATGAATTTTAAATTTTTTTCTTTTAAAAATTAAATGGTTACCTTTTTGTGGTATTTTGAGCTCAAAAACTATTTTGTATATTATGTGTACACAGGGCGCAAACAAAAAATTTGTGAAACCCTTAAATCAAAGCTTTTTTATAAATTGAACTATGTCTTCTTAAAAAAAAATTGTTTGGCAGTTATGTTTATGGCCATAATATTGAATTCAACATTTCATAAAAATTACCATAAAAATGCATCCTTAAAAAGATTACAAGAATTGGAATAAGGATTGCTCAATATACATGGGCATTGTTTCTTCATTCCAGTGTGCATTTTCATTGATAGTGTAGAAAAACAAACCTTGCAAAGTATTACAAGTAGAGGCAAATGCATTTCTTATTAAAAGCCAATTTCACAAAAAGCTGTAATATCCTTTTCTCAAACAATGAGTTTTTCAAAAAAGTTAACTTTTTATTTGTAGATTAAGTTCAACCTTAAAATCAAGTACAATTAATTAAATATCTGTTCAAAGCACAATTCTTCTAATATTTTTATATTGAATCCAATTCATTTTCATAATTGACACAAAGGATTGCTCTTGTACCTTAACTTTTGGAGATCCAGCACAGTACAGAAAATTACTGACTGCAATAAAGAATAACAAAGTAAAAAGAGAATTATCTCTCACTCAACAAATAAATCTAAAAATGCACACATTCTTGGGGCAACTCATACCTTTTATGTTAATTATTTTTGTATATATGCAATGAGTTTTAGTCTCAAAATAAAATGTTTTAGTCTTGAGAAAATAGAATAAAAATGCAGTTTTAATCTGCAGAGAAAAAAAAGCTGTCATAAAAGGTGTATGCTTTCATATAACTTTCATATCATTCAATTTTTTTTTATTTCACACTATACTTATTCAATAAAGTTCCAGTTTTTTTTACTCTATTTGTATTTCCGAAACAAAATCAGTAAAAGTGCTACAGAAAATCTTTTGAAATTCTTAAATCTGAAAAGGTACAAGTTAGGGGGATGTAGAGTTGGGCAATAGCTCATATACTGATCTTGTCATTCGACCAAGATTCAAAATTATGAGGTATATTGGTTAGTGTATCTTTGAATTGGGTAGGTTCAATGCGATTTTTTATAAGCATTGTACTCTATAGCAATGCAAGGGTTGATGGCGATGGAAGTCTCAAATTTGAACCTCAATCAAGTGATGAGGGCAACATCTGAGCTGGCACTTTACTCTCAGCTTCTACAAACCCATCAACATGAGGATATTATGCCAGGAACAAATTTAAGATGCATCAGTCCCTCTACATAGTGGATCTTCAGTGGAGAACCAAGACTAACCCATGACTTGAAATTGCCGGCTATGAGTTTGAGGCCTATTGAAGTGGGTAGAAATAGACAGCTGGATGTATTAAACACAATAATTTCATGGCAGCAATTTATATTTTGGGCTATTCCCTCATACATTCACTTTATTGTTAGGATGCAATTGGACTTCATATTAAAAATGCAAAGGTTATTGAAAAAAAAAATTGGAATTTCAATAGAAATAATTCATACAAAGTTTAGGACAAATGAGAAGGGGTGCAGTAAAATACTGATTCGGGGACCATTTATGCATACATTTTTTAATGGTGAACAATTACCCGATTGAACCAAGTTATCAAGATTTTAAAATCGAAGATAAGCAATATGCATGTTATAAATAATTAAATCTACAGACACTTAAATGCCACATCAGTACAATTGACTGTTTATTTATAAACATCAGACTTTGAAGTAACACAAGGCTGTTGGTGTCAATGCTTGTAATTCTGAATCACAATCCAAGTGACAAAAATGACACCAGACTCAAACTGTCACATCATGTCAGAGTAAGGAATTAGAGCCTCAGCAGATTTAACCTCTATCAGCCTCTCCACAAGGCAGGTTTTCAGCACCATTAAGGTTTGAACCCAAAACTTGACAGAAATAAGGCTGGCTATGATATTGCAACCACATCAATAAACAAAAAGCACTATAAGCAGCAACCATGGCATATTAATACAAATCTTTCTTTAGAAAAAAGTTCAATAAACTTATAAGGTAAATTCATACTAAATACATGTTATTTCCCAAGTAGACAATTCTTTCAATCATTATACAGAATTTAAAACCATAAGAGAATTAATTTGTTTCTCAAATGAACAATTTTATTAACGTTGTCATAACAACAAAACTTTTTTCATTTAAATAGATAAAATTTTAAATACTTCCAATAAGATGCATAAATTAGACCAATCACAGCAAAATGATAAATAAAACTTGCAAAATGTAAAAGATGTTTGGATCATTCATAAATAAATGGCTAACCAATAGATAAGTAACCAGGAGCCAGCCATTTAGATAACTTAAATAGTTCGAAAGTAAATACTGCACATATAAATATTCGAAAAAAGTTAAGTCACAAAATTGAGAAATAACACCAATCTCTAACCTCGCGATAATCCAGAAGCAGATGAACTTTCAGTACTTCCTTGAGAACTACTCTGATTACCTAATCGAATTTTATTTGTAGCTCCTTTGGACTGAGTCTGAAAAACATAAAAGACAGTAAATAACACTGAGAAGTCAAGATTTTCATTTTTAACACAGTATTTAAGACTAAAGGAAACCTTTTAAAGGAAAATTTAGATCATAACAATTAAAAAAATGTACATTTAGTAAGATACGTGTAACATTTTAAACAAAAAATATTCCTTCCTAATCTAAAAACAGGAATTGTATTGCATACCTGAGTTGCAAAGGACGATGCATTAGTAACACTCAACATATTCGTATTAGTAATAATGGTTTCAAGATCAGGTGGAGGAGATGCATCATCATGTACAGCATGACTTCTAACCAACAATTTCACACGACTGGATGTCTGCAAATATTGAATTTTAGTTAAATTGAATCCAAATTTTATTAGTTTTGAAAACACTTTTCCACCTACTTCTTTTATTAAATAGTTTAATAAACCAGAAAAATTAAGAAGGTCCATAACACAGGGGTGTTTGTGGGAGCCCAAAAAATCCCCTGAAACTTTTACGGACTTACTATCGACATTTTGGAATGAGTCATAACTCGCAATAAGGAAAGAACAAAAAAAAGTCCCCCCCCCCCTTTTCACGCATTATCTCTGCCTTTGAAGAAAGAAAGGAAAAGTTTTCACCACACAATGACCTTGCGTTTTCTGCTTTCAAAGCAAACAAAATTACCCAGATCAAAATAAATAATTCATTATTATTCCTACTTCCTTTTGAACGACGATCCCCGGAATTTCCGGGTATCGAAGTTCAAAATCCCCGGAGTTCCGGGGTTTCCCCGGAGCACAAACACCCCTGATAACAAGAATTAGAGCAGTAAAATAAGCAAGTAGTTTTTTAAATCTTTATTATCCGAGGTTTGATTTGATTTACGTCATATTCTGAAGCCCAAGAAGGCTACCGGCAATGGACATTGTAGTTTTGAATCTCAGTGACAAGAACGACACTCGAGCTAGCACCACACTCTCCAAACTTACACATCATTTTAATGTGCAAACTCTGAATCTTAACAGATATAACGTGCAATAGTCCCACTCCACGGTGGGTCATTAACAGCAACAGGACTTGAATCTATGATGCGGCAATGCTGGCCACGAGTTTGGGATCATGGGCACATCAAAGTGATAAAAGATTGGTATTTAACTTTAAGGCAGTCTTTGCTGTATAACAAAGAATCAAAGTTGAATTCGGAATATATCTTCAGATGGAAAATGTCACAATTTTCACATAAATTTGTGACAGAGGTTATTGCATACAGCATCACTTTTATTTTTCTAATATCAATGATGTAACAAGTTGGTTCCCTTTTAAAAAGGCACAAATGAAAATTGGATAAAGACCAATCCGTTTAAGTTATTAATGTATAATTTGGCGCTGTCTTTTATTGTTCTTTGAAAGAACTGGAATTTATGCACCCAAGATGTGCTAGCAGTATCCTAATGGTTATGGGATCAAGTTTGGGGTTGGCAGTGTTTTTATTGAGCTCTGAAAACCGTAAGACTTGTTGCATAGAGAGGCTGATGCATGTTAAATCTTTAAGGAATTAAAATCTTCAAGTTGGTAAGGATAGGGTGAAAATCTCTGTATGCCAACTTTGTCATACAACACAGGTTCAAAATTATGAGTTGTATTGGATGTGCTTAGTGAACATTTGTAACTGACAGAAATAGACAGATAGAAGTGTTCAATGACTTCAGTAATTAGTCTTATGTAATGTTATTCCCACATACCAATTTTTAGAGATGTCAACACACCCAGTTAATATGTTTTGAAGATATTTTTAAAGTAAATATTATTTCAACTAAAAGAGTCAATCTAAAAGAAACTGAAGGTAAAATGAAACCAAATTAAACATATAGATACCAAAGATGTAGTTTATATAACAGGGGGAAAAACCAATTAAAAAAATAATTTCTTCTACTCAGGTAGCAGAAATTATGAGTACCAAATACAACTGCATATAAGTTCCTAAAAGGTGGAGGGCATTGGGCAATAAGTTGAAAAATAGATGCAATCAATAAGACATTTTGAGTGTATGTTATTCGGATTTAAAATGATTGCAAGCAACTTACAGAGGGAAAATAGTTCAAACACATAGAACATGAATCTCACTAAATAAATGTGAAGACAATATTTTTCAGTATCAGACAAAGATTATATGAAGATGGGCAAAAAGATATTGGAATAGCAGCTCTTGAAATCTTAAAATTCATGAGCTTAAGTAGTTATAGGACCAACCAGATTTAATATACACTAACATTTATGACTCAAAGTGGTGATACCAAATACTAAACAGGCGAAAATGTATGCCTACAAAGTTGTCAAATAAGATACTGTTGCTAGTAACAGACAAAATATCTTAAATTTTTTCTGTTATATGTTTTTGCCCTTCTTTTAATTTAATGCAAAGAAAATTAACTTGCATTTTTTTAAGATATGATAAATATAACTCCTTTTACATATGGCAATTATTTATTTATTTATATATATATAACATACAGTAATACTTATATATTTTCAAGAAACTGTAAATTGACAATAGTACATTCAATACAAAGAACTTGTGATTTTTCCCACACATTTAACTCATTTATAACATGACAGCAGAAATACATATATTAGTGCTCAAAGAAGACATGAGAAAAATGTCACATTTAAAAATATATTCTTAAACTATATAAAAAAGCAATATATAAGTTTATATAGTTTTCATTTTATTTGACATTAAAAAAAACCCCTTTATGTTCTTCATTATTAGCATGTTTCTCCTACATGCATATACAAGAATAATCAAGAAAGTTTTGAAGAGGAGGGGGAGTTTTAATGGTTCTACATATCTTTAGCTTTTTAACAAATATTGATATAAAATTTTATTTTACTACCTCCACTTTATCTATGAACAAACTAATATAGAGAAACAGCAAATAAATAATTATTCATTTAAAACTTCATTAGGTTTGAAAATAATACACTAGAAATTGGTCGGTGGAGTTTGTAGGTGCAAGAACCATTTTTTTTTAGCAAAGTTAAAGAAAATACATTAATTTACTTGTAACCAAACTTATCATATAAAGAATTGTTCCAAATATATATCTTTGATTCAATAAGTGCTTGGTTTGAATTTCTTGGCACTAAACAGATGAAGAATAGAAGGTTGTCAAGCAAACATTTTAAATCTAATTTTGCATGTTAAAAGGTAAAATATGGGTTCAAACAAGATATGCTAACAAAATGTAGATTACATTAAAAGGTAACATTTATTATAAAATCATGGCCAGTGCAGAAAAGAACATTAAAATGTTGAAATTGATATAAATATTATATTAATTCATGGAGAAAAATAAACGAAACCTTGTAAATATTGCAAGAAAAAAGGAAAGAATACAACACCCCTCTTTATTCTCTATTCTTGGTAAGTATCAATAGGGAAGAATGTTCCATATTTGGCCAAAACGATTCCTAGAGTGTGAAAACTCTTTTTTCGATTTGTGGAGCATGGGTTTTATTTCAATACTGGGTCGATTTCTTGGCATGGGGTTAAAGGTATTTTTATGTTTATTCTTCCTCTTACTTTTTTTGAAGAATTAGAGATTTGTCATATAACTGAGATTTTTTTTTATCTGTATCTAATGTAGGAATATTATAACATGAGGACAATGTATTAAGTTTACGCATAGTTTAAATAGATTCTGAGGCAAACTCACAATTCAGAGTCAAATGCAACACATGTAGATGCTGTTGAAATATCTTTACAATCTGATAGAACACATCAAATAGGCATTGCAAAGCCAATAAAAATAGATTTGATAGTCAACAGCCTGAAACATTGTGTGTGTGATAAGATCTTTATTTTGTAATATATTGATCATTTAGATGGTAGTAGGAACAATTGAAAATTTAGAGCATCCTCTCTTTTTCTGCACATATTTTTTGACAGATCTGTGAAACAAATTTGAGCATTTGAGATAAAAGATTGAGAGCAATTTTAACTTCATGAATCCTGTTTTGTTTTTCAGACATAATTTTCAATTCAAATAATGAAACTCTAATGGCAATTTATGCACTTAGACTGTAGATTGCAGTCCAAGGAAGAATATTGAATAGATGCACTTCTAGAGAATGCAAGTTGTGCTTAATACTCAGTTTGTGAATATCCAAAACTGTGACACTTGAAACAATGTAAAGGATAATAATTGCAGGGAGGAGAATGTATGGTCACATTGGGAAGTCAAAATATACTGTTTTATTTACTTGCATCTAAGCCACACCTCAAATTTTCAACAAGTCTTTGTGAAAAAGGAAAAATAGTGTAAGATAGTTTAGAACCTGTGATTGCTCTAATTGCCCCATCCAATGCATTGTTTTTAAATTCAATTTCAAACTGCACCTGATTTGAGTAAATATGGTATTTTAATTATCGCAGACAGGATCAAGGAAAATTAAAGATTAAAATTAAATGTTTCGTTAAATTACAGTCAGACATCCATTTTACGAACCTAAATTTTGCGAACTTTTCTCTTAAACCAAGAACATTTTATGATTGAAAGATGAATTTTTAACGAATTTTCCACATAATGAACTTTTTCAGGATTAAGCGACTTCATTAACCCTCCAACTGGACAGCACGGATTTTTCCGCCCTACTAGAGGCTTCGAAAACGGACCACACTGAATTTTTCCTAAGGCCGGGGACTCAACAAAAATGAACCAAACGGATTTTTTCCCCTTCAAGTAATGTGTTCAAAACCGGTAAGGTCGTATTTTTCCGAATTCTTTTCCCCTTTTAAAGGTTTACAATCTTGAAAGATAATTAGAGACGGTCGGGGAGACACAATGGGCATTGAGGGGAACTTTTATGGCTCACGGGGAGACCGGTTCCTGTGGCAATCGTAAAATCTTCAACCTAAAGTGTACACAAATAGCAAGTCAACGAGTTGAGAATTTTCATTTTTTTCTTTAACTTAAAATTCTCAAATGGAATTAAGTTTTTATAAAGTATGTCTAAGTTTTTAAAAAATATCTGTAGTATTTAAATTCAAATTATATATTAAAACATTGAGGATAATTTACTGTTTCATTTTTCTTATTTTAATCAATACTTTCAGGGATTTTTTTTAAAAATGATTTTGTTATGTGTCAAAAAAATAAAAAAAAAAAGGTTCAAAATTTAAAATCTTTTAAAATTTCGGACACTTCTAAACATGAATAATTTTTAAGCTTCTGTATGACATTTGCAAAAAATTTATATGTATTGTTAAAAAAAACCCTATTTAAATCTTTTAGTTTTTCATAATTTTAAAGCCAGATATTCAGGGCATCTTACATAGAATCCCTTGTTTTGTATTGTTCAGATAACAAATTATATTTGAATTTTGAATGTCTGAACATTAATTTCATTCAAAGAGAATTTTAATTTCAAGTTTATATTTTTTAATTTGAATCTTCAAATAAAGAGTATTTAAAAGCATCTGGACAAATTTACAGTTAACATTTGCACATATAAATAAATATAAAGATCCTTTTTAAATTCAAGTTAAAAAAATATATATTTATGCATAATCCCTCATCATTCATGTTCCATTAGTGGTTATTAAAATTTGGACATTTTTATAATCTTAACCATGCAAAACTAGGAATTTTGTATTAGCTCCACTAAAATTCTGCATTGGAATTTCGAAAAAGATATTTATGCGTGTCTCACATACTCAGTTGAAAAACATATTTGCCATAAATACTAATAATTCTTTGGATATTTAAAATTATCATTAGATTAATTTTTTTAATATATATATATATATATATATATATTCGACTTCTAATATTTTTTCAAGTATTCCTTAAATTTCATATAATTTAATTAAGTGAGGGGATATTAAATTCGCACTCTCTCTCTTCTCTACTCAACTACTTGAGGGCTTTTGGCGACGGACCTGTGGCCGGGGTATCAGGTGGTCAAGGTATCGAATCATGGTTGGCATGTTTCGAGTTCGAGCCCAGTGCCACAAAAGACCCGCCGTGTAGGGCAGCGATGCATGTTAAATCTATCGAGAGCTGAAATGTCCTCTCGTTGGTGTGGTGTGGGAGTTAGGAAAGGGGGTGCCAGCTCAGGTGTCGCCCTCGTCATTTGACCATTTTTCAAAATTACGAGGTCCATCACTAAAAGCCCTCGTGTAGCTGAACAGTGCGACGTTAATATTCACTCACTTGGCGACGGACCTCGTAATTTTTAAACCATGGTCAAGTGACGAGGATGACGCTTGAGCATCGCTCCCTTACACGGCGGATCTTCAGTGGTGCTGGGGTCGAACTCATGACACGTCAGCTACGAGTCCGTTACTTTGACCATTAGGCTACCACGGCCTCACAATGTGGTTGAAAACTGCATGTTATGAGTAAAAATATGCTGAAACATTTGATGAACTTATAATAGATTTTTGCATAGAAGATAGATGTGTGATATGCTAAAATGACAATATGTAAAAGTTATGACAATATCGATGACAATTTTTGAAAAATTCAATTTAAGTTTCAGTTTGAAACTTATTCGTTTTTTTTTCGCATTTAATATTAAATAGTCGCGATAACAAATTAATAGTTTAACGCATTCATAGATTATAAAAAATAAAGGTATAAATGACATTGTTGGGAATAATATGTTTTTATAGTTATGAAATTCAGACTTGTTTGCAGGAGTGTAGACTATTAAAAGGCTGATGTAGAAGTTAGAAAACTAATATTTAAAATATATGGAAAACAATATCTGCAATTCCATGATCTTGACGAGCAGAAGACGGCATTTTTACTTAGTAGGGCAGAGTAAGCATAAGGTAGGAGCTTGTGGAGTAAACAACCAGGCCTCTGCAGTTTTGGCAGGTAATGAACTCCCATTTGTTGCTTTCAGTAAGGAATATAAAAATAAATACAAAAATAAGTCATGTAAAATTTTATATATTTTAATAACAATGAATTGTGAACTTAATTTCCAATTCATTGTCACGAGTTGGCAGTAACTACGGTACTCTATCGACGTACTTTTATATATATATATATATATATATATATATATATATATAAAAGAAGTACGGTTGATAGAGTACCAATAATTTTAACGCAATTTTATATTTCGTTCTCGTAAACTTTACTCCTTATAAAACATGTATTGACAAAATACTCTCCTTTTGTATATTTATAAAATTTTAAAAATATAATGGTTATCTTAATCAACATTTTAAATCAGGGGCGGCAACAGTGTAGCTAAGACGTGCCAAACCAATCTGTCAGTATCATTCAGCATGCCACATAGTAGGAAATTTTTGAAATCCTTCGATTCTTACGGTAATATTTGGAGATTTAAAGAATAGAGGTAAATAATTTAGATTTACAGTTTTATATTTTATATTAATTATGGATCAATAAAATACATTTATTAACATAAAAATAAACAATATAAAATGTTACTATTTCTTCAACAAAGATAAAAAAAAATTAAAAATGTATGTTTCCAACATATTTACTTAAATAAGAAATAGACAAAGTGAAATATAAATGATTCCCTTCATTACAGTTAAATAAAAATTGTAATGCGAATTAACTCTTTCACGACTCTTCTTTCATATCGCAAAACCAGGGGTATAATGCATGACACAATTCTGAGCATTCTCAGTTGTTAAACAATTTCTTTGTGGAGTCGAAATATTTTTCATATTAGGAATGATTTTTACTTTGATATGCCGAATCACATAAGTGGAAAGCAGAGTACATGCAATTTTCTTTTTCAACAATTAAATCCCCTAGCAATAACACTCAATTATTTACAAAATAGCTGTAAATTTATCCTTAGAATTATCTTTCAGATTATTTTGTAGTTCCATAAATGTCCATAACTCAGAAGATGTTTGTCAAATAAGGTCTATATTATCAACTTCCATCCACTCAAGAATTGACAAATTTGTAGAGTAGTGCTGAGTGCCACTAAGAATTGTACCACGTGCCACAGGTCCATAGATTGCCGACACGTTTTAAATGTTCTTATTAACTAACCATCTCCTATTCAAACACAATTTATATGATAAAAAGGGTTTTCATTCATTTTGTAGGGAATTGTATTAGATTCAACCATAAGTAATTTTGTGTTTCAAATAAATTACGTTGTTTCGGGGATCCCCTTAGAGCAAAATGAAAGGAATTTGACATAATTATAGTAAGTTTCTCTAAAAGGGGAAACGTTCACTTTCAAAATACACTGCGTAAAGTGGTTTTAGGTGTACGAAGTTATATTCACTATTTTTCCTAAAATAAATTTTGATATTTTGGTTTTTCGTTAAGTTTTGAAGTTATTTCTTCAAATATACTTCTCCATTACATTTCTTTCAAACTTGGTATTTTCTTTTGCGGCCACGGTAGCCTGATGGTCATGAACTCGTGTCCAGTGTTCGAGCTCTGGTACCACAAAAGTTTAGCGTTGAAGAGGAGCTGATGCACGTTAAACACGTCGAGGTCAAAAGTCCTCATGTTGGTGTGATGTGGAAGTTTAGAAGGGGAGTTATCAACTCAGGTATCGTTCTCGTCACTTAACCGCGGTTCAAAATTACGTAGTCGCTCGTCAGTAGCCACCGTGTTGACTTAGAATGCAATATAAACCCTTGACGTGTGCACTTGAGTTAATTCGAGTACACTAAACAGTTCCAAATATGCACATTAGATATAATTCAAACGAGGTCGCATTTTATGCTGCTGTAATTTTCTCACTCAAATATCAGCGAGCGCCGTCTGCACTCGTGATATTTGACTGTTGTTTTTTATATTTACGATTTAGTCGTTAAACATCAAAAACTTGTTTTCAATGTAAAAACTGTAATGTTGGACTGTGTGCAGTGCCGTGTTTCGAAAAATATCACACTGTGACATTTCTGTAAACGACATGTATGGGTCTCTCATACTTCTTTGATATTTTTTGCTATTTATACCTGTTAAAATTATTTTTTATAAAAGGTTTTTTTGTAACTAATTGTAAATTGAATAAAACCTTTTCTTACAATTATATGTATTTGAGGATGAAATCTGATTTACTTTATTCAGGAAATTTTTAGTAAATTTCATTTTCTTAGCCAACTTACTTCTTTTAAAACATGCATATTTGTGTATTATATAATTAAATTTCTAACTATCTAAAATTATGTCTGGCTTTTTTCTTCATTAAAATTTTTCAGGATTTTACAAATTATCTTGCCATTATTCATTATGTACTTAATAAGGAAAAATATATCTAAATATAAATAATTTCTGGCCTAATAAACATATAATTGTTTTTAGCTACAGTTTGGAAAATGCATTGAAATTTGTATCGGGACAGGATTTTAACATATTATGAATGTTTTTTACTGCTACTATGTTATATATTTATCTTTCATTCTTTTTACAATATGAGTAGAAGTCGTAAACAGTTTGTCACAGTAAAATTAATTTTTGTTTTATATTCAAATTATACTATTATATTGATTCTGAAAATAATAGGTTAGTTTGACAAGCCATTATTTCACAATTTTAAAGCATTGAACAGTTTTGAAATTTTTAAAACTTTTCTAAAATGTTAAATTATTAAAAATATTTAATTATTGTAAGTGATTAATATTTCTTAGATTATTGGAAACAAAAAGTATAAAATTTAAAATATATCTCTTTGTTGAATTTTAATAATTTTTATGGCTAAACCTGGAAAAAACCCAACTTTTTTTAAATATTAACATTAAGATATTTTAAAAAAATAACTAGAGCTCTCAGACCTAAATCCATATGAACTTTTATAGAACATATGTAAGGGAACATTTACAAGATATTTCAAGACTATCTTGAACAGGAAAATCGCCTTAGGGATTAGAAAACACTCTCATCTTCAAAATTAAAAATCTGAGAAAAACATATTTACAATTTGTAAAGGCATAAAAAAATTCCATTGCCTGTAAAGCTTTAATTTTTCAATCTGTTACTATCCAACTTATGCTCTACATGAAAATTCTACTTGAAATAAATATGACTGAAATATCTTTTTTAATTCAAAATATTCCAAGACATAACATTGATAACTGTTAATTTGATCAATTATTCACTTTTATCAGAACCTTATATATTCACAAGAATTTTAAATGCAAAATATTTATATAGAAATTAGTAGTTATACAAACGTAATCCAGAAATCACCAAGTTTGTAAACAATATCTATTTTTTTTCTCAGTTCCCCATCGTGGCAGTTAAGCAAGTTTAAGTTTTTGTTGCATGACTTTAAAATACTGCAGTGTAGTACTACAATAGATTTATTATAATGTAGTTTGGGGTACATCAGGGAAATATTTAGTTCATTCTGCAACATTTGTATTCTGTAGTCTAATTGTAATATTACCTGAAAAAGCTGCATTTTAGATTTACCATTTTCAGTCATATTCCATCTCTTTCAAGTATTATTTCTCACAGTACCCTGCATACATTTTGGTCATGGCATTTTTCAAAAGGAAAAAATTAATGAAGACAAAGTATAGAGCTTTTAAATTATATAAGCTATGTGTCAAAAAATATATTGGTCTTTAAATCAATCTTAATTAAGTAAATGTGAGAAAACTCAAAAACTTAAAAACATGAGCTAACAGAAATGATTTTAGAAACTAAAATTGTAGTTAATTGCCGTTTCAGACGAAATAGTGGATTGTGTTAAAAAATATTTTTAATTAATTCAATCTAGGAATGCAAAAATGCTTTAAAATGAAACCGAATTTAAAATCAAAACTCAGAAAATTAAAATTTCTTAAAACCTAATTGGTTTTTAGATCAGAAATTGAGCAAGTTTTCCAAATATATGAAATATATATTTGCAATAAATTGGGTGAACTCTCTGTTGGCCGTGAAGTGTAGAAAATGTCTATTTCACAATCCTCGCCCTAGGCCACAGCTGTGAATGAGAAACCTCCCGTTTCGAAGAACACAGAGACCGAAAAGCAATAAAATCATCCCCTGCAAAACCAATTCAGGACCTCCTGCGGTTTTAACAGGGGAAGGCATTAAACTGCCGTGCATTTTTGAAGCAGTTCGCGAAATTTATCGGAACATTTTCGGCTTAGCTAGCTTTGAAAAAGTAGACCACTTTCGAAGTGAAATTCAATTAGCGGGTCATCCAGTCAGAGGGTTAAATAGAGGTCCGATTGAAATGCAATTTTTTTCCTACAAGTTTAAAATCTAAATGACATCCTGTAAAAAAAATTCATAAAAAGTTCCACTTCAGATGTACACAACAGATCAGGTCCAGAAACGATGCAAAGGCAAGGATTTAATATTTATCTGAACTAGCTACAAGGAAAAAATTCAGAAATGCTTTTCTTAATAAAAATTTGGATTGTGAAACAGATTTAGTTCCTAAAATTATAAATGCCAAATTTTTTTTAATGGACTGAATAAATATTTACTCCTTGAAAAGCTTTGAGGATCAGCAAATGGAGATTTGAAGAATTTTATTGTTTAAGGAGAGTATAAAAATTTTGAATAAGCCACAATTTTATCAGTGTTCGGCGAGATGGATCCATAAGAGATGGGAATTCATCCTGGTGCATCTCTACCCACTAGGGAGTACACTAAGGGTACACTACCAGTCATCTAACTGTCAAGCTCAGTACTTAACCCAGAGGTCTCCCAAGATTATAGCTCTGTAACATCAGGATGAAGTTCCATCACAAAACCTGAGGTAATCCTTATCTGCATCACTAACCCTACAGCAATTTTTCTTCAGAGACTAGAGAAACCTCACACATTTATCACTAGTGATTTAACAGAATTGGACTTATTCCTCCATCCATTTACAGTGAGGCATAAGCCAAAGGCAACATAAAAAGGTATCCCCAAAGGCATCCTTTCTTATAGGACACACTCAACAGCAAACATGCAGGTGAGTAGGCCAGTGTTATTAAAAATAAGCAAAATGGTAATAAAAATTAAAAAAAAACTTGCAATATTAAACCTAAGCAATAACTAACTTTTAGTAAAACATGAACAATTTACAGTGATGAAATAATAATCAAGAGTACTTATATAACTAAACTTTACATATTAGTATCTGAGATCCAATTTTGTTGCTTTGTTTTAGTTGACAAGAAGTGAGAGTAAAATCAGAAAACAACTGACAAGGCATCTTAGGGTTATGTCACTGGTATCCACTGAAGAAGACAGTACTTACATAACAAAGTGCAAACACCTGAGAGAACTAACAAGACTAAATGATTGATTTAATAAATGTCCCATTTTAAAGCAAGGGCTATTGGATATGGATCTTGTAATTTTAAACCATGGTCAAGTGATGAGGCTGACACCTGAGCAGGTATCCTACTCTTTAAAATACCACACCATTCCAATATGAGGAATATGGGCCTCGAGCCTTTAACATGCATCAACCTCTCTAAAAAGCGAGTCTTCAATGACATCATGATTCAAACCCACAACTCAACAAAGATGACCATGAGTATGTGACAATGGATTTACCACAAACTTAAGGGAACAAACGAAAGAGAGGATTGAAGATAATTACAAATGCAATTCAGTTAACTTTGCTTAAAATTTAATTTGATAAGGGATTCTCCCACACAAAAAAATGAGGGCCTTTTGTTAATGCGAGTAATCAATTGACACAAGCTACTGACTTTTTGCATGGCATGCAGATGTCCATGAACAACCAAATATAAGCTTTTTGGATAGCTAGGCTTTCCAAAGGGTTTGCAGGATGACCTCAAATTTCCAGAATGAGGCTGTGGAACTCTGAAAAATCAAACTGCTCACAAACTGTTGCACTAAGAATAAGGGCAAAGGTAAATTTATTACTCACTTTTACAGTTCATTCAAATAATTTTTCCTTTCAGAATAACCCCATTATTCATGAAATAACCTAATATCCAAGCATAATATTTATGTTATAAAAATTTATGAATATAAAATAAAACTTACTTTTCGTCGCTCTGGCTTAGTTTCAGTCAATCTATCCATAGTATCAGGGGAAAGATCAGGATTACTTGTTTTCCCACTACGGCTACTACTATCATCATCAGCATCAAAAGCATATGAGCCATCTTTACTTTTATCATCTAGATCTTCATCTCCTTGATTTCCTCTATCTTCAATTTGAATAGTGACAGGAGAAAGCATAAAGCCTTCTTCTTCCACTTCAAACTCCTCTTGCTTCTCCAAGCGAGAAGGTCTGCTATGGTGGGGCTCCATATCACAGATAATTCTTTGGCAATTTTTAAATCAAATGCTGAAAAACAGAAAAACTGGCAATGAGATTAAAATCGTAACAAATTCTATATTGTATGTATTCTACAGCAAAATTTTTAAACCTTGCAAAAATGTTAACAATAAGATAAATTAAATGCACAATTATGGTTGCTTTCATTGATTGCATTTAAATATATATATATATATATATATATATATATATATATATATATATATATATATATATATATATATATATATATATATATATATATATATATATATATATATATATATACTAATTAAATTTCAGTGAAGCAGTACACAATCATTTGTAAAAAAATATATAGTAATAAATATAATGCAAAGTTTCCAAAATTGTTTTCTGAATTCTATATTCAAAACTCTATGATTTTGAAAATTAATCAATTGAAGTAGAATTTAAAAACTATGATGTTGAAATCCAAAAAGAAATTAAATCTATTAACATAAAGTTATTAAAACAAAAGTTTTGAAATAACAGACAACTCTGAACTAGCTATAAGGTTAGTTTTCAAAACACTAAATGCTATCAAAAGTGTGTTTTATGCATGGTTTAGATTTAATATAAAATAAAGAATTTCACACAGTTTTTTTTAAGCATTGAAAAAACGAGACACTATAAAAAGCTATTTAGAATTAAGAGACTCAACAGTTTTTTTGGGGAAAAAACCCTATCTTTCAAGTATATTTATCCCATTAGTGATAAATGAATACTGAAAAACTTGTGTTCAATAATTGAATTTTTCCAATAGAATGTAATACCTGAAATTATTAAAAGATTGAATTTTTACATTTAAACACTTGCAGAAACTTGTGTTTAATGTATAGTTCGAACCATCCCTCACAGCATGACCAAACAATACATTTAATACAGACCATGTACCACATATAATTTTGTACCTCAGGTTCACACCAGAGTTGTTTGATTGTTAATAAATGTGTTGCACTTGGAAGTAATCATGCAGAATGCAATTGACCACAGCATCTCAAAAAAGGAGACCCAGTACTTTTTTTCACAGTAGTACAATCGTTGGAAGAAGTGTGGCAGTCTAAAGGGACTAACTACTTGAAGGAGTTTAGTGCAAGATTATTGCATCTTAACCCTTTCGTGCGCCTTTAAGTCATGTGGTAAAAATGTATGAAAAATAAAAATGTAAATCACCTCAAAATAAATCTTTGATCACATTTTACAAAGATACCCACGATTAACTCCAATGTTTAAATGTTCTGTAATACGAGAAGCACTAGTACATACGAAACTACTTTAAAAAAATTGTTCATTAACGTCCATTAGAAACAAATGTTGTTGGCAATGGAGTATGGTCAAGAGAAGAGGATGACACTAAACATGCACCACTTTGTGAAGACTTACAGATCTGACATATTTAATGTGCATTACGCCCCAATAAATGATAGTTTTTTGTATACATGA
Organism: Trichonephila clavipes; assembly: GCA_019973935.1. Lineage (NCBI taxonomy): Eukaryota > Metazoa > Arthropoda > Arachnida > Araneae > Nephilidae > Trichonephila > Trichonephila clavipes. The sequence goes on along the minus strand of BMAU01000512.1, from coordinate 113,853 downwards.
GCATGAACCCACTTAACTAAAAGTATGTTACTTAATCAAACTGGTTACAGTCACTTCTGCTTCAGAGAGGTAAAGGACTTTTAAAGAATGATAAAGATCAAAGTAAAAAAAAAATCAATCATAAAGATAACATTTATATATATGTAATGATATTTTTAAAAACTTTCCCAATTTCATTTTTATTTTCCTTCAAAATTCAAAAATAGATTTAAAAAAAAGTTTAATACTTTTAAAATTTTATTTTGAAAGAAATAGGGTACAACAGTAATATAACTTAATACTAAAATTTAAAAAAAATTACAAAGAATTAATCCTGTTTTTTCTCAAAATTAACTTCCCACTAGAGATCAGAGGTGGCCAACCGCGGCACGGTGGAGTTGTAACAGTGGCACGCGAAGACAATGAAAAATTAAAGAATTTGAAAAGAAAACAAATAACAATTTTTTAAAAATAATTTTATTGGAAAGAGACTATAATTATCTCAGACAGAACCCCCATCAAAATTAATTTTAAATACACTCAATTTAATTACAATAGAAATTGTTCATGCAGACAGTACTCCATTGTTGCGTGCACTGACTTTCCAAAGGAAATGAATGAATGTATATACTCTTGAGATTTCAGAAATTAACACTAGAGCCGCGGCAGTTTCGGTATACCTAAAACTGCGGGTAGGGTCAAATTGACCACAATTAATAAAAACCCGTGTTGTTATGCTTAAAGTAAATTGTAATTATTTGGCAATGACATTTATTCATTTTTAACATTAAATTGTTAAAATAAGTGATAAAAAATAATAAGATATTGTAATATGGAATATTGTATACACAGTTAGTAAAAAACATACAAACTTGAATAGAAATATTTAGTTTCTTCCCAGTCGAGATTTCCTACACAGTTCATGCACCTTTTGGGTAACTTCTTTTTATATATTTTGTACACTTTCCACTTATTGTTATTTTACAGTCAGAACAAGTGTCTACAGTTTTTTGTTTCTACACTGGAAGTCTTTGCAATGAACCCTTTTTCGCATCTGCACATTCTTCAGTAGTATTCGCTTTTGTCTGTGTATCTGACTTGTACTTTCTTTTGTGAATATACGCGCTATGCAGCACTGCAATGAGTTGTTGAAGATACTCTTTCCTCGTAAGTTTTTTACCTGTAACTTCTTTGTATAAAATCCATGACTTAATCCCTGCAAGATCAAGAATATTGTAGAATACATGAACTGGCCACCTCCTTGACCCTGCCTCTTCACAGAATAATTCCGAGCCATTCGGTCGGCAATGTCGACACCAAATTTTGTTGAGTTATAAAATGATATTGTTTCTGGAATCTTTTTGGGGTGATTATTGCCGATATGAACTGTGGGATGAAGGGAGCTCAATAATAAGACATTTTTTTTTCTGGTTTTTCTCTGATAAATTGTCAAAGTTATATCATCACATACTCCAGTAACAATGTATCGTATAACGGCATCTTTACTTTTTCCTCACAAATTCAGGTACTTCTTTCCGATTTTGTTTCATCGTCCCAGTTAAACTAGTGTTCTTCGTTTTTAACATTTGGGACAGATTTAGTGTAATGAAAAAATTATCTGTAGTGATATGTCTTGCTTTATTTTCGAAAGGTTTTATCAAACGCAAGACGAGGTATTCGGAGAGAAATAGGTTTACAGGACGTTCCTCATATTTACACAAATATGGAAAACCATTGAGCACATATTTACTATTAATATCAGCAGCAAGCCAGAACTTGACACCAAATTTATCTGGTTTACTTGGCATATATTGCGCGAAACGACATCTAGCTTTAGACGGAAATAGTTTTTCATCAATAGTTATATATGGTCCTGGTTTAGAGCAAATTATCGAATTTTCAATGAATTTCTTCCAAACTTCAGAAATGAAACACAATGTATCTGTTTGAAGAGTTCAGATTATGTAGTTTTAGGTTTGTCCTTAGAAATCGAGGGGAAAAAAAGCCCCCCCCCTCCAAAAAAAAGTTCAACTCATCAAAATAAACAAGATCAGACACCAACTGCACTGCAAATTAATATTGAGAGAGAGACCAATCATGTACAGCAAAAAAACTTCGTTAGAAACTTACTCCAGATTCATAATTAATTGTTACGAAAATCTTCTGGTATACGATCTTACCGTAGAAGTTCAAGGCAACATACAAGAGGTATTTTTGATCAATACTTTACAAACTTTCCATCACCCAAACGGCTCAGAATATCCTGTAATAATCTAACGTGAAAAGAAAAATCCTGCTATGCTAAATTTATTCGTTAAAACTATCAACAATAGTGATAATTCAAAGAATAGTACTTCAAACCGCAACGAGGCGATCATTTAAAATTCATCTAAAACATTTTCTATCCGAATTTCGAAAATTAACACTCCCAAACTACGCCCCTCAAACCTACTACACTGACTTAGCCAATCAATAAATTAGTAACAATTAAACTTCTAAAACGCGGGCACACACACATGTCCTAAATATTCTAAATAGAATCGTCACCCTGATCTGATAATTTATTTACCTTTTACATCTGAATTCTCTATACCAGTTATTTTTAAATCATACTAATAAGTATTTTCTTACTAAGAACTAACCCAAGAACTAAACTTTTATAGTCCTTTTGTCAAGAAGCAGCCGATCTTCTGTGTTTTCTCATAAAATGAGCAGTGTTACGAATGTCATGCTAATCCACGGATCAACTAATTTTTTTTAATAAAAGCTGCATAAGGATATGCAAATGATTTATATATTTTTCATAAAAATGAAAATCGTCTTTTCACGTTCTTTAAAAACAGCTTAAAATGAATCAAACCCGAAAACATTTTCACGCGTATATAAACATAAAAATTTACAAATACTCATTAAAGTTTGTGTATTTAGTACATTAACATACCATGTCCTTAAAATTTAGAAATGTTCTAATGATTCACATACATGAAAAAAGCAGATTCAAACAAAAATGAGTACTACAATAAAATGAAATGACCTGTGTACTCAAAAAAAAGTTAAAATAAAATACACATTTTTTTTTCATTTGTAGAAGTGCATTCCGAATTTGAATGCTCTTTTTAAAATTGCAAGATAGCTTTAAACTCAATATACACTGGTGTGCAAAAATTAAGGACGAAGTCGAAAAATTAGCATATCAGCTGAACGAAGAAGCAGAGCGGACAGAAAGACCAATCAGGAGATTAAGTAAGGTGATGTACGGTAGCACATGCGCAGATATGCAGGTAGACGTAATGGGGGAGTGTCTGAGTAGTATAAAGGATGTTGTCGGTGTAAGATCAGTATTTCTGGCAAAGAGATTGTGTGAACGCCGTATAGCAGTTAAAATCACACCGAGTTGCTGCCTCAGCGAAAAATGGCGAATAATCAATCTGTTGGACGACATCTGGATGCTTTTACCCGAGGTCGAATCATTGGGAAGTTGGAGGAAGGCCGCAGTATGACAAGTGTGGCTGTAGAGTTCGGATTTGCTCACAGCATCGTTTCACGACTTTGGAGACAATTTCAAACTACAGGAACAGCTATCCGGGGGTTCAGTAGTGGTCGTCCACGAGGAACCACACCCGCAGATGACCGGTACATTGTCTTACAGGCCAGAAGAAACAGGCGGCAGACAGCGGGAGAAATCGCTAGACATACGACACAGGCGACTGGACGACCGATATCGCGTTTTACCGTGGCCAGAAGACTGCGCGGTGGTGGTCTGTTTGCACGACGCCCTGTACGGTGTGTACCTTTAACACCTGCCCATCGGAGAAGGCGTTCTCTGTGGTGCCGGGAACACCGGAATTGGAGAGACAATGAATGGGGACGAGAACTCTTTACAGATGAGAGCAGATTCAGTTTCAGTAGCGATTCTCATCGCATACTCATCTGGAGAGAGCGGGGAAGCCGCAATCATCCCTCGAACATCATTGAAAGGGACAGGTATGGAGGTCGCGGTGTTCTCGTTTGGGGAGGCATCCTGCTTGGTAGTCGTACAGACCTTCACATCTTCGATGCAGGTTCAGTCAACGGGACTCGTTATTGTAACGAGATTCTTCTTCCATATGTGCGTCTTTTTAGAGGCGCTATGGGTCTGCAGTTCCTTTTCATGGACAACAATGCACCATGTCATCGCACAGTAGCTGCCGAACAGCTCTTAGAGAGTGAGGATATTGAACGTATGGATTGGCCGGCACGATCTCCGGATCTCAATCCCATCGAGCATGTATGAGATTTTCTAGGCAGACGCTTGGCAGCTCGTACCTTACCACCAGTAACGATTCGGGAGCTTCGATTGGCGCTGCAAGACGAATGGGCAGCAATGCCTCAACAACTCATTGACACCCTCATTCTCAGCATGGGCAGACGCTGTGAAACCTGCCTAGCAGTCAGGGGAGATCATATCCCCTACTAAAGACCGGATGTTTCTTGCTGGACACCCATCACAGGGATGTTTCGGCCTTCAGTCTCATTGCGCTACTTTTTCAATAAAGCTTCTTTTTATCCCTCTGATTTCTCTTTTAGTAAGTGTTGCTTACATTACACATGTCCTTACGTATTGGGGATCTTACGGTATTAAATGTGTTGATTTGGAAAGCTTTTGTACAAAGTTATATTGAAAAAACCGTCTCGTCCTTAATTTTTGCACACCAGTGTATACTGGTGTATACGTTTGTCAGCTGCACTGTGTGGTTTTGTTTTAAAAAAATATACTTAAGCTTTTTTTTACTGAATTCGTTTACACATATAATGTAGCTTTATCAGTATCTTAAAGAAAAATATACTTTATCTGTAGATCAAGAAATTAAGCCGCAAACAAACTTCACAAAAATTGCGTATTACAATAAAATCCTGAGCAAATACTGTAGAACTAAAATAGAGTTTTATTTGCTATTTTTTTTATTTTTTTCTTTTCACTGAACTCTGTGTGCTATCAAATTATTTTTTCCCCGGAATTTCTTTTGTATACGACAAAATCATTTCTTAGAGTTGGAAAAAAAAAAAAAAAAAAAAACCCGGAGAATTATCAACCATTCTACCATAATTCGAAATTCTTTACTTACTCATACACAAACAAAATATTGGATTTCACACAAGATAATTTTTTTTTTCAAATAAGTTTTTTCGTATAAGACTATGATTTTGTTTCCCACATGCTCTTCTTTATAAGGATTACTCTTTCCCTCTGGAATCATTCTTAAAAATTTAGGAAATAAGTTTCTTATTCTAGACAATGTAATATTTTTTAAAAAGTATTTTATTTATGGATTTATTATTCTCCCAAAGCATATTTTACATATTCAATAAGTGTTTTTAGGCTTATAATGAGAGATTAATTGTTCGAGGATGTTTTGCTAAAACAGATTTACGTAATTGATGCAACAATCGACATAGCCACTAATTTGAATCTGACGAAATCCAAGAATGATTTTTGAATTCTAACTTTATTTTGATTATTTTATATTTGAAAACTGGAAGTAAATAAAAATAAAACGAATTTATACATTTCATGTGTGTTTTTATTAGTTCCTTTCTTAAAAAATAAAATAATCAAGTTTTTACATAAATTATCTAATGCTATTAGCACGGGGGTTAAATACATTATATATTAAGTTTAAGAAGCCGACTTATTTTTCCCCCTATAAAAAATATAATTTTCCGATAATTTACAGATACTTCAGGCAAATCGAGGAAAATTTTAATTTTGAGGTTTTTCCCAAGTATTGAAAAATTCTTTTATTCAAAATTTGCTGTTATGAATGAAAAAGATAGCAAATATATATTTTAATGTTTCAGTAAATTAAATTTTGAAATAAGTGGTTCATAAATTTTTTTTTTGTATAATTTAATTACTATATATTTTAATAAAAATAAATTAGCAATATATACTTTTTCATGTAAATAATCAAAACGCAACATTCAGTTATCCTGTGTTTGGAAACATTTTTTTTTATAACCGCGCTTTTTGTTTGACCATTTATTACTTGCTCTTGACACGTTCACTAATTACACATGTGTAGAGGGTAAATGGTAATGCTACCCACTACTTCATTAACAAATCAGTGGATTATAACGACTAGCTATTAGAATTTTTGACGGAGAGGCATGTCTAATCAAAATAAACTTGCAGTCTAGGAAATACAATCAGGATATGAATTGATTGATTGATTTAATATTAACGTCGCACTGTTCAGCTACACGAGGGCTTTTGGCGACGGACCACGTAATTTTGAACCATGGTCAAGTGACGTGGACGACACCTGAGCTGGCACCCCCCTCTCCTAACTACCACACCACACCAACGGGAGGACGTTTCAGCTCTCGACAGATTTAACGTGCATCGCTGCCCTACACGGCGGGTCTTTAGTGGTACTGGGATCGAACTCGTGACCAGGCAAGCCACGATCCGATACCTATACCACTCGGCTACCGCGGCCACATCAGGATATGAAACTTGGGTCGAAGTTATCAGATGGAATAGTTTGGGTGTGTAGAAATAAAGTAGCCGCCCTTCTGGTATAGTGGTTAATGACACTGACTGCAGTGCCGTAGAGCCTGGGTTCGAATCCCGGAGAAGGAATGGATGTTTTTGCAGCATTGGAGCATTTAAACAGCCGTCGAGCCGCAAGTCCTCTCGTAAGGTTGGTGGGAGAAGAGAGATGGGAGGCCCCTGACCATCCCAAGAGTGTTCTCCCTCAAATTTGGGGTGGAACCGAGCCAAATCGTACTGTCACCTGTTGGTGCTCAAGGCTAACGACAGGCGTAAAAATCTACCCCTTCGCCGCGATGAATTTCGTGGGCCTTGATCCGATGTTACTATCGATCCGGTGGCATAAGTAACAGCAACAACAGAAGTAAAGTTGAAAATAAGAATTACGGTAGTCAGCGAAGCCTTAGGCATGGTTCATGATAGATGTAGTAAGCTAATAACAGCTTTGGAGGAAATATTAACCTAATACATTAGTAAAGGTTTAGATGTATTTTTTCATCTGCACATATTATATGGAGAGTTAGAGATAGTTTGTATATGGAGTTACTTTCACAATGCATTAAGAAGAATTCAGAACATATTGGAGAGGAACAGATTACCAAAATAAACTATTTAAAATTTTCGAAAAGTATAAGGGTTGCCCAAATGAAAAGTGGATACGTACAATTGTGTCAGAATGATTGTATCTATAGCAACGCCTCCGGACATGGATATAAAAAGAGGATATTGCATACCATGTGCAATAATGAAACCTGTTTGCAGTAGAGGAAATAGATCAAAAGAGTAAAATCGCACTATTCTTAGATGCGTCCATATCGGAACAATGCGAGATAGAATGGTTTCTGACTGCGGAAGGTGAGCTGGATGTGGACATCAGCGAACGGGGGTAGTCTATGGCGAGCACTGCTTAGTTCTAACAATTAGAGCAAAGGTTTTCTTGAAGGGTGGTAAACGATATAAGATTTCCATGACAATACCGGTCAAAACGTCTGCCTTGAAACCCAGACAGACTTAAAAAAATTACGTTGAAAAGAACACCTGCCATACAGTCCAGATTTATCTCACTTTCCTATCACGTTTTTTTCCACTTAAGAGCATTACGTTTCCATTCGGACGATGAGGTGAAGGAAGCTATGCAGGACTTCCTCGAGAATCACCCCCGATTTTTCTAGAGCGAAGGCATATGCCTACTATCGAAACGAAGGGACCTGTGTTACAACTCTCATGGAAATTTATTTTGATTCCCATAAAGGTATTTTTCACTTTTCATATGGACAACCCTTATATAAAAGAGAACACGCAAAAGATTCAACTGTTTTTAGTAGGGTGTAAAGAGGTTAGAAGTTCGTCTTCAGTAGCTGCCCACGACAGAACCAAGGAAATGCTGCGAAGTTTGATTAGGGATAGAATAAAACTGGGCACAATTTATTTAGATTGCAATAACTCCCTAGGCGAGAAAAATTACATTCAAAGTTAAATCAGTTTTTACATTTTGTAAATACCATCACTAATTGCCACAAAAACACAACGGAAAACATGTTAAGAAAAGCTTTGTGATGCAACAATCGACAACGCGATTTCAAATCTTACTTGAGAAAAAAATACAATTTTACAAAATCTTTAGACACGGACTTTGGACGAATTTTCAATAAATTTGTTATTTTATATACAGTAGAACCCATTTTTGTGCGGTCTTTTTTTATGCGGTATATGAAATGAATTTCAACGGCTTTGGCACTACTGTAATGCTTTCGATCAATGTACCAGTGGCGTAACAGAGAAGGTTAGGCCCCCCCTCCCAGAGTCCCGGACGGCCGCGGTAGCCGAGTGGTATACGCTTTGGATCGTGGCTTGCCTTGTCACGAGTTCGAGCCCTGTACCACTTAAGACCCGAAGTGTAGGGCAGCGATGCACGTTAAATCAGTCGAGAGCTGAAACGTCCTCCCGTTGGTGTGGCGTGGTAGTTAGGAGAGGAGGGTGCCAGCTCAGGTGTCGTCCACGTCACTTGACCATGGTTCAAAATTACGTGGTCCGTCACCAAAAGCCCTTGTGTAGCTGAACAGTGCGACGTTAATATTCAATCAATCAACCCAGAGCTGTGGGGTAGTACGTTACGCCACTGCAATGTACATTCATACACTTCAAGACGCTCTCTTCATTTGCTATAAATAATCTCCCGACAATGCACGTTCAGTTGCTTTCTCTCAACGCGCCAACAGCCCGCGCTTGATCGAAGACGAAATTTAAATGATTGTGGCATGATCAATAATTTGATAGATTATATAGACAGACAAGAAGAACTGGATTCTATGCATAAAATATATGCAGGGATACAGCTTTTCAACAAATTGGAAAAGCATGTTCTTAAAACAGATACCGATTCCGAAAGGAGTATGAAATTGCAAAAAGAGCTTCGACATGTATATCTGGTTATCGTGACATTTATAAGCAATTGACCAACTAACCTTCATCGTAAAGATTTATCTCTTACTTTAAGGTGCCAAAAAATAAATAAATTGAAATTGTATCTTCAAGTGACGAAAGCGATTTTGAGCTTATTCATCACAAGAAGATGAGCGCTTTGGATTACGATGAGTAGCAGTGAATTATGTGCGTGCATTTTGGAAAACTTCTCCATGTATACAATGCGAAACTAAATGATTTTAAAATGTTTCTATGTGTAATTTAATTATTTTGTCATAGAAGTACTTTCTTATAAATTTAGTAAATGATTGGCGAATTTTCTAAGAGTGGCTTTTTTATGCGGTCCTCTCCACAGCGTAAAAAAAAAATCTGCAGTAAAATTCGACGAATTTGTTTGTTATATGTAAGAATTTATGAAATTTTCGAATATTTTTTTTGTGTGCGGTTATTTTTATGCGGTCCCTAACTACCGCACAAAAACAAGTTCTACTGTATAGTCACAAAAGTTCTAAGAAACGTATTTGTTTATGTAATTAAAAAAACGGCAATATTTTTTTAACACCTTTTTATAAGCTTTACCTGTATGTAACGGGGAATCTTTGAACTAAATTTTTACCCACTTTAAAAGGTCAGATTAATTCAATTTTTTTTTTTTTTTTTTTTTGCGTTCATTTGAATAATTTTGAGGCTTTGTTCGTGAAAAATCTAAGGAACAAAAATTTCCAACTCTTACTTCTTTTGTTATATCTAGCCAAAATAAGTTCATTGTTAATTTACTAGTAATTAACTGCATCAAGTTGGTTCGCTGCAGCTTGTGGTTTCAATAAAACCCAGAAATGGAGAGATTATATATTAATTAAACAATATTTACAGTTAATTTACAGTTAATTTCATAAGTAAAATGCGGATCGAGAAACAAATCGCACCTTTAAAGGTGCGAATATTTCGAGCTTAAAAGTTCTAAACTGTGATTGCCCATTGACACAGTTGAACAAAGGCATTCCCCCCGTCACCTGTTTACAGTAATAATAGCCCCAATCCGTAGGGCGAGTGAATGTTTATTAACGTCGCACTCTAAAGCTATACAAGGATTGTTGGCGACGGACCACGTAATTTTGAACCACGGTCAAGTGACGAGGACGACACTTGAGCTGGCATCCCACTCTCCTAACTTCCACGCCACGCCTCGGGAGAACTTTGAGTCCCGACTTATTTAACGTACATCAGCCCTCTAGAAGGCTGATCTTCAGTGGCACCAGGACTCTATAATGTCGGCCATGAGTTTGTGACCACATGACCACTAGATTACCACGGCCATTACAATCTGTGAGGCAGTAAAGTTGTGGTTGGGGTAATAGCCACCGGAAATAAAAACCGCCCAGTCAAAGTTAAGGTTGGCAAGTGGGTAGGAAACACATGTAAATTACTACAAATTTATACTCTTATGATTCAGACAAAAAGTGAAAGGAGAGAAGGAAAAGAAGAGGGGGAGGGGAGGGGAGGGAGTTGGTTGGCATGGATAGGAATAGAAGAATCAAAAATAGGAAAATACGGACATAGCATCTAGGGGAAAGAGAATGAAAATGGTTGGCGAGTATACAATCGATAAGTGTTGAAAGAAACAATTCAGAACAGGTCTAAGCAGTGGCAAATAAACAAACGAGGATGCAAGCAAAGAGGGAAAGAAATGTAGTGAATTTGAGTATCCTTTGACACTATCGTATCTCTTTTCTCGGGAGAAGAGGAAGACACACACACCCTTGAAAAGGAAAACAGAGAATATGCGAAATTTACAAGAACTAGGTGACAACCAGCTGGGCATTCTGAGAATGTTTCCATATGAATAAAGAGTTTTTATTTTTTTTTCTAGGTTGTAAGTGAAGATAGTATAAGTTTGGATTTTTTTTTGTATTGATAAGAGATTTCTGGAAGTGACTTGAATAAAATTTTCCTATTTGCTCGATTTTCAGATTGGAGTGGTTGACTTTGTTTCGAACGAAATATGGAGCGTTCGTAATAATTCTGAGAACTTCATTGCGGAGAATCCGAGTCTTCTTTCGGTGACTGGCTGCAGTGAGGATGATTACTTATTAACGTCGAATTTCGAAGTTACACGAGGGAATTGGCGACGTACCTCGTAATTTCGAACCATGGTAAAGTGATGGGGACGACACTCGAGTTGGCACCCCATCTCCAAACTACTACTCCACGCCAAAGTGAACTTTGAGCCTTAACAGTTTAACATGTATCAATCCCTCTATACGGCGGATCTTTAGTGATACCGAGACTCTAACCTACAATTCGACAGAGACAATGCTGGCCACAGGATCGCGACCAAGACCACTCAGCTATCGTGGCCACTTGGATGTTACGAAGCCCCATAAAGGTGCTGCTAAGGCGAGGGCTAGTCAAAGAGCCTGCTTGTAGAGAGGCATTTTATACTGAAGGGAGATAAACGAACTACGTCCTATTAGAGAAATGCCGAAATGAATCTGTCAGAAAAATTTTCGACCAGATGGTTAACGGATTCAAAAAGTAAACTTCGAATCGAGGATAAACCTCAGTTATTTAACTTAAATCAATCCACTCTATTTCTGCATCTAAAGAATTAAGATAGTCCGGTTTATTGAAATTTGAGCCTTTTTTGAAAACAATTGCTTTAGTTTTATTTGTGTTAATTGTAACTCAACTTTTTTAAGCAGGCATGACGCTGGGCTGTTAAAATAATGTTGCATATTTTTAGCTACCTTATACATGTTAATGCCTTGAGTAAAGGCCTGCAGAGAGTATAGCCGACAAACAAATATAGGATAACAACGGAGTGGTGCGAGAAGGTGCAGATATTGTGTACAGAGTTATATATTTGGACCAAGAGGGTTCTATTTTTTAAGCATCGTGAGATTATTTTAATTGGGTAGTCAGGGGAAAATTTAATTTCAAGGCAAGTCCATCAAGTCATAATTTGTCGAAAGCACTGAATATTACGGAAAAAAGACATCAATATTCAGTTTGGAATCACAGCCTTTAGTTATAATATTGGTAAAACGGACTAGTTGATGTTGGTTGAAAAGAGCTTCTCTGAATCTACACTGCTTTGAGGGGGTATGTAATTGATTTCCTTGCAAGTAGGATGCATTCGAAAATCTTATTTCTCTGTTCAGCTTAAGAGCCAAGTCTATAATGTCGTGGGAACTCTTTGAATTTTTACCTGTGACTCCCGAATCATTATATAAGATTTAGTTTGTTCCCCAATTTTCTATGGGGAAAAAAAAAGGAGCGTGAGGCAATTATTGATAGTTCTAGTGAGGCAGGTAATGCTGTTTAGAGGAAGGAGAGAGAGGAGGCTTTGTTTGCGATGTTATCAGGACCCGAAGCTTTGCGGTATTTTAATTTATCGATTATAGCTTTTACTTGAACAAGGCTGGCGAGGTGTGGCGTACTGGATATTACCGATATTCAAGGAAGAATAGAGTACTACTTCGTTCCAAAGTGATTCTTGCGAAATGCACTTTCAAGTATATAGATACTATATTTAAAGTTCTCTATATACTAACTATGTTCTAATATACTAACCAAGTTTTCTCTGTATAACTACGTCATTAAGAATTCAGAGAAAAGGAGCGCTTTTAAAATTCACGTTGGATTAGTTCGTTTATTGTGAAGAGGTTATTGTTTCTAGTAGATTTAAGCTTTTCGAAAATTCCTCTTTTCATGGTGTTATTTTTATAAACTTGAAATTCTGTCTTAATTTTTTCTAAGACTGTTAGTTTCTGTTTTGTAAGGAAGATATTTTGTGACCTGCCACATTTGCTTGAATCCAGTGGCGCACACAAGGGGGTCCGGACCCCCCCAAAGCCTTTAATTTTTTTCCAATTGATCATAATTCTAAGAATATAGTACGTAAAATTTAATTACTTATTAATGATTAATTTTATTAATTAATGCTAATTATTTATTCAAAAATTATTTTTTTACTGTGTTTTGTTCCCGAAAATCGACAAAATCAAAAGGAGCATGATACAAGAATGGTGAACTTTCGTTTCCTAATACCGTTGCAGTTCCAGAGAAGGAAAGGGAAAAAATTAGCTATTGTTTATTATTAGAAGTGGGGAATCTTGAATTTGAGAGAGAAATTCACAGGTTTACCCATTTAGCACAAGAATGCCATATTACTAACGATTGATTGCAAAATATTTGCATGGAGGACTTCAGAGGACGTAGGGAATTGTCGCTTGTGGCTTCAGTTGTTTTCTGTTTGGCTTGCTGCAAGCCTTTGTTTTTGTTCTCCAATTTTAAATAGTTTAGTAGGTTTTGTCAAGTTAAGGGGACACTTTGACCAATCAGAGATATTGTTTGGATGGGGGCCGGAGTTTGCAGGGGGGGGGTTCTAGTTTTCTTGCTTTGATGATTAAAGTAAGTGTATACCTCCATATTAATGCATTTCTGGTTCAAAAACGACTGTAGAAATATAAACACTAGCATGTGCAGCATTGAGGTTGGTGGATTTTTTAAAAGGTTCAACTGTAATTCTAAAGCACAGTTCATGATTTCTTAGTGATAGATAAGCTGTATAGTACTTTGGACAGTGTTCGGAGAAAAACGGGGTATATTTTTGTTATTAGCTCTGCGACGAAGGACTTTGCAGCAAAACTCTATTTCCTATATAACTCTTATCTATATTATATACCTTAAGTTTCATAATCTACAGAAAGATCTCTTACGAAAATTTTGCCTTACGGTAGTGAAAAATAGCGTGGCTTTAGTTGATGCACGCTTACAAGCTGCAATCGATGTGGGAAAAATTTACACTTTTCCTGTGGAAACCATACTTTTCATGAGTTTCTATATGAACATGGTAATATCTTGAGATTGGTCGGTCTATGACAGTGATGGCGAACCTATGACCCGTGGGCCAGACACTGACCCACGCAAGCTTTTTAACTGACCCATGATTGCTAGGCAACCACTTGTTTGTTTACGCGGGTTTATTTAGATTTTCTAATTTGTGTGGATTATTTATATTCTATTTGTATTTTTTCAAGCACTCCATTGGCACAAAAGCAATTTAAATGCTGTCTATAACCTTCAGTTTGATCATTACAGTTCAAAAGTTACGCAAATGACAACAGATATATACGAACGTGTATTTGAAATAAAGTAAAAGTGATGTATATTGATGTGTATGTATATTAGGCATGTTAATTCAAAATTTCTTCTCAAATTATTGTGTTCTAAATATAAATATTTTTAATTGTAATCCTGTACTATATCGGCGGTTAAAAAATTAAAAACATGCCATATCAAGCTGAATGGTTTAATAAGTACTAGCTGCATGGTCCGGCGTTACACGGGATATCTCTACTTTTATATATATATATAAATTTTCCCTTTCCTTCACAAACTCAGCACTTCTAATACTCATTTTCAAAATTACTTCCACCACCCCTCCACCGCTTAGCCCGGCGTTACTCGGGCTTTCTCTTTTCCTCATGACACCAGCATTTCTGTGTGTGTGTGTGTGTGTTTGTACGCGCACAATGTGAGTGATTTGTAAAATTATGTCAAAAAATTTAACTTTTTCGAAATTTGTTCCATTCCACTCATTTTTGATTTGACAGATTTCTTTCCCCTCTATAGCCCCAACACGGTTTTTTTAGTGTAAAATTATTGTTTTATCTTCCTCTTCTTCTCACAGATAAGATATAGCTTCAAATCTCGATCTATAACTTCAGATTTTCATGAATCAATCAATCGTTACAAATAGTTAGCTTAAAAATGTCTCTAAATGTATTCTGATCCAAAATAATAGACGATGTACTTTTAATTAACAAAGAATTCATTTAGTAATGAAATAATAGAAATAATCCTTTTAAAAACATATAGAAATTTGATTTTAATAATTATATAAGTAATAAATGAAAGAAAAATTTACAGATAGCTATTGAAACGATTGCTTTTTTCTGAATGTTTGATTAAACATATAAATATATATAAGAAAAAAAAAAAACCACAGTATGGGGAAAGCATATATATATATATATATACACACACACACGTACTGAAAAAACATTCAACAACAAAAAAAAAAAAAGATCTGATAAAAACATTTTGATATTTTATTTTAATATCAACCTTTTTCATTCCACTAAAAAAATTTTAAACTGTAAGTAGCGTAAAGCGAAATTGAATGTCTCTTCCTCTTCAGTTTCGAACTTGGGAACTATGTGCGTTTTATAAAGCAGCGGGTTTAACAACCACAATGTCGGTTCCTTCGGGGAAGAGCAGTAAAAATACCTTTAAAATAAAAAAAAGGAAGATTTTTTCAATTTTTCTCTCTTATTTTGTTGTTTGTTAAAGTAGAAATTTTTTTTTCGGGATTCATTTTTAAGTTAATGCTTTCATACTTCATATATCGATTGCAAACAACGGTAATTTTTAAACAAAAAACTTAAAAAAAGTAATGTTTACATATTTATCGCAAAAGGGGGAAAAACGAACACATTTTTTTTTAAACCGTAATTTTTAAGATATTTTATCAATCTTTGTACAGATTACGTGTAATATTGTTCTACACACGGAAAAAAAAAGTATAGTGAGATTTTTATAAATAAAGTTATAAAGTTTTTAAATAAAATTTTGAGTATTTTTTGAAAAATCATAAAAAAAAACAACAGTTTTTGACATTAAATTTTTTAAATGACTGATTCTAAAAGAGAAAAGCATGAACTTTTTTAGTGTAAAATATTTTTTTCATTAGCGCGAAAGAAAATGCAAGCGGAACAATTTAGGTATCTTATTCATAAAAACGTATCGATTGACTCATTTTAAAAAAAATCGTAAAAAATATTTTGTAAAATAAATTATACCGTATTGTAGCGAAATAAATGATCTTTCCGAATCTGCAGTTATTTTTTTGTCCGATTCTCATGAAAAAAATTAGATCGCATTTTAAAAACGTCTGATAAAAAAGCTGCGAATTTTTGAACGTATTCCCTGGCAGAGAAACATGGTACTAATTATGCATTTTAAGGTTTTTAATGATAACTTTTAAACTAATTGGAATATCGGAATATAAATGGTTAAAACGGATTCCTGGGATCATTCCCGAAATTTTGGTATCTTCGGCGAGTTTCTGCGTCCTGTGGTTTGTGAGAAAATATGGAAGCATAGATTCAGATAGATACGTTTGTTTACCTACGAATTTTAATAGTGTAGATGGTGTGATTGAAAGGGATAAAATCGTTATATGTGTAATTTGTCATGGAAAAGTGACTTCACGTACATATAATATAAAAAAAAAACATTTTAAAACGTTGTGCATTCTAATCTCGCATGTCAATAAATGAAGAAAGAAAAAGTTTTTATAAAAGAAAAAAAAAGAATTTTTCTCAAAGCAGTGGTTTAAGAAGCTTTTTGGTTTAAAACAAACAAACACGAGAGCTTCTAATTTTTAAGTTGCCCATTGTATTTCTCTCACCACAGAAAACCTTTTCAGAAGGAAAATTTATATATAAAAAAGCGTTTTTAGAATGTAGTCCTACATTGTGTGTGTTTGCTGATTTTAAAGAAAGAGACTTGATTATAAAGCGTATAAATGAGTTATTTATAAGTCGCAATATAATTAAAAATAAAGTAATAGAATTATAAAAAAATATTTTTTCGCAAATACATAACGATTTAAATTATGAGAAATTTATTCAAATACTTTAGATGAGAGTAATGATGTAAATGGTTATGCACAACTTGCAGTTTTTGCTCGGTATATTTCACATTCTCCGATTGAATTTCATTACATAAATACACCAGCAAGTTTTATATGCGAAGCTTGGTTTAAAAATAATTTTCCAGAGTATTTACTGTCATTGTTATCAAAAATAAACAACTTTATAAACGCAAGACCTCTTTATAAATAAATGGCAGTTTGCACAATTCTTAAAGGAAATTGAATGTCAATATTCAGGGATTTTGACATACAACAATGTGCGATGACTTACTTTCAGTCAAGTCCTTGATCGCTTTATAACGTTATTAGAAGAAAAGCTGTTTTTTTTTAATTGAAAAAGACAATAGTTTCAATGAATTATCCAGTATACATTGGTTAAATGATGTAATGTTTTTATGCGACATCACTCAGCATTTTAATGAACTGAATAAAAAACTTCAAGGATATGTGGACCCATTATTATAATATTTTCAAACATCGTTACAACATTTATGACGAAACTTGATATTTTTACTAAGGATTTGAAAATGAAAATCATGTAAGATTTTCTTCAATTACAAAATCATTTTCAAAACAATAATTTTTAAAACTCCATTGACATTCAAGAAAATGCAATTAAAAATATTTAATGATTGTGCAGGAAATAAAACAAGCTGTTGAGGTGAGATCAAATCTATTTAAAAGTTTGGAAAATAAATTTCACTTTATTTTATATCCATACATAACAGAACTTGAAATAATGGTGTTAACCGAATTTATGTGGCTAGGTACCGATAATTTAGAAATGGAATTGGTTGAATTTCGAAGTAGTGTAGTGTGGAAAACAAAATTTGAAGACTTGATTTCTGAAGTAGAAGGAACACAGTTTGAAAGTAGAGCAGATAATATTGATCCTAATGTAAAAATTTAAAATATCATATTAAACTAATGGGATTCTTTACTAAATAATTTTTTCTCCAATGAACTTTGTAAAATCTTCTAATAAAAATAGACTTGACAGGGAATTAACTGCGAAATGCGTTAAATTAATACGAAATGTGTGTGAACCTAATTTAAAAAAAAAAAAAACTATCTGAATATAAACAGCAACAGATTTCTCATTAAATACTTTATAATCAATTTTGTTATATATATATATATATATATATATATATATATATATATATATATATATATATATATATATATATATATATATATATATATATATAGTGCAAATAGACATTAATGACCCACGAGCTAGTACTAAAAAAAAATATGAATAAAATTTGATCCACGTCTCAAAAAGGTTCGCCATCCCTGGTCTATGACTAATAAAGGAATTTTGGGCTTCTTTTTGACTACCATGAAATCGGGGCTTCTGGACTGTTTACATTCAATATCATCAGTAGTGTTGTCATGATTCACAGGCAAGGGTAAGTCAAGTCAGCCAACTTGCCTTGTGCTAAAAAAAAATTTTCAGCTTAAGATTTCGATATTATTTCTTAATCAACATTTACCTTAGGAGTTTTCTTATCATTGTGTAAGCTAATGAAAATTTTTGCTTTCTTTTCGTAGTGGAAGAGGAGAAATTTCCCCAGATCCCGTTTTATTTTTGCTTTTCGTTTCTTTCGATTGATTGATTGAATATTAACGTTGCACTGTTCAGCTACACGAGGGCTTTTGGCGACGGACCACGTAATTTTGAACCATGGTCAAGTGACGTGGACGACACCTGAGCTGGCACCCCCTCTCTAACTACCACACCACCACCCAACGGGAGGACGTTTCAGCTCTCGACGGATTTAACGTGCATCGCTGCCCTACACGGCGGGTCTTTAGTGGTACTGGGCTCGAACTCGTGACAAAGCCAGCCACGGTTCGATACCTATACCACTCGGCTACCGCGGCCACTTCGTTTCTTTCGAAGTAAAGCAACTACGGAACTCATTTTTTTTATATGCTCGAGGTATTCTTTATCACGGAACTAAAACAAGTGTCCTAAAGGTCTTGTAAAAACCTGCATTTTTGCATTGCCATTAGATCCCTTTGATGGAGGGGTTTTTCATCATTTACTAATGCAATCCGGATATTCTCAAGTTTACTAATGAATTCTAATGCTTGCTATTAACCCATTCGTTTTATTTTTCAAGGCAAACTTCAAAACAATTTCCCTGAATAATACCAAAAGGGTAAATCTGGTCATGTGTTGAGGTATCTTTTGCAGTAATGGTGTAATTCAAAATGAAAATTCCAGTCTCGCTGTAGTGAGTGCAGAAGCTAACCCATTCCTCCCCCAGCTCGACTTGGAGGGGGGGGGGGCGAAAAACGGTACAAAGACATGGAAAAGAGGGGACAAGACGTCAAAACAGTTATACAAAAGGAGAGAGAATGTCCAGGATGATTCGATGGCCGAGTTAACAATGAATACAACGTTTATCAGAGAATAAAGATCATTCTAGTATTTCGAGGTTTCATGGATTCTCGAAGGTGCCAGCCTTATTAATGCATGGTTCTACGTATACTAGAACCTTTTCAGGTTACCATACAATGCATTAAAAATATCCTTTTTGTGCATGCGTGGCATTAAACGATTTCAATTTTTTTAAAAAAAAAAGTCACGAAAATATTTTTCTAAAATCCTTCACGAAAGTTCGAAACTATATTGTATATATGGAATCATAACATTGTATACTTTTAGTTAATATTATGCGTAAATTCGTTATTTATTGTACTCTTTACAATTCTGTTCGAATTAACGCCTCTCAAATTACTCTTAAGGATAATGGCGATGGATTTTGTATTTCAAAAGCCTAGATAAGGTGACGACTCCGACATTTTCTATATAATTTAATAACTGAGCATAATGTTTAATTAGCCCCTCTCCTCCGAAACATTTTAAGGTGAGGGACCTTGGGGAGGGGAAAGGGCTTACCTTATTCTCGACTCAGCCTCAATAAGATCATAATCTTAATAGTTTTAAACGTCAAATGTTAGGAAATAACATATTCAGTGAAAAACTGGGAATTAAGAATCTGTTTTCTAATTGACAACAGTAGTAAGACTGCATTATTATGTCATGTCCGTCGTCAATGTCTAGACTTTGGCCTACCAACATACAGCATCATTACTCATTTAATTGAAAGGCTGCAGTCGGTAGAGTCAGTTTGCGAGATTGTGCGTCATGCACATTTATTTGTAATGGGTTACCTTGTCAAATACTCGTACAAACAATATAATACCGGAGTGGGCATTAAGTCGATCGCGATCGACCAGTTAACCGCCAAGACATTTTGGGGTGATTGTTTTCACATAAAACGTTAGACACGCATACTGAAAGAAACACAGGTGGTTATCAAGATAATGGAAACACACGTGAATAAAACCCAAATTTGAGAGACGTTTTTAAGAATTTACTAGGCTAGAATCAAAAGTTGCATTCATGGGTCAACCCATTCGGCAATGTTGATGTGAAAAATATAACTAAAAATATGTTACATGTTCAATTTATCTCTAGAGGAAAACGAAGCTTTTTTTTCTCCTACAAATTGACGTAATTTGTAAAGTAATAGACAGATTATAAAGTATCCCAATTTTAATAAAGTTGCAATTCATTTAACATCATTCTTTCGCTCTATCTGTGTGAATCTACATTTTGAACGAATATATAATTAAGACAACATAACATTTCCGTTTCACAGACGACCACTTAGAATCCACTGCAAGATTAGCAGTTGGTAATTACACTGCTGGCCACAGTAAATGCAACACTAAGAAAGACAAGAGAGAGAGATAGCACAACAAAACTTATTTTGTAGATAACATGTTAACCAAGTATCAAATGATTCAATTTATACACTTCTGTGAAGTGTGGTTTCTGCCAGAATCAGTAGCCAGAGTAGCCGCAATTGTTGGAGATCACCGCTGCCACACGCCTTGGCATCCATTCAAAGAGACTGGATGTGTTCTTGGGGTACAGCAGACCAAGCAGCTTCCCCACGTTACCAAAGTTGATCTGGTGTTGCAGCTGGGGGTGTAATCTGGATCAATCGTTGAACAACCATGGGCTACATGTTTTCTATCGACGAAAGATCCGGAGAGCGAGCCGGCCAGGGAAACAATTCAATCTGGTGATTGACGAAGAACCTTTGCACAATGCGTGCCACGTGTGGTCACGCATTATCCACTTGAAATATGGCTGTGGCCAAGCCCTGAAGGTAAGGAAGGACACTGGCTCCAACACCTCGGAGATGTAGCGCTGGCTGTTTAAAGTACCGGCAATACGTACTAGAAGAGTGATATCCAATACCGCCCCATACCATAATACTCGGTGCAGAACCAGTGTGGCGGTTCATAACGCAGCTGTTCAGCATCCTCTCTCCACGGTGTCCAGACTCGAATCCGATCACCGTGGTGTTGCAGACAGATGCGTGACTCGTCAGTAAAGACAACTTCATTCCATTATGCCGCCCACATCCTTCTTTCATCGCACCATTGGCGGCGGAGACGTCTGTGGTTCTGCGTCAAGGGTAGACCAAGCAATGGACGTCTTGCGGACAGACCACTCTGCAGTAAACGGCGTCGAATGGTACGCGCAGACACTGAATGATGCGTTACAGACTCAATGTGCTGTGCTACGGTTCGTGATGTGACTGAGCGATCCGTCACTGCCATGCGCACAATTTGCCTGTCCTCACGTGAAGTGGTGCCCTGAGGTGGATGCGATCGACCACGTCGGTCCGTCGTACCCTCCCGCATCCAACGTTTACATATCCGCATTACAGTTGTTTGGTTTCGTCCAACACGACTACCGATTTCCTTGAAAGATAATCCACAATCTCGGTAGACCACTATCCTTCCTCTGTCAAACACGGATACTTGATCAAAAGCTGATCACTGTTTTCTACGAGACATAACTGATCGTTTTTTGAAAAACCACAAGAAAAACACAATTGCCGAACTTGAAATCGTCGAAATCTCCAAGCCTTAAATAGCGCTTTGAGGTGGCGCCACAGGCACGCGTGATGTGTGTCTGCGCTGAAATTCAAATCATTTGCATATCTCCCCTCCGCTAATGCATGTTGTAAATTTCATGTTATTTGCATGCTTCCTTCAGGGTGTTGCATTTACGGTGGTCTGCAGTACATATATCGAGGTATTCAAGATTGGGGCGGATAATATGAAGACGAAGTCTTCTAATGAGACTACAGCTACGAGAACTAGTTTTAAGTGAAAATTATTTATTTTCTGATTTATTGTGAATTATTTGAAAATGCATCAGTTGATGTTATTAAATTTATGGGAAAATTATTATGTTTGCATTTTGCGTTTTACTTCAAACGTAGTTTTAAAGTAGTAAGTTTTTTACTGTAGTTATGTATAGGTAAAACACATATTCTGTATTTATTATTATTATTATACAAATATTGAGCTTATCACACTTACGCCACAAGGTGGACCGCAACACCTAGAAAAAATTAGAAGTAGACCGTGCCATGTAAAATTCTGCCTACCCCTGGTATAATATATACCATCTACTTAAAAGGGTCGCAGGTGGAGCCTACTTTTGCATATCAGCACAAGGCCTCAAGCAGTAGCGCACACAGGAATTTTTCCAGGGGGTGGGGTCCGGACCCCCCCATGTGTGCGCCACTGGCCTCAAGTCTTGAAAAAAGTAACTGCCTCCCCAACAAGATTTTTCTTTGATATTAAATAATTTACCTCAAATATATGTTTTTCTAAGAAATTACCGGTTACTTGGGAAAGGGGAGAGATGAGTATCTTACAGATTTGAAATAGAAAGAAAATCCATCTATTAAAGAAAATTAAAACTAAATTCACAAAAAAACTATACATTTTACGCCATTTTTTTTCTCATTCTGAAATTTAAATGAAAAATTAAGATAATATAAAAGCGGAAGCCAAGCGCTCAAGACATGTAGCTCGATTCCACTAAATATCTGTCATAAAGAGGGATTGATGTACGTTCAACTTATTGAGATTTTAAGTCCTCAAGTTGCTGTGAGAGTGGGCTGAAGGTATAATTAGGAGCAGTAGCGCACACAGGAGATTTTAAAGGTGGGGGGATGTCCGGGGTCGAAAGTTCACCATTTTTTAACCCCTGCTCCTTTTGATTTTGTCGATTTTCGGGAACAAAATACAGTAAAAAACTAATTATTGAATAAATAATTAGCATTAATTAATAAAATTAATCATTAATAACAAATACTTAGTTAAATTTTCCGTACTATATACTTAGAATTATAATCAATCGAGAAAAAATCGAGGGCTTTGGGAGGGCCCCCTTTGTATGCGCCACTGATTAGGAGGCGTATTAAGCTGTAGTTAGCCGACCTTCGAGTCGAGCAGAAGCAGGCAATAAACTGAGTGAGTGAAAGTTATATTTACGTCACACTTTGTAATTTTGAACCATGATCAAGAAGTGACGAGTACGACACCTGAGGTGACATTCCCTCTCCGAACTTCCACAACACACCAACGGGAGGACGTTCGAGTCTCGACAGATTTAAAGTGCAGCGACCCCCTCTACACGGCGGGTCGGCGGCACGAGTCTCGAACTCATCACACGCCAGCCACGAATCCGTAACCTTGATTACTAGGCTACCAAGGGCCGGCAATGAACCGAAGCAAATATCCCATTGGCAAGTTGAGAATCTCTCACTTTGCTATGTTACTTAACCAATTCTTTACTCCTAAATCGTTTAAATAAATCATTAAACGCTTACAGGAGATTAATATTCAATCAAGTAATTTTAAAAAAAATTTAATTAATTCAGGTAATTTAAAAAAAAATTAAATTAATTCAACTAAGCTTTACACAACAGAGAAAACAAAATTTGAAAAATGAACTGTAAATACAACTGAGAGTTTAATACGAAAATGAATACGGGGAAAAATGAAATATGGTAGCAATCGCGCCATAACATTAACTGGAAATTTTACAGAATTGGAAGAACAATCGGCCAGGTTTAAGCATGGCATTTTTAAAAGATGTACAAATTATGTTTAAAAGAATTCAAACATACAATATTTCGAAAAGTTAATTATTACTTACAGCGATAGACTGTCGATAAAGGCATAATAAGCTGTTTAAAAGAGAATCGGAGAATTTACTACGCAAAAAATTTTACTCAGGCATTATAAACCAGTAGCAACAGAATGCCACACACAAGAGTACAATCAATTCCGATAATACACATTTTTTTTAAAAAGATGTGTAAGTCGCGCTATGCCCCAATTTAACCTAATTCTCCTGTAAGGCATGTTCCATTCGAGAACAGTGAGTGAATATTTACGTCTCACTGTTCAGCTACTCGAGGGACGGTCCTCGTAATTTTGAACCATGGTCAAGTGACGAGGACAACACCTGAGCTGGTACCACCCTCTCCTAACAACCACACCACACGGAGGACTTTTGAGCTCTCGACAGATTAAACGTGCATCGCTCCCCTACACGACGGGTCTTCAGCGGTACTACGCTCGAACTCATGACTTGCCAGCCACGAGTCCGTTACCTTGACCACTAGGCTACCGTGGCCCTCCACTCGAGAACAGAGTGATAGTTTTATTAACGTCGCACTATACAGCAACACAAGGGTTATTGGCGACGGACCTCAGAATTTTGAGCCACGGTCAAGTGATGAGGACGTGTATTCACGATGGGATCGGAAAAACACAGTTTGGGTTATTAAGTTTAAAGCATTGATGCTAAATAGGAATAAATTCGTATTTGGTAAAAAAGGATAAATGTTTTGGGGGAGGGTCAAAGAGTCCAGAAAAAAGTAGTTTCGTTCTAGAACAAGGAGCGTAGCTACCACCGTATCAATGATACGGAGTCCCAACACCTGTAACTACAGTCCCGCTAACAGATATCTAAAAAAGGGCCCTGAAAGAATTTGGATACAGGACTCCTTCAGAGTCTAGAACCGACGATTAAGTTTGGCCAATGATTATTCCATTCTAAAATATTTATTTTTGAGATACTTTACGATGATGGAACGAGATTTAGAAACAAACACGGGGAAGTCGTGAAAAGTTGGCCCGCTTGGCACAAAAATCGGCTGCGGTAGCCGAGTGGTATAGGTATCAGACCGTGGCTTGCCTTGTCACGAGTTCGAGCCCAGTACCACTAAAGACCCGCCGTGTAGGGCAGCGGTGCACGTTAAATCTGTCGAGAGCTGAAACGTCCTCCTAATGGTGTGGTGCAGTAGTTAGGAGAGGGGGGTGTCAGCTCAGGTGTCGTCCACGTCACTTGACCATGGTTCAAAATTACGTGGTCCGTCGCCAAAAGCCCTCGTGTAGCTGAACAGTGCGACGCTAATATTCAATCAATCATTGGCACAAAAATCCGCGATATCGTTAAATGTTATTGCGAGCCTGCAGCCAATAGAAGTTGAACAAAGATTGGATAAATTTGAGTTGAATTGAATTTAAATATTAAGATTTTTATTAAGGAGTAAAACTGATGAAAGGCTACTCGTGTAAATATGAATACAACTGTTATTAGCTACCACTCAACCACTATAGGACTCTCCGTCTGTTATCTCTGCCTGAAAGACAGTGTTTAAGATATCAAGTTATTGGATTTACAATGTGGTAAACACAGTGGCGCTCCTCCGGGATGGGGGCTGTGGTAGCCCAATGGTCAAGGTATCGGATCGTGGCAGGCATGTCATGGGTTCGAGCCCACTACCACTAAAGACTTATTCAATTAAAAGTGAATAAAACAGAAGGTAAATGATGCACACATCGAGAGCCTAGTAGGACACAGCATTAGGCCACTGCTGTTGGTTTCCGGTTCAACTTAAAATTGCGTAATAGTTGGACGTATTGGCACAAGGGTCATTTGGTAAATCTGCGCAAAATATTAGCCAATTGTTTAGAACAGAAAGGGGATAGGTACGGATAGACAAAATAAGATGGATTAAAATAGATCACTAGGGTATCCCGGAGGGTGAGTGAGCGAATGAATATTAACGTCGCGCTGTTCAGCTACACGAGGGCTTTTGGCGACGGACCACGTTATTTTAAACCATGGTCAAATGACGTGGACGACACCTGAGCCGGCACCACCTCTCCTAACTACCACACCAACGGGAGGACGTTTCAGCTCTCGACAGGTTTAACGTGCATCGCTGCCCTACACGGCGGGTCTTTAGTGGTATTGGGTTCGAACTCATGATATACCTGCCATGATCCGATACCATGACCACTGGGCTACCACAGCCCCCATCCCGGAGGAGCGTCACTGTGTTCACCACATTGTAAATCAATTAGTGAAATATCAATCGGGTGCTTGGGGATCGTAAATTCGATACTCACCTGAAGAAGGTAAGCTCCCGAGAAGATTAACTAGTGGAAACCTTGCTACTTATGTCATTAATAAGTTATCCAAATGAAAACAAACAATTGTATCACGAATTCTTAATCTAGTTGTATGTGGCAAATGTATAACTACTTATCAACTGAAGCAAAAAATTCCAAGCGAACAGAACTAGGACAAAATGGTACTAGTTACGGAACACGAGCTATTAGCACAACGGATGTCATGTTAGTATCACGATCATGAGACGGGGGCAACTGAGCTAGCATCCAATTCTCCTGTCTTATACATCACGTTAACGTGAGGACTTTGTGCCTTGATAGGAGGTTGCCACTAAAGCTTACCACACTGAGTCTACTGAAATCATGACTCAAAACGCGACTTGATGAAACATCACGGGCCAAGAGTTCGCGACCAAGAACATTCAGCTTTCGCGGTCACCAGAACAAAGTGTGAGGCGCGTATCTTCTAATGTTTACAACATTCCACGTTTTTGAAAAATAAGAAATTTCCACAAAATTTACGAATAGTCCTTTGAGAGAGTAAAATTTTATTACTTCTTATCAAGCATCCAGAAAAGACGAGTAAGTTTTTTACTGGAAATTTTCTAACAAGTAACTGACAAAACCGATTTTCAGTTTTTTTTTTATCAATCAGTATCTTACAAAAACATCTGTCTAGTTTTTAACTTGCTTTGCATTAACAGCAACACAATGTGGCTTATTGCGATAGATGTAATTTTGAATTCTAGTCGATGTATGGTATATGAACGTTACACTCAGAAGTTACACAGGACTATTGGCAATGGGCCTCGTAATTCTGATCCTCTGTCAAGTGACGAAGACGACATCCCAGTTGGTGTCTCGTTCTCCAAACTTCCATAGCATGTCAATGTGAGTACTTTGTGTTAGGATAGATACACGGCGAATCTTCAGTGAATCAGGACTAGAACCCACGACTCGACAGAAGTAACCCCAGCTACAAGTTAGTGAATATATATATATATATATATATATATATATATATAACCACCAGGCTACCGCGGCCACCGAATAGATGGCAAATAAGATTTGATCGAGAGAGAGAGCAGGCATCTCACTCAAATTTCTATGCAATGCTAAGTGAATATTTTGAGGTCCATTCTTATGTCTTACTGACAACACTAACCATCGAAGATGTCCTTAAAGTATAATAGCAACAATTTTGAGTTTATTTTATGCATTCTACAATCAGAGTGGCGCACACAAGGGGGTTCTGGGGGGGGTCGGACCCCAAAGCCCTGATTTTTTTCCGATTGATTATAATTCTAAGTATATAGTACGAAAAATTTAATTAAGTATTTGTTATTAATGATTAATTTTATTAATTAATGCTATTTATTCAATAAGTTTTTTACTGTATTTTGTTCTCGAAAATCGACAAAATCAAAAGGAGCATGATACAAGAATGGTAAACTTTCGACCCCGGACCCTCCCCCTTTGAAAAATTCCTGTGTGCGCTACTGTCTACAATTAATTACACGTCAGTTGGAGGTTCAATATGATTCCAGTTTACTAAGAGTTAAATGAAAAAAAAAATTAGTAATTTTATCCCTTGGTAGTACGTATAATGTGCATGACTGGGTTTATTCTTTTTTTTTTTTAAAAAATACATTGCTAAAGAACTTCAATTATAATTTTTTTTGCAGTAGTTCCAAAGGAAAACTCTTCCCACATTGATATTTTAAAAAAATATTTCCTTTGACTGTGTAACGCGCTGTAGACAATCTTAATAATCAACATTCCTTTCAGAATACTAGCCATTCATAACAGAAAACAATAATCAATAGTATATTTTTTTAACTAAGGGAATTAACTAATCGCATTAAATGTTCTCACAAGAACTTCTGAGGCTCAGTTCCATTTAACGTGCATGGGCCGCGGCAACCTAATGGTCACAGTCGCGAACTCGTGGCCGGTGTTTGCCGAGATTCCAAGTCCTGGAGCCACTGAAGACCTGCCGTGCAGAGGAGCTGATGCATGTTAAATCTATCGAGATTCAAACTCCTTACGCTCGTGTGGAAGTTAGGAGAGAGGGGTGCAAGCCCAGGTGTCGTTCTCGTCACTTGACCATGGTTCGAAATTACGAGGTCCCTCGACAATAGCTCTTGTGATGCTTTGAAGTTCAATGTTAATAAACATTTCATTTAACGTGCAGTAGCACTAATTAAACTACACAACATAATTTGAAGAATTAGGATTCAAATTCGCATTTCGATAGGATCATCGGATACAGGCTACGAAGTTTGACATTCACACTGGGCTACCTCTCGAGAGAGATATCTTATATATACTAATTAACTATTAATGAAGATAAGGCAAAATGGTGTTCGAAAATTATTTCTTGCCAGTATAGTGTAGCTTTTTTAGAGCGTATTATAGAAAATATTTAAGTATATCTAAGTTAATTTTACACTTACTGCCTTTAAAATTAATGATAACTAAAATGAGAAGCACAATTAAAAAGAGAAATTCAACTTACAATTCATATCGGTTGCATTCAGCTTTATTACAATGATCTGCGATGAAATTTGAGTGGTGAGCAATACCTTTAAGAACTTTTATCTGAGTGAGTGAATGTTAACGTCGCATTGTGTGTGCGTGTTCAGCTACACGAAGGTTTTTGGCGACGGACCACGTAATTTTGAACCATGGTCAAGTGATGTGGACTACACCTGAGCTGACACCCCCTCTTCTAACTACTGCACCACACCATTAGGAGGACGTTTCAGCTCTCGACAGATTTAACGTGCACCGCTGCCCTACACGGCGGGTCTTTAGTGGTACCGGGACATGCCTGCCATGATCCGATACCTTGACCACTGTGCTACCGCGGCCCTCACTTTTATCTGAGAGAGTGAAAAAGTTACATTAACGTCGTACTATGAAGCTGCACGAGAGATCTTGGCGACGGGCTGAGTAATTTGGAACCAAGGACAAGTGACGAGAACGACGTTTGAGCCCCAATAGAGTTAACTTGCAGCGACCTCCTTTACACGCCGGGTCTTCAGCGGCACAAGGCACGAACTCATAAAACGCCAGCCACGAGTCCGGGACCTTGACCACTAGGTTACCGCAGAACTTATTTCTGAGTGGACTGCAAAAAATTATGGTCTAGAGATTAAATTGAAAAGTAGTTTAATCGAAATAAAAGGAAAGAGGGGGCGAGAGAGAGGAATTCCATGAGAAATAAACTCGAATTTAACATTCATTCATGATTCGAAAAATTCAGAAACCAGACTTTCGATATGTGCATGGCACGCACGCAATAACAGAAAACCTCCGAGCAAACGTTAAGAAAATTTATTTTTTAAAGAGACTACGTAAGTGGTGTTCACAAAATTGTAGATATTTTTTAAAATTTTTACATTTAACACTTTGTATCCTTATAGAGATTAATCGTTTCGTGTAATGCAAATATTTATCCGTCATTTAGAAATAAATTTAATGCGCTGAGTTGGGAAATAAAAATGCAATTTAAACTTTTTTAAAATATTAAAAATGTTTGATTTTTTAAAAGAAGTTCGATCAAACAATATCAGTATTTAGAGTTCAGCATGCTTTATTCTTCATTATACATCATCACGTCGACGTCTTACTGAAATGATAAGTACATTGATATTTTTGTGGCAACATACAGTTATATCCTCGTCTTTTACTAGATAGATGAGCGGTTGTATGAGATTTTTTAAACGATGATAATTTTTTATAAATTTTAAAATCAGGATTATTTTCTGACGATTCTTATTAATTGAATTCTCTCAGTATTAAAAAATTGTTTATACATATTTTTGTGAGGGACTTGAACGCTACTGTAAAACAGTATTTTTTTAAAAAAATGGATAATTAACAAAGTTTTTATTTGAGAGAATAGGACCCTACATGCTTTACGTTTTCAGCATACTTCAATTATATGCAGCCGGCTCATACCATCTGCTGATATATATAATCATGACGCTAACAGGAATTTTGAAACATTTGATTCAAGAGAAACTAGATGTAGCTCATTTCCTGTTCAGTCGCACATATGGGTACTCAACCTTTTTTTCTGATGGGCCGCATACATGTTAGTTATTTCAAGCGGGCCGCAACATGAAGATGGGGGGTGCTTTAAGATCCAGATAACATTTTAAATTTCCAATGTGGAAAATTGATCCAAGTATTATAACTCCCCTGTTTTGCTTTTTTTAATTAATATTTTTATATTTTTTCTATTTCTGTCACTAACACTAAATTAGAAGCATTTAAGAAACACTCCTTCACAATTTCTGCATCAGTAAACGGTTTCATATGATTACCAATAACATAAGCTTCATTGCATGTCTTTGTTACCGCTGTGATATTACCACTAACAGAACACTCTGGTGCTGTTTCAAAGATTATTCAAGAAAGCCTATTTATCACCTCTTGAAAGAGATCTTTGAGGAAAAGTGTCATTGAATGGTTTATTGGTATTTTTTAAATGCAGCACTTTCGTGACAAATCAAACAATTACTGATCCCCCCCGTTTGTTTTTCACTACAAAACAGTCAACCTCCAAATCGTCTAAAACGATATATTTTCGCTGAATATTTTTCGCTTGCAAAATATGAAAGATAGCTTATCGTAACCGTTCCAAATAGAAAAAGAATATCAATTCGTACCCATACGACACCGAGAGCATAAAGCAAAATTGATACATGATTTCTTGACAAAGAATTTCCCACCAAATTTTTAATACAACGTTTAATACAATAAGTAAATTTCTCCGAGCAGTGAGCCATAACCGGGCCACTTAAAAAGGTTTGGTGTGATGCAGGTTAAGTATCGCTGGTTTAGTTCAACTCACTTCCACAAATAAAAAAAAATTTTACTCTCACTAGACCAAATAATATTTCCACTTGTTATATCTCCCCAATCAATGTTCCTTCACCAAACTCTTTTCTGACGTTGCTGTAGATTAAGAAATGACTTTCTCCCCCGAAATAGTGAATCAATGACTAATTGACTAATGATATAAAATTTTGAATGAGACTCGATAGTAATCGGAAGGCTAACTTGTGTTTCTTTTATATATTTAATGTGAATTTATAAATGTTAAAAAGTATTTGAGTTTAATTCCTTTTGGTTTAATATCCCATTAAAAAAAATTTAACACATTAAAAAGCCTAGCCGAGAGAGATTTTACTTGCCACTTCATCCCACCACAGTCCGCCGTCAGGCCGATCTGCAGGGACCGGCAAGGCGTTTAAGGTATCCGACTACCCTAAAATCTTGATTTTTTTTTGAAAAATTGACAAATTCTTCTTTTATTTTATAGGCCATCTTATTTATTATCTTAATAAAAAATACCAAGTTTTTTATTTTCCATTTCTTAGAACAAAAACTACAGGTGCTTTAGTAAAAGCAGATGCCATGACTTTACACAAGATGTCAAACCTTAAAATGCGTTTGATTCGAAATGTGTTTTTCGAAAAGCTCAAACGGGGACGGCGATTGCTCAAAAAGTTTTGAAAATAATTTACTGAAATTTTTTGTGTATGTTCTGTATAACAGTGGAAGTGTTTTGACCTTCAGATTTATCAATTACTGTTTTATTACAAAATTTACACAATCCTTTTGGCAAATATAATCAATGATTATATGAAATTGCTAAAGAAAACAGTAAGATAAAATATTTTTAATTTTTACACAAAAACTAGAGTATCTCTTATCCTGAAGGTCATTTCAAACCTGAATAACAAAGTAACACATCAAAATTGAAAAATTGAGAATTTGTTCATAAAATTTTTTATACAGAGCGGGCCCCGTTTATGTAATTTTTTGTATATTTTCACCAGTTTTTTTCATTTTAATAATAACAATTTTAAAATATTAAAGTACATTCTCATATATCATGAAAACTAACAGCAGAAACTTAATACATTAATAATTCAAACAGTTTATCTGAAAAGTATTACACACACACACACACATCATAGGATATTCTATAAAGATGTGTTCTTTAGTAAAATATACTGTTATTTTCACTGTTAGTTCTTGATCTAAAAAAAAAAATGGAACACAAATACAAGTAGCCATATTTATCTTAAAACAGCAAAAAGTCAATAAACAAAAAAAATAGCCAAAATATTCCCACAATAATTATCTTTCCACAAATTAGTTTCTGGAAGTAAAATCAAAAGGGATAGTTTAATAACATTTAAATTTAATAGACAATTTTTATTGAAATATAAATGTTGCATGCATCATTTAAAACAAGTACACTGCAAAATATTTTACAGCTAAAATCAACACATTATGAAAAAAAAAATTTTTTTTTTTGAGAAACTTAATTTGATGAAAATAAATAGTAATTGTGTATGATGTTCAACGAACTCTCCTACCCCATCTAAAATCATTCTGGTTATTTTTAAGACAGATTGAATATACAACAAAAGAGCAACTGTATTCTATTTAGAATGTCCCAAGAATGTTAAAATTTCTTGATATATCAATTTCAGATAAATGCTGTAGAGCTCAGATAGAGATTTTTTTAAAATCATCATGACTGTTTGAAAACTTACAGTATATATGCATAAAACTTATGGCTCACGTGGGTTGTTCTGTATGATCCACATCGAATACACAGTGTTTTAGTTGTCAGTGTAGCCAAATCAAGAGCAATGAATTTTCCCTCATACAAATATATGAAGAGGATTGGGACAGCTCAAAATTCAGTTCAATCATCAGAAAGAGAGTAATTTTCAACCATGGTGAAGTGGCGAGGACGACATCCGAGTTGGCACTTCCCTCTCTGAACTTCTACACCATGCCAGCAGGACTTTGAGCCTCAACAGATTTAACATGCACCAACCCCTCTACACGCTAGGTCTTCAGTGGTATTTGGGCAGGAATTCACGGCATGCCAGCCATGAGTTCATAAACATAATCACTAGGCCACCATTGACACTCAAACATCAATGAAACTTACAAACTACTTTATTAATGTAATTCCTTCAATGAAGAGCTGAAGTTGCTATAGAGCATCATTTTTAATGGCAAGTTTTCCCCTCAAGATTTTTTTTTAGTTTAAAAAGTTTTTCAGTTAACAAATAATTCATACATCATTATCAGATCTACATTTTCTTAAACTTTAGAATATCACTATTCGTCACAGTTATAAAGTTTCTGTAGATCATTCAATTGTTGATTTGCATAAATTTTCCCAACTGTAAATATAAAATGTCTAAATATTTACTTAAATGTCTGCATATTTTACAAGGCTTGGGTTTTCCTTTTTGCATAAAATAAACTTTATTTCTGAAATTTTCATACTGATTTCTACTTATTATTTGACAATATTTATGCTTCGATAACTATTGTAAAATTATACATAAAAACTGTTATATTCGGAATGGTTAAATAAAAAGGTCCTACGTCCGACTGGGTAACAATCTCCAAATTCATCAAATCATACTATACCAGTAACCTTAAGGCTCTCTCTCTCTCTCTCTCTCTATATATATATATATATAACACATAATATTTAATATTTCACACAAGACTGTTGGAAACTAAATCTTCAACTTAATACTTTACATTCTCTTTTACAACAATCATAATATTGGGTGATTTTTTAAAATTGATGTCTTAATAGTAGAACTACAGTACGACTATTAGCAATGAACTTCGTCATTTGAAACATTTTGGAATGTGGACTACATCCATATTTGTACTTCATTTTCCAAATGACTAATTGAATGATTGTATATTAACGTCATACTATGAAGCAACAAGAAAGAGACATTTTAAATTTTTGTGAAGTGATGAGGACAACACCTGAGCTGGCCCTTTCCAAACTTTCAGAGCATACCAACAAGAGAAATTTCAGCCTCGCTAGTTTTGATGTGCTTCAGTCTACCTACATAGTAAGTCCTTATGGGTTTAAGTGGTGCCATTAACTCTACACAGAAGCAGTGCCGGTCATTCCGAATTTCCATATCTTAAGCCCTTACCTGCTGCTGACATATAAACAAGTCTCACTCAACTGGTGCATATATATGTCTTTTTGAAATACTTTCCTTCTCTATCAGTAAAACCATTCGAAAGGCTTTGTAATGCAATACAAAGACCTTGACAGTGTTTGCAAAGGATTTACGTAATTCAGAGAAAAGTTTATTTATGCTTTTTCTTTCCACCAATACATTGCATATGTGCACCTATGTGAAAAATAGTGGCACTGGAGAGTGAATCTCTTAACTTAATTAAGGGGTTAAATAAGATTTGTTAAAGAACAGTCCTTGTTACTCTGCATCAGGCCTGTCAAACACACAGGCTGCATGTGGTCTGACAATACGCAGTTTGCAGTCCAAGATTTTTTTAAGAGCCTTTAAAGATCAAGCACTAAAATTTTTTTACATTATGCATGTATTGAATAAGGAATTCCAGATTTTTTTATTCACATTTATTTGTAGATCGGTTTCCTCAAATGTCATTGTTTGTTTTGCAAATAATAAGCATAATAAGCATGCTATTTAAAAGAGCAACCGCTTTTTAATGAGAAAAAAAAATTCGAAAAGGCCAAGATTAACCAATCAACATTTACCAGCAATTTTAAAAATTGTATCAGTGGAATATGTTACATTAAATTTTGATGACTTGCTTTGAGGTAAATGCCAAATATTTTCTAAAAAGTAATATTAAACTGCATTTATTTTACAATTGTTTTCTTATAAAAAATATATTAAATAATTGTAGCTTATAAGTTACAAAAATAACATGAAATATAAAATTACTAAACAAACTAAACTCGGTGGCACAACAGCTCATAAAAGACCAAGGCCTACTGTGCCCATCTCAGCTTTCGTGACCTTGGAAGCTGAGGTACATGAGCAGATGTTCTGCTCAGGTAGTCAGTCTGATATGAAACCCCCAGTGTTCAATTCCCAAGCAAACTTGGCACTCATTTATCGACCCTGCCTACCCCGTGTTTTGAACCTCAGATCTGTGGTGTGGAAGCACGATACACTACCACTTGGCTTCCATAAAATGACTATGTATGTATAAAATACAAAGTACTGAGCTTAACCTTAAATCTAATATATACATAATATAATGAAAACATGTGGCCCTCAACTTAATATAAATAGATAATGTGGCCCATAATATTATACGAGTTTGACATGCCTGCTCTATCCAATTTAGGTGTATGTGAATCTAGTCTAAACTCTGCAACCCCACCAATTACTAACTGCATCCCCATTAACCAGGAACCTCACTCTTGAATTTGAAAATCCCATAAAAGCCCAATAGCATGCTTAATTACAGACTGTTGAGTGATTTTGAGTTACTTTACAACTTCAGAATACATATTAGCAAAAGACCTCAATTCTGAATCAAGATTGAATGCAGAAGATAGAGAAAAACACCCAAGCTCTAGCATCTCACTCTCTCCTAAAACCACCCTTTCCCTTCCAATCTTAAATGAAATCTTTTAAGGTTTCATGAAGTTTAATACATACAAGAACCCATTACTCCACATGACAGAACCAAAACCAAGACTAGAGTCCTTGGCTCAGCCACCAATGAAACATGGCATATATTAATGTTTATAAAAAAAAGTCAGTAATACAAATTAAAGTAACCTAAACTGATTTTAAATGTACTGCCAATCATATTTACAAATTCCAAAATTACTTGAGAATATATTATGTAATTTTCAAAACCAAATACATAAAATCAAAAAGTACTTTTTATACAACTACAATAAATAAAATGCATTTTAAAAATGCAAAAAGTTGAAAAGGGAAAATTTAGATATCTAAAGGAAATATTTATATACACGAGAAAAATTGTTAAACCTCTATAGAAATACATTTCTTAAAAGATATTAATCTCTTAATATTAAGTTACAGATTTGAATTCTAGAAATTGGAAAAAATTTGAAAAACTTGTACAAATTTGTTAATGCAAGCGAGAAATCATTTTAACAAGTAAAAATAATGATTTTAAAAATTGAAAGTAATAGATTCAATTTTTATATAATTATGCACAAAAGATAATTAGTTTTAATGTAACAAGTTATTTTAGTTACAGGATCAGGAATAACAAACATAATTTTCTTTTTCATATATTTAACAAAAATAAAGTTAAATCTTAGATTTTGTTAAAAGCCAAAATATTTAATCAAAAGTAGATTTTTATTTTAAATATACAAATTTAGAAAAATACCATCAATTCATAATTGAAGACATTTGTAAATTATCTATGGAACTTTAAGATTAGTTAAATGATAATTTTCTAACTCAACTCCAGTAAGATATTAACATACAGAAATAAGAGATATAATGCACAATAGTTCTTTTTATATATTATATTACCTTTAATTTATAATAATAGTAACTCAGAGGTTAAGAAAAATATTTAAAATTGCTCAAAAGTTCTCTTGAAGTATTATTTAATATTTCTTTCATTTTAGATTTAAAAAGTTTCCAATTAAGAGGCTTATGAATCTATTTTAGGGTGACATTTAATTATACTATTATATATTAGCAATATATAAAGCAAGTGATTATATGTATTTATCTTTAATCTTAATGACCAATTTAAAAAAAAAGTATACTAACAGCTTTTTCTTAGAAGATACCAGCATAAGAATGGTTAAATTAATAACTTGCAGGTAGAAAGAAAATAAAGAATATTAATTAGGCCGAGAGCTGTATACATTTTCATTTACTCTATGGAACATATTTAAAATACATTTTAATTGGAGTTGAAACAAATGTTTTCCCCCAATGACTATAAAGCTATTCTTTGAATAATATACTCATTTAAATGTAGTTGAGACTTATCTTACATGTAAAATTCAGTTACTTCACTAATACAGGGAAAACATATCAATGAAAATATATGTATGTACAAAAAGTCCACATTGGAAAATCTTTCTCTATTCATGTATAAACAGAAATTATGTTGATCTTTCTCTCTGCCTCAACATATATATATATATATATATATATATATATTTAAAAAAAAATATACTTCATTATTTCATTCTTAGAAACACAAGAGAGAAATTCTTTTAATAAGCTAAAAATACTTAACAGACCAAAATAGTAATATGGTAAATAAACATTTCAGAGAAATAAAATTTGAAAAAGATAGTTAAATTCACTAAAGGTTTGACATCACTTTACCTTTTCTACACAAAAGCAAAAACTTTTAAATTTGTAAGTAAAAAAAAAGACCATTTATCACACCAATTCCTTATATACTGCCTTTTAATCATATGCTTAGCCAACTTCTTTATCACATACAAGTTTCTGGATACACAAGATAATACCACTACTTAAGATAAAACAAAATAATTGGTTTGAGAATTAATATTTTCATAAGTGTGACCACAAGACTTATCAAACTTCAAGTTACCAACATTTATGCCACCTGCTCAAACTTGCAAAATATGAAAGAAAATTTAACAGAAACATGGAGCAATATTATTGCATACAATTCAATACATATATACCTGTTTCATTCATTTATAACTCACAATTTATTAAAAATAATGAAGGACATACAGTCTTGTGGCAACTAAAAATAAAATTACACAAAACAATTTAAAGAGTTTTAATACTTTCAAAAAGAAAACTTTTGCTACGAATAAGCTGCACATATTAATTTATTTTAGTGTAAATCACTGTTTTCTTTCTTTCTTTTTTTAAATTTTATTTTGAATGGGAAAGAAATTCAATATTTTCAGAAGTTATTTTTGCAAAACTAACTTAACAAAAAACAGAAGCAAACTGTGCTATTTTTCACTTTTGGAATAATATATATTACGAAAGTAAATTTATATTTAGATCAATGTTTCGAAAAAGCAGAAAAAGAATGCAAATTCCAACACCGTCTGACATTTACATAGACATGTAAATATACGGCATTCAAACATTCAATTCTTAAGTTTTGAACTTAAGTATACATGAATAAAGTTACAAAATAGATAAAATATTTATAAACTCACCTTTCAATCAAGAGCCTAAATACTGCAATCTTTCACTATTTATTTCCCAACCACGCGCCTTCAGAGTACAGTGAGAAGCGATACACTCAGAGTTTGGGGCCATTTTAATAAAATAGTAATAAATAATATCTATAATACGATTTCATCTAATTATATATAAACATTTAATACTGCGAAAAATAAAAATATAAACTGTTTTCAACAGCTAAATATTGAAAACAAGTAACTCTTGTCACATTTCTTCAAAATAATTATATCAAGGAATGATGAAAATTCAGAAAATTTATAAGAGATAAACATATAACGGTACTAATGACTCGTTTGAGATCATGTTCATGGAGTCATCCTAAATAAGTATACACTCTATAGTGTCTGCCATTCAAATATATACACATCTCCCTACTCCGTAGCACCATGCTGCAGAAAAACTAAAATAAATTAATTTTTCGTCAAATTAAATGAATGTAATTAATATTTTACGGGCAATATATAATGATGTTTTGATTTAATTGATGTTTTGTTCGCTTAGTGGGAAAATTAACAACTTTCAAAAAGTTTTATTCTACTACTAGAAAAAAAAAATATTCACAAATAAAAATTCACTTTTTACTTTTTTAAGTAGAAAATGCAAAATTTAGATAATGGCGCAAAGTGAAATGCCATCGTATCTTTTCAATGTTGATTTTTTCAAAAAGATGATTGGACATGGAAAACGACCTTTTTAAAAATGAAATCGTCTCATTTGACATTCATCTGATGAACATTGTCACCATTTTTGAAACTGTATTAAAGCATTTTTAATGTATTTTTACACATTTTTTTTGTTCACCTAACATTAGAAAGTCATTCTACATGAGGATAATTCAAAATAGACTGTCTGCGGCCGCCTGTCTAGACAGTTATCGGGGTTATTGATGTCCACGAAGTCATTTGAAATTCATCCTGAACACCCTCTCATTTGAAATTCATCCTGAACACCCTATGTATTAAAATATCATTCATGCTCATTTGAAATTCATCCTGAACACCTCATTTGAAACTCATTTGAAATTCATCCTGAACACTGTCTCATTTGAAACCATTTCATTTGAAATTCATCATGAACACTGTCTCATTTGACATTCATCATGAAACCCCCCTCTCATTTGAAACCCTTTCCCTTGACATGAACCCTGTCTCCTTTGAAACCATCCCATTTGAATTGAAAATCCTTTCCTTTGAAACCATTTCCCTTGGCATTCATCCTGAAACCCTGTCTCCTTTGAAACCCATCTCCTTTGAATCCCTGTCTCCTTTGAAACCCCCTCTCCCCCTTTGAAACCCTCTCCTTTCCAACCTTCTCCTTTGCATCGACCCCGTCTTTTTGTCCCCCCTTTTTTTCGTTTTCAACGGCTCCTTTTACATGACTCTTGTCCCCCCTCCTTTTTATCCACACCCTGCTTTTCAGATCCCCAAGGAACGTTCCCACGGTTCTTTTTGTATGACTCGTGTCTCTTTTCACGCGTTTTTCTACCCCCACGTTGGGTTTCGGGTCTCGATTCCTGTCTGCAGCCCCGTCTGCAGGAATACCCCAACGTTGTGTTTCGGGTCTCGATCAAAGTATCCCTCAAAGTTCTCCTGAGAGCCATCATGTATGAACAAAATAAAATTTTTCAAATTTCCCACCAAAAGAGTTTTCAGGGCCGAGAGAAAAGGTTTCATGCCACCCCAGAGCGACGATTGAGACAGGGGGTCATCCACAAAGGACATGTTGGACAGGTCAAATGACATGCTGGACATGACATGTTGGACAGGTCCCATGACATGTTGGACAGGTCCCATGACATGTTGGACAGGTCAAATGACATGCTGGACAGGTCCCATGACATGTTGGACAGGTCCCATGACATGTTGGACAGGTCAAATGAAATGTTGGACAGGTCAAATGACATGCTGGACAGATCCAATGACATGTTGGACAGGTCAAATGAAATGAACGACACAAAAATAGTTTTAACACGGGGGTCTAATGACATGCTGGACAGGTCAAATGAAATGAACGACACAAAAATAGTTTTAACACGGGGTCCAATGACATGTTGGACAGGTCAAATGAAATGAACGACACAAAAATAGTTTTAACACGGGGGTCACACGATATGCTGGACAGGTCCAATGACATATTTGGTGAGAGGGTCACCTCATTCCAATCTTGGTGACGATTCACAGTGATACACATCTAGGTGAGAAGGCCTCCCATCTTGGAAACGATTCACAGTGATGCATCTAGATGAGAAGGGGCGATTCACAGGTTCCAATCTTGGTGTGGACCCGAAAAAAGAGGAGGGAACTGCCCCCCCCCTATTTTCGGTCTTGAAGATTTTTGCTAAAAATCATTTACTGTGACAGAATTTGAGATGGAAACCAGACTCCAAATCCTGACAAAAAACATTTAGCCAGCACTCCGAAGGTGCTGGCCTTTTATACTCTAATGCGGTCACGTGAAACAATTTCTATTGGCTTGTACACCGAGTCGACTCGATTGGCCCAGAAAGATTATTCAGCCTAAATGAGTGCACATTAGATGAGCGATCCAAACTGGGTATACCCGAAAAAAGGGGGGCCGATCGACTCGATCCCCCTTTTCCAATTTTTTTTTTACAAACGCCAAAGTTGGGTTCAAACGATATTCTGACGCGTGACCCAGATTTCTAAATACGATAGGGGTGGTCCAACAAGTGTTGTACCGAAATCACATTCTGACAAAAAAATGAGACGTGTTCATTATTTATTGAAAAAATATATACAATGAGAGCTACAGGCCACTATTGACAAATCCATGGGCTCCGATAGATTATTGACCGCTATTGACAGACAGATCCATGGGTTGGATGGGTTTAAATGCGATATTTTTGACACAAGAATTTACTCTGGGCATGGTCAAGTCCATAGGCTCCCTTTCATCCAGGAAAGAGAAGAGATTCTCATCAAAAATAGAGGGTACCGTGTGAAGCAGCTGGAGTTCTTGGGGTCCAAATACAAACGACATGAGCTGGTCGAATGCATCTGTCGACTCCAAAGGGTCCAACATGTCGAGCTCTGGGAGAAGCTGCATAGGTTCTGGGAGACTCTGCACAGGTGGGACGTGTGACACTGGAATCTGCACAGGTTCTGGGAGACTCTGCATAGGTGGGACGTGTGACACTGGAATCTGCACAGGTACATTTGGAATCTGCACAGGTGGCTGTGGGACGACTGGAATTTGCACAGATTCTGATACATGTAGAACCTGCATAGGTGGCTGTGGGACGTGTGACACTGGAATCTGTACATGTTGTGGAACATGTAGAATGTTCATAGGTTCTGGGAGAATCTGCATAGGTGGCTGTGGGACTTGTGACACTGGAATCTGCACAGGTTCTGGATCCTCTGGAATCTGCACAGATACATGTAGAATGTTCATAGGTTCTGGGAGAATCTGCATAGGTGGCTGTGGGACGTGTGACACTGGAATCTGCACAGGTTCTGGACATCTGGAATCTGCACAGGTAGCTCTAGGACATCTGGAATCTGCACAGGTGTTCTAGGACATCTGAATCTGCACATCTGGCTCTGGATCTGCACAGGTTCACAGGGACATCTGGAATCTGCACAGGTGGCTCTAGGACATCTGGAATCTGCACAGGTGTTTGTGGAATCTGGGTGGGACATCTGGAATCTGCACAGGTTCTAGGACATCTGGAATCTGCACAGGTGTTTGGACATCTGGAATCTGCACATCTGGAATATGCACAGGTGGGACATCTGGAATCGGCACAGGTTCTAGGACATCTGGAATCGGCACAGGGGTCATCGGTCGTTCAGATCGTCTAGACCCACGTCTCATGACGGGACGCACTCGTTTCTTGGGTAGAGCCTTTTCCTCCAAAGGTCGCTTTTCGGCCGGTACATGAATCGGGGTAGGTGGAGGTAGCTTGTAAGGAGTTTGATTAAACTTTTTCATTTTCCGGAAATCTCCCACGTGGAATCCCTTCTGAAGGAGCTGGGGCAGAAGGGATTCGGGGATAATGTCCAAACCAAAGGCGGTTTTTTGTACCGTCAACACAA
Organism: Trichonephila clavipes; assembly: GCA_019973935.1. Taxonomy (NCBI): domain Eukaryota; kingdom Metazoa; phylum Arthropoda; class Arachnida; order Araneae; family Nephilidae; genus Trichonephila; species Trichonephila clavipes. Next base: position 71,769 of record BMAU01000512.1, on the reverse strand, counting down.
TGTAGTGTGTTCCAGCTGGGATCGGATACGCCGTGTGGGGCTCCAAGATGGTTCGATGGTAGAGCATTTGGTCATGGGGCTCAAAACTTCTCCGAATCACATGGGCTCGGCACTTGAGACTGGAGGCTGGCAATTCATAGATCAACATGGGTACATGCGTCGTTTGAATCAAGTGAATCTCTCCGGATGTCACCGTTCGCAAGCCAAAGGTAAAATCTTTTTTGGCAAAAAATAGGTTGTTGTAAATGTAAACCATTCTCGTGTCGGTATTTTTGAGCAGTCTGTCTGGATTTCTCAACAGGCCTTTGGATGTTTTTTCCCACATCACGTCGTTGGGTCTAAATTCATTGACATGCTTTGCCTCCATGATGGCCCGTTTGAAATTGTCCAACCACGTCTTTTTTGATGCCAATGGTCTTTACAAAACAGAACAAACACTCGTTTGGCGGTGGGCTCTTGGTAGAGGATACCCGCTCGGACTTGGCCCTGCCGAGCAGCATATTCCAATGCATCGGGTTTATCGGGCAGCGTCACGGGCACCACCGTGGTAGAAAGGTGCTCGGGGAAGGCATCAATCGGGTCCATGACAAAGTGTTGAAAGCACCTCTCGCTTTTATACGTTTCAAACAGGATGCGAAGGCAGGAAGCATGCGTCCGTCACACCATGGATGGAATGGTCAAACGTTGAGTGTGGAAAAAATCTGGGGACGTCACCATGGAGGCGCGATCAAACCTTGAGTGTGGCTCTTGAGACAATCGGAAGAGTAAAAAGGTTTAAACTATACTATGTCACAGTACCAACAGGGATGGACCATGGATGAGCGGTGGCTCTTGAGACAATCGTGAAGAGTAAAAGTTTGAATCTGTACTACGTCACAGTATCCACATGGATGGAAAATGGATGAGCACCTAGAGTGTGGAAAAACTCTCAAGACAATCGTGAAGAGTAAAAAGTTTTAAACTATACTACGTCACAGTACCAACAGGGATGCACGATCACCATGGATGAACAGTCAAACCTAGAGTGTGGAAAAACTCGCAAGACAATCGTAAAGAGTAAAAGTTTTAATATATACTAAAAAAAAAAAAAAAAAAAAAAATTTTTTTTTTTTTTTTTTTTTGTAAAGGATAGTTTTAACTATCGTTTTCCTTTTTCATTTAAAAAATTTTGCACACAAAATTTTTTGTTTCTTATTCTTCATTTAATATATATATATATATATATATATATATTATATATATATTATATATATATATATATATATATATATATATATATATTTTTTTACTTGTAAAGGACAGTTTAAACTGTCGTTTTTCTTTTTCATTTAAAAAATTTTTCACACAACATTTTTTTTGTTTCTTATTCTTTATTTACAATGTTTCTTGCTATAGGTGCAATAGTCCCATTTCATCTCTTTACTCCTTTATTACAGAGTGCATCACTTTTTATCCACCCATCACTTTGCTGCACATCAAATTTGATGGTACATTTTTATCAATCCATCACCTTGCTGCACACCCCACAAGTGGTAAAAGACACTAAAAAATTCCATCGATAAAATATTGGACGGGAGATAATGTGTAGCTCACGTCCGCATGGGACGACACATTGGAGGCATTCAAAATGATACATAGATTTCATTTTTTGTTCAAATTTTATTTTCCCTTCAGATTTTATTTTACAGTGAAAAAAGGTTTATCTCTGTGAAGAATTTCCGTTGTGTCGTGGAAAGCCACTTTTGACAAAGTGATACATTATCTGCCAACGTACGCTATTTTGGTCCGTCATATGCATGGCTCGAGGTCCTTTCCATTCTGTAAAATTTCCTCCAATCTTGCTTCGGTGGGCTCGCCGTACAACATGTGTTCTTGAAACACCATCGATTCCAGTAAAACGTGGATGGCACAATCATGGGGTGGGACATCTCCCCGACCACACACTAAGCAATCGGGTCGACACGAGCATGGAGCCGAAACGACTGGCATGGTGGTACGATAAATTGTCAAGATCAGAGGTGTCCAGGATAAAATTTCAAAACGAATTGATTTTTAAAATAGAGATGGTATTCTCCCACATTGACAACTGGCTTTTGTCAAACAATCCTTGTGATGTATTGATCCATCCCGTACAACCACATGATCCAATTGTTTCACAATAAAATACTTTTCGGGTTCGTTAAATAAAAAATAACATTCACAAGTGTCTGGACCTTCAGTGCAGTTTTCCGTACTCCAGACGCAGTCCGTAATGTGAAATCCATTTTCATTCTTTACCACCTTGACTGGAACAGGATACATTTTCAAGAGTTCTTGAAATTTCAATATACCCGCTAAACGTTCCAATCTTCGTTTATAAGACGACAAATTGGAGGCATTTTCTTGAAGCATGCCTGGGACAATGTTTTTTTCCAATTCAGAGATTAAAGTTTTCAAGGAAAAGGCCATAATTATGAGTGCTTTCAAAACAGCAAATAAAAAAAAGGACTAGCAATTCAACTGAGAAATAAGTTTAGAGCTGCAAAAGACATTCTTTATAAACACACATTAAAAAAAAAAAAAAAAAAAAAATTTTTTTTTTTTAATCATTTTATAAGCTCAGTGCATTTTTTTTAAAAATCAATTCGTTTTGAAATTTTATCCTGGACACCTCTGATCTTGACAATTTATCGTACCACCATGCCAGTCGTTTCGGCTCCATGCTCGTGTCGACCCGATTGCTTAGTGTGTGGTCGGGGAGATGTTCCACCCCATGATTGTGCCATCCACGTTTTACTGGAATCGATGGTGTTTCAAGAACACATGTTGTACGGCGAGCCCACCGAAGCAAGATTGGAGGAAATTTTACAGAATGGAAAGGAATATTTACCTCGAGCCATGCATATGACGGACCAAAATAGCGTACGTTGGCAGATAATGTATCACTTTGTCAAAAGTGGCTTTCCACGACACAACGGAAATTCTTCACAGAGATAAACCTTTTTTCACTGTAAAATAAAATCTGAAGGGAAAATAAAATTTGAACAAAAAATGAAATCTATGTATCATTTTGAATGCCTCCAATGTGTCGTCCCATGCGGACGTGAGCTACACATTATCTCCCGTCCAATATTTTATCGATGGAATTTTTTAGTGTCTTTTACCACTTGAGGGGTGTGCAGCAAGGTGATGGATTGATAAAAATGTACCATCAAATTTGATGTGCAGCAAAGTGATGGGTGGATAAAAAGTGATGCACTCTGTAATAAAGGAGTAAAGAGATGAAATGGGACTATTGCACCTATAGCAAGAAACATTGTAAATAAAGAATAAGAAACAAAAAAATGTTGTGTGAAAAATTTTTTAAATGAAAAAGAAAAACGACAGTTTAAACTGTCCTTTACAAGTAAAAAAAAATATATATATATATATATATATATATATATATATAATAATATATAATATATATATATATATATATATTAAATGAAGAATAAGAAACAAAAAATTTTGTGAGCAAAATTTTTTAAATGAAAAAGGAAAACGATAGTTAAAACTATCCTTTACAAGTAAAAAAAAAAAAAAAATTTTTTTTTTTTGAAAAAGGAAAACGATAGTTAAAACTTTTTTTTTTTTTTATATATTAAAACTTTTACTCTTTACGATTGTCTTGCGAGTTTTTCCACACTCTAGGTTTGACTGTTCATCCATGGTGATCGTGCATCCCTGTTGGTACTGTGACGTAGTATAGTTTAAAACTTTTTACTCTTCACGATTGTCTTGAGAGTTTTTCCACACTCTAGGTGCTCATCCATTTTCCATCCATGTGGATACTGTGACGTAGTACAGATTCAAACTTTTTACTCTTCACGATTGTCTCAAGAGCCACCGCTCATCCATGGTCCATCCCTGTTGGTACTGTGACATAGTATAGTTTAAACCTTTTACTCTTCCCGATTGTCTCAAGAGCCACACTCAAGGTTTGATCGCGCCTCCATGGTGACGTCCCCAGATTTTTTCCACACTCAACGTTTGACCATTCCATCCATGGTGTGACGGACGCATGCTTCCTGCCTTCGCATCCTGTTTGAAACGTATAAAAGCGAGAGGTGCTTTCAACACTTTGTCATGGACCCGATTGATGCCTTCCCCGAGCACCTTTCTACCACGGTGGTGCCCGTGACGCTGCCCGATAAACCCGATGCATTGAATATGCTGCTCGGCAGGGCCAAGTCCGAGCGGGTATCCTCTACCAAGAGCCCACCGCCAAACGAGTGTTTGTTCTGTTTTGTAAAGACCATTGGCATCAAAAAAAAGACGTGGTTGGACAATTTCAAACGGGCCATCATGGAGGCAAAGCATGTCAATGAATTTAGACCCAACGACGTGATGTGGGAAAAACATCCAAAGGCCTGTTGAGAAATCCAGACAGACTGCTCAAAAATACCGACACGAGAATGGTTTACATTTACAACAACCTATTTTTTGCCAAAAAAGATTTTACCTTTGGCTTGCGAACGGTGACATCCGGAGAGATTCACTTGATTCAAACGACGCATGTACCCATGTTGATCTATGAATTGCCAGCCTCCAGTCTCAAGTGCCGAGCCCATGTGATTCGGAGAAGTTTTGAGCCCCATGACCAAATGCTCTACCATCGAACCATCTTGGAGCCCCACACGGCGTATCCGATCCCAGCTGGAACACACTACATTGTGTTGACGGTTCAAAACCGCCTTTGGTTTGGACATTATCCCCGAATCCCTTCTGCCCCAGCTCCTTCAGAAGGGATTCCACGTGGGAGATTTCCGGAAAATGAAAAAGTTTAATCAAACTCCTTACAAGCTACCTCCACCTACCCCGATTCATGTACCGGCCGAAAAGCGACCTTTGGAGGAAAAGGCTCTACCCAAGAAACGAGTGCGTCCCGTCATGAGACGTGTGTCTAGACGATCTGAACGACCGATGACCCCTGTGCCGATTCCAGATGTCCTAGAACCTGTGCCGATTCCAGATGTCCCACCTGTGCAGATTCCACAAACACCTGTGCAGATTCCAGATGTCCTAGAGCCACCTGTGCAGATTCCAGATGTCCTAGAACCTGTGCAGATTCCAGATGTCCCACCTGTGCAGATTCCAGAAAGATTCACCTGTGCAGATTCCAGATGTCCTAGAACCTGTGCAGATTCCAGATGTCCTAGAGCCACCTGTGCAGATTCCAGAGGTTCCAGAACCTGTGCAGATTCCAGTGTCACACGTCCCACAGCCACCTATGCAGATTCTCCCAGAACCTATGAACATTCTACATGTATCTGTGCAGATTCCAGAGGATCCAGAACCTGTGCAGATTCCAGTGTCACAAGTCCCACAGCCACCTATGCAGATTCTCCCAGAACCTATGAACATTCTACATGTTCCACAACATGTACAGATTCCAGTGTCACACGTCCCACAGCCACCTATGCAGGTTCTACATGTATCAGAATCTGTGCAAATTCCAGTCGTCCCACAGCCACCTGTGCAGATTCCAAATGTACCTGTGCAGATTCCAGTGTCACACGTCCCACCTATGCAGAGTCTCCCAGAACCTGTGCAGATTCCAGTGTCACACGTCCCACCTGTGCAGAGTCTCCCAGAACCTATGCAGCTTCTCCCAGAGCTCGACATGTTGGACCCTTTGGAGTCGACAGATGCATTCGACCAGCTCATGTCGTTTGTATTTGGACCCCAAGAACTCCAGCTGCTTCACACGGTACCCTCTATTTTTGATGAGAATCTCTTCTCTTTCCTGGATGAAAGGGAGCCTATGGACTTGACCATGCCCCGACTAAACTCTTGTGTCAAAAATATCGCATTTAAACCCATCCAACCCATGGATCTGTCTGTCAATAGCGGTCAATAATCTATCGGAGCCCATGGATCTTGTCAATAGTGGCCTGTAGCTCTCATTGTATATATTTTTTCAATAAATAATGAACACGTCTCATTTTTTTGTCAGAATGTGATTTCGGTACAACACTTGTTGGACCACCCCTATCGTATTTAGAAATCTGGTCACGCGTCAGAATATCGTTTGAACCCAACTTTGGCGTTTGTAAAAAATTGGAAAGGGGGATCGAGTCGATCGGCCCCCTTTCGGGTATACCCAGTTTGGAGCTCAATAAAATGTGCACTGACCTCATTGAATAATCTTTCTGGGCCAATCGAGTGACTTTTGAATGGCTAAATGTTTTTTGTTAAGAAAGGCCAGCACCTTCGGAGTGCTGGCTAAATGTTTTTTTGTCAGGATTTGGAGTCTGGTTTCCATCTCAAATTCTGTCACAGTAAATGATTTTTAGCAAAAATCTTCAAGACCGAAAATAGGGGGGGCAGTTCCCTCCTCTTTTTTCGGGTCCACACCAAGATTGGAACCTGTGAATCGCCCCCTTCTCATCTAGATGCATCCCTGTGAATCGTTTCCAAGATGGGAGGCCTTCTCACCTAGATGTGTATCACTGTGAATCGTCACCAAGATTGGAATGAGGTGACCCTCTCACCAAATATGTCATTGGACCTGTCCAGCATATCGTGTGACCCCCGTGTTAAAACTATTTTTGGGAGACCTCTGTTTCATTGGACCTGTCCAACATGTCATTGGACCTGTCCAGCATGTCATTAGACCCCCGTGTTAAAACTATTTTTGTGTCGTTCATTTCATTTGACCTGTCCAGCATGTCATTAGACCCCCGTGTTAAAACTATTTTTGTGTCGTTCATTTCATTTGACCTGTCCAACATGTCATTGGACCTGTCCAGCATGTCATTTGACCTGTCCAACATGTCATTTGACCTGTCCAACATGTCATGGGACCTGTCCAACATGTCATGGGACCTGTCCAGCATGTCATTTGACCTGTCCAACATGTCATGGGACCGGTCCAGCATGTCCTTTGACCTGTCCAGCATGTCCTTTGACCTGTCCAACATGTCCTTTGTGGATGACCCCCTGTCTCAATCGTCACTCTGGGGTGGCATGAAACCTTTTCTCTCGGCCCTGAAAACTCTTTTGGTGGGAAATTTGAAAATTTTTATTTTGTTCATACATGATGGCTCTCAGGAGAACTTTGAGGGATACTTTGATCGAGACCCGAAACACAACGCGGGGGTATTCCTGCAGACGGGGCTTCAAACAGGAATCGAGACCCGAAACCCAACGTGGGGGTAGAAAAACGGGTGAAAAGAGACACGAGTCATACAAAAAGAACCGTGGGAACGTTCCTGGGGATCTGAAAAGCAGGGTGTGGATAAAAAGGAGGGGGGGACAAGAGTCATGTAAAAGGAGCCGTTGAAAACGAAAAAAAAGGGGGGACAAAAAGACGGGGTCGATGCAAAGGAGAAGGTTGGAAAGGAGAGGGTTTCAAAGGAGAGGGGTTCGATTCAAAGGAGATGGGTTTCAATTCAAAGGAGAGACAGGGTTTCAAAGGAGACAGGGTTTCAGGATGAATGCCAAGGGAAATGGTGTCAAAGGAAAGGATTTTCAATTCAAATGGGATGGTTTCAAAGGAGACAGGGTTCATGTCAAGGGAAAGGGTTTCAAATGAGGGGGTTTCAAATGAAATGAGACAGTTTCATGATGAATTTCAAATGAAATGGTTTCAAATGAGACAGTGTTCAGGATGAATTTCAAATGAAATGGTTTCAAAATGAGACAGTGTTCAGGATGAATTTCAAATGAGAGGGTTTCAAAAAGGTTTTTCATGTCCATGAATTTCAAATGAGAGGGTGTTCAGGATGAAATTTCAAATGAGACAGTTTCAAAGGTGACAATGTTCATGATGAATGTCAAATGAGACGATTTCAAAAAAGGTCGTTTTCCATGTCCAATCATTTTTTGAAAGGGTCTTAAAGTACCAAACACACAAAATTGAATTGAAAAAAAAAAAAAAAATACACAAATTTGAAAATTTCACATACATTATTCACTTTAAAAAGGTAAAATACAAAGTTTAGTTATTGGACGTTTAAAAATTTCATTTTTAGTTTTCACTAACACTACTGGAGTTTTATTATTTTTACCATGATACACTTCAAGAATTCTACCAAGAGGCCAATTACACACAGGTAAATTATCTTCTTTCAGAATTACCATATCATGTATTTTTACATTATTCTTTTCAAAATACCATTTATTTCGATTCTGAAGTGTACTCAAATAATTATTTGACCAACGTCTCCAAATCTGTTGCACAATTTTTGTTGGTTTTTGTCACACTTGTAACCTGTTATCATTTACTTTAGTTAAACTTGGCTCTGAAATGGCTGTAATGGGACGACCAACTAGGAAATGACCAGGAGTCAAATTGTCAAATATCCCTCTCAACACGTTCTTTACACAAAAATTACACAATTTACTCTCGTAATTACTAATAATTTCTCTACGTCTTTTAACTCTAATTATGTGCCAACAGCATTGGTTGCGTTGTCTGAAAATACAAGCTTTGATATTCGTCGTCTATTAAATAATCGCTTTAAATCTGCAATTAAAGCTTTACTAGATAAATCTAACTATTACTAGGTGACACGCCCTTGTCACCATGCACACTTAGACTTCATTTAAGACTCCCTTTCTTTAATTAGAATATTTAATCCAGAAATTTCACAAAAATTTATTTCCCCTTTCCAACCTCTGAGAAATTCTCTCGGCTGGCAATTGACCCATAATTTGTGAACAAGTAACGGGTTTCTCTTTAAAAACACTATACTAAATAAACACACAAGTAAATACAAAATCAGCACATTCACTTAAATCGTATCACTAAGGGTTAAAATGTTGAATAATAAGGAAAATATTGTTTACATGTAAAGAAATGCACATAGGAAAATTCTCCAAATCTAATTAAGTAGCAGTTTAGAAAGATGCTTAACTTTTCCTCACTCTTTATATTAATGTAGTACACAAGTGAAGAAACCAAAATTATTTTACTATAAAATATCAAACTTCACAAATAGCATTACTGAATTAATTCTAAGAGTACACATGTAAACACTAAATACGTATATAAATTCCATAATAGATAGTTTCTTAGCAAATTATGAAAACTCCACTTTTAAATGAATATTTTAAGGTTAAAACATATGCATATACAACGTTAATAAAAAAATATAATAATAGAGATACATTCTATGTATTGTCCAAGTCGAATCCACAAGGCTTAATCACTTTATCTCCTGGGTTCCTCCTCAAGAGTGTTCTTTTGGGAGGGGGGAAGTCAAATGTTCATTTCCGTTCCTATTTTAACTGATGATGTAGAAGAGGGGACCCCGAAGAATACAGAGCCCTTATCCACTTTTTGAAGTCGGATAAGGAATTCGAATTCTACGTAATAGATCGCAAAAAAATTAAACCTATTAAAGCCGTAATTAAAGGACTTCCTAGTTCCGCGAATATAAATTACATCACTAACGACTTAGCTGAAGTAGGATTTCAAATTGAAAGCTGTACGCAGCTCACCTCTAAAAGAACCAAAAAATCCCTCCCCTATTTTCTTGTAATTCTCCCACGTAACGATAATAATAGCAAGATCTTTGATATAGCAAAATTGGGTTATTTACAGGTGAAAGTTGAGGGTTACCTCGTTAGAGGAATAACCCAATGCTTCAACTGTAATAACTTTTACCATACAGCCGCGAACTGCTTTATGAAACCGAGGTGTTTAAAGTGCGTAAAAGAGCACGCCACCAAGAATTGTCATTCAAAAGAAAGACAATTAAACCCATTTTGTGTCAACTGCCAGGACTTCGGTCACTCGGCCTGTTATACAAAATGTCCCAAATTCCTCCAGCCTAAGAAAGGAACCGCCTTTTCTAACCCGACTAAAAAGAAAAGTTTTTCAAGTAAATGGACTAAAGAGGGAATTTCCTTCGCTAACGTTGTTAGTGAGGAAATCTCCAGTCAAACCCCTCCCGAAAATGAAAATAAAAAAGAAGACTCCCCCGTGGATTCCTTAGCCAAGATAGCAATAGTTCAGATTTAGCTCAAGTTTTAGAACTCTTTAATATCATCTCAAGCCTAGTTAAGAAAAATCCTAAAATTCTCGACCTTCTCTCAAAATTTAAAACTGCAAGCTCCGACGAAGAAAAAACCTGCCTACTGGCAGAAGCGATAATGAACAAAATTTAAATTCCCCTACTCTTATCTTATTTAAACCTTAAATTTCTCTCCTAATCAATAAAATTCTCTCTTAATATTTATCAAAATTCTTTTTATTCCAAATTTTTTAAAGTACATGAATTCAATCTTAAAAGCTCACTTCCAACCTCCAATCAAAGATCACCTCCACTGCCGATGTCTCCTGCACTCCCATTGGACCACCTCTTCCGAAGTCACGGCCGTTGGCGCAGCCTAGGTACCTCCGTTCAAAGTCAACCGAAGAAGAGGGGACATTCAGCGCTGTTTCACTCCTTTAGTTCTCCATGTACTCTTAAAAGCCCCGGTCATTTTTGAGAACGGATCCGATTTCACACAACGTTTCACCAGCCGGCATCCACCGAAGGGGAAAGGGGGAGTCTCTCCCTTGCAAATTTTCTCCCCATTTCTTTCCGTCCCACAACGCGGGGTTCCCTACTTTTCCTCAGTAGTAATAGCATGATCATTACTGTATCAGACTCATGGATTTCACTATTTGTCGATTAAAAACTCTAAAATATCTAGGTGAAAATATTTTGATATACAATTATGTTGTTCATTGAGAACTCTCACATCAAAGCGAGTTAGCATTTTAGTATAGGTATGTTGTTCATTGAGAACTCTCGCTTGTGACATCAACTCGAGGAAACATTTTAGTACAGGTATGTGGTTTATTGTAAACTCTCACTTGGGATATCAAAGCGAGGAAACATTTTAGAACAGGTAGGTTGTTCATTAAGAACTCTCGCTTGTGACATGAAAGCGAGGAAACATTTCATCACAGGTAGGTTGTTAATTGAGAACTCTCACTTTTAACATCAAAGCGAGGAAACATTTTAGCACAGGTATGTTGTTCATTGAGAACTTTCTCTTATGAAATCAACACGAAAAGAAACTTCGTAACAGTTGTTCGAGAGTTTTTACTAGTGACATCAAAGGGAAAGATAGTCAAACGTATTTCTCAATCAAGACACTAGGTATAAGTAATGTAGGAAACAGCACAGTATCTTGTAGTAATGTGAATATACATTTCCCCCTTTGACATCAGAGTGAGAAAAAATAAGAATTAATGATGAAATATCTTACCAAGTTTGGTGGGGTTATTAATATGTAAATATGAAAATAACTCGCTAAGAGAGGTATACATCCTAAATAGGAACTTCGTCTCTCATATCAGCATACTCAGATGAAGATATCTGTATCAAGTTCTCCATCACTCCATCAATAACCCGCAGAAATTTCTTCAGAAAGTTTCTGTTATATATATACGAAACTTACTGTAGAAAATTCTGTAGGCCTAATGGCACGTGTTTTATTGTCCATCACAAGTTACACTGAAATTGAACAGTTGTACAGAGAAATCATTTGCAGACATTGAAATGAATAAAGACAATATTCCATAAGTAGAAATAGCATATATTAAAAGCAATAACATTCATAAAACAATACATAAACATGTACATTCATATATATATATATATATATATATATATATATATATATTATATGTAACATACAAAAACCAATAACATATATAAAGAATGGAAAAAAGTTATTCACTTATGTTTTCATTGTCATCTATTAAAAAGTGTCCGTAGGCTAAGGAGCTTATACCATGGGTTTGAACAAATTTTTTATCATAATAGGCTGATAATCCAATTTATTTTGTTCAACAGTTTTTAATTCATGTTTTTTTGAAATTATAGCTGCTTGTTTTTGTCTCAAACAAAGTTTATCGAATAATACATTTCTATACATTTCAAGGTTGAAATGAGATACATTACTTTTTTTAATACCTTTAGCGGTTTTTTTATGGTGTTACCGTAACTGAATGCATACATTTTGCATTTTAACCCTATAAATTTTTTAGCAGGCATAATAGTTTCGCTCTTCAAAAGTCCTAACTTTTCCTTGTTTGAGTTATCAAACATGGGGTTCTTTCTTTCAAAATTGCTTAAAAATCTAAAATGCTTTTAAAATTCCTTCTTAAACCTTTGTAAACATTTTATACGTGAATATTACAGAACATTCATGTATAAAGAATCAGTGTCAGTGTATAAGAGTTCACATTTTGAACCGTAATAAGATTTGAAGTGTGAATAGCACAGCTTATACATCTGTAGTTTTGAAAGCTCCAAAACACAAAAACCGATAAAAATAGGTTTATCTAAAACCAAGTTTGGTTTCTTCATTTTAAAAATAGTTAAATTATCATTGATAGGTTCGAAATAATCCAGTAGAGGACTGGAAAGATTTTTTTACACCCTTCAGATATTAAACTGCCCTTGATAGAGATTTTGAGACGAACATTGATCATAATTCGACCAAAAAAGGAATTGTTCATTTTTTTAAAAAATTACTTTTGAAAAAAAAAATCATTATCGGCTTTTATTCTCTTTTGATTATTGAAATCTATATAACTTTTCAGCCAAGGTGTTTGTCTGAATGCTAGAATTCTGTGTATTTTAGTTAAAATCCTGCCTTGTTTTCAATATAAAATTTTAAGTTCAAATAATGAGTTACATAATTTTTTTGGAGAAAAAATTAGGAGTTAAATTTTTACTTGGAAGGGTACTTTTTAAACCAAATTCATCACAGAGCTCTTTAGAATAATTAGATAACATATCATGTTATTAGAACATGTCCAGGGGCCAAAGGTAGATCATTATGCTTGTTATGAAGCTGTTTCGGGTATAGAAGATCTACTTCTAATATGTAGCCAATATCAGAGTCTTCGTCGAGTTCCAAAACATTAAATTTGGATAGCTGCTCAGAATCAAGCCAACGGGAAGAGCCAATTTCCCACGGGAAGAAACTGGCTCATTGCAAAGCCGTATAAGTTGTTAGCATCGAGTTCAAGAATGTAATTGGACGGTAATTTTTTTATTGTAGTTTTCCGCTATGTAAGGATTGTTTGCTATCGCAGGTCTTCGTCCTAACAAGCAAACATCTCCGCTCATGCTCTTTTCAAACCACACACAAATACTCAATTACATCTCCTAGTAACTGTAATTCTACTATGCTAATTTTTAAACCTGCATTCAATGTTAATTTCGCACTTGTTATAAAATGAACGGGGTCTAAATGATAAGATTTCATAGAAGTTCGTCTAAACGATAAGAATATTTCTGCTAACATTATAACATCAACATTTTGATAAATTTCCAAATAGTCACTAAACGTCTGACATTCAAATGCATCAAATACAGCTAAAGCATGTTTATAATCACTATCTGAGATAGAAGAATTTGTTAAGAGGTTATGAAACATTTTTTATTAGATAGGCATTCATCATTCAGCTTTTCTATCCGATCAAAATAAGAGGAAGGAAATACGCCTTTTCTCAGTAGTAAATATCGGTTTTTTTATTTTTAAAAATGCAGTTAAAAATTTCAAAGGGGTGGTTTGAGTTTTTTAAATTTTGAATTAGAGTTTCAATATAGGCATCTAAAAATTGATATGAATCTAAAAACTTTAGATAATCCAATGAAAACATAGTAAATTTTTCCATGTTTACTGGAATTATTTCAATACATTTAGCAATATTTGGGAGAATGTTCTTTAATATTAAATGATTGTCATAATTTCGGGAATTGTGGATTATTACGGGAATGAAGTAAGTAGCTCGATAGTTTAGATTACATACCTGATGCACAAGACCATTTATTCGACCTGTACCCCAATGGGCATGATCTCGAACGCGTATTTCTCTAGGTTATTTTTTTTTACAAATATGACAAACCAGAGGATCATAGCAATCATCTGCACGGAGGATGAGAGGCATTATGCGATGCAATTTTTTCATGAGCCTATCAGAAAGATATTTTAATGTTTCAAAAAAGTTCGCGATAACATTTTCTCTTACGTAGAGAATTCATGAAATATTAATTTATCATCTGCATCGGTTGCTATTATCGAATAACTAACAGCTTTGTGTCGTTCAAGGTTCACAGTAAAACTTGTGGTTTCAGACGGTAAAGGGCCACTGGTATCTAATCGTTGAAAAACACTTAAGCAATGTTTACAAAAGTGGTGAATGCCATTTTCATTATTCATCAAACGATTGAAATTTTTAATTAGAAAAAAAATGGTCATCATAAAAATGCGATTTTAATTGATTTCGATGCGTTTAATTGCTTTAGAATTGATGTATATGGGACAAATTTCTTCCTCTGCATATCCAAATGCATTTATTTTTAGCTTATTTAGTATTTCAAATTGTTTTATTTTTGAAAACTTAATTGGGAAACTCAAATTAAAAATTTTTAAGTATTTCAGACATTTTTTTTTATATTTTTGGACTCTGTTTGAATTTATTTTAATAGAAAACAGTTTTTCCAAAATGCAATACGCGAAACATATTCCATCGTTGCGTTTAATACTTAATAAAGCCTTTTTGTTCCCAAGTTTTATTGGTAATGTTGCATGCCTACATCCTCCTCTCATTTCTCTATAGTTCAGTGCTTCTCAAACTTTCAATACTGGTGCCCCCCTTTTTGATCACAATTTTTATCGCGCCCCCCTTATACATTAATAATGTACAGAATGCAATAATAATGCACTTTGACGCTAAAGCTACAATAGGCGATCTTAATTATAAACCATACAAATTAGTAACATAAGTATTAAATTTTGTATACTACTTCTAAGCAAAAAAAAATAATAATAATAAAATAATAGGATAATTATTATGTTATGTTTCCTTTCTCTATTTTTTAAATTGAACAAATAGTAAAATGCGGTGGCTGCTTAGAGGACAAAATATAGATATCTGCTAGATATAGAAAAATAACTCAGAGCATCAATTTCTAATCATAAGCATTCCTTATAAAAACTTTACTTTGCAAGACAAGCCCATGGAAGTCGTTAATACTTATTAAACTTGTTCTTAATTTAGTATTAATTAATTAGTTATAAAATACTCTGTACAGCACTGATACATTAAAAGTATACCGACTGAAGTGCCCGCTCTTTGTCCGAGTTCATTTATAAGAAAATAAAACATTATTGATATAATAGCTGAATTGTAAGGAGAGAAAAGCCATGTGCTCGACAATATTTACAAAAATGTAAAATGATTTTTTAAAAATGGTTGCTCAAATTATAATTAGTTTTAAGCGAATTGTAATTTTAAGCCTCACAGAATTAGCATTTATAATTGATGTTAAATAATGAACAATAATATAAAATTCCAATGAAGAATAATTGTATTATTTTTAATATTTAAAGCTAAAAGACTTCAACATGTTTTAACCCGGTAGCAGGCGCGCATTCGATACGTTCGAGCGGGGTTATTGAGTCACCCCCAATCTTTTTTTTGTATCTATAATTATTTTATTGTACACGATACAAATCGTGATTCCAGTGAATAATTTAATTAACAGAAAGTTTACTTACCTACTTTCAAGGACTTTTCAATTATTCTTTGGTAACAAATAAACAGTTTTCACAGAATTAACGATTTCGTAATCTGTGTGTCCCGCGTGACCATTTCCGGGTAAAAAGTGTATTCATTAGGATAATATGTATGCTACTGCTAAAACAATTGTGTAAAACGTTTTTCATTATGCCTTATATGTTTGAGAATACTCATAAAAATAAGTCTTGACCAAGTAATCCTTCAAAGTATATATATACTCTACGCGATTTTCTAAATATCATAAAACTCATTTGCATGGAAAAAAGCGCAACAGAAAAATACATTACTTACAACTTCCCTAAATGAGAAACAAACACATAAGAGACGGGTCATAACTAACTGTACCAATAACTTAGAAGGTTAAACAGATTACAGCTATAAGGTGCAGTATTTCAAAATTAATGACAGTGATGAATTTTTTATGATCCTAAATTTTTTCGATTCTGGGTCTGGGATCTGTTTTTTCTCTGAAAGAGTAGTATGTTAGGTTTAAAAAGAAAGCGTAATAAATAAATCTCTCATCATGGGATTACAGCAAATCAAATAAAAGTTTTTTTATTTGTTTATAGGATCAAAGATAGCTAATTAGATATTGAAGAAGTTTTTATTTTTGATGACTTAATATCGCGCGCGCGCCTATAAATAATATCAGAGTAAAAGTGCATTTCTTATTATGTCTGAAAGTATTTTGTTTAATTCATTCCAGTAAATTAATTATTTTTAAATCTTTTATTTTCGATATGCTCGGGCCCCCCACGTAAGGTTATCGCGGCCCCCGGGGGGGGGCGCGCCCCGCAGTTTGAGAAACACTGCTATAGTTACCTATATGCAAGTCGACAAATTCAATTACTTTAATTGACCAACCACTGCCATTTCTTATGAACGAATCAATAGATTTAAAGATTTCTTTAAAAGCTGAATCTATAGCAGGAAATATTTGATAATGGGATAATATTCGTTCAGAATTGCTACAGAAGTAAAAAGTTTGAATCAATTCTTCTTCTTCATTGTTTATTTTCCAAAATATAATGTTTAAACAAATTATGAGTCTAATTCTTAAAATATGATATGAACTAAAAATATCATTCAATTGTGGTTTTATGTCGTGGTAAAGAGCATTAGGATCTATATGATTCGTACAAGCTCGAAGTGCTCTCACAAAGCCTCTAAAAGAGGACCGGTGTTCAAAGAAATATAGCATTGTAATGAATAAAATACGTTTGAACTAAAATAAAGACTAATGCCTTTGGATGATACTTCAACTAGATCTAGCTTTTAACTAGAAACTTTGTTTGAGACAAATAACAAAGTTAAAACAATTAAAAACATCAACATTGAAAACAGACACAATTCTTAAGTATGTATCGAGATATAAATGTTGGAAATCATTGCTTAGTAAGCATAATCCACACATGTATATTTCGACACTGAAGTCTCTTAACTTGAAATCTATTTGTTAGAGAGCACAAAAATGCAGCACAAACATATACATATACACTCAGGAAGATTGAAAATAGCGAGCCAAGAAGGAAGCTAAGTACAATCGCAAAACTTTGCGAATAAGTACAGCGTAATGTGATATGCAAATGATCGAAGTTTTGTGCCAGTACGCATGCTCATACACGCCGAGATGGTGCTACAATCAGGAAGAGGGTGCTATATAAGCCAGCGCAAATTCGAAGATTCATAAACGTGACGATTACCCGCTGATTGTAGGAAGACTTTGGTAAGCGAAACATGCAAGATAAACGTGCTAGAAGACATTTCTCACAGTTAAGCGAGTTTGAGAGAGGCCTGATCATCGGGAAGAAAACTTCAGGCTGGTCGACGCACCATGTTGCTGGCCAGGTGGATCGTTCGGAGTGTGCCGTTAGAAATTGTTGGGAGCAGTGGACACGAGAAGGTATCCAAGCGCGGAAAACCGGGTCTGGAGCGACCAGGAAGAATACGAGGAGAAAGGATCGAAGGATCGTGCGGCAAGCACTTGTGGACCCCACAGTGACTCGTTGAACGATACGAGCAGACGTAGGCGTAGCAATTGTTTCACAAACAATTTCCAGACACCTTTCAGAAGCAAATCCTAAATCTAAGCGCCCTTTCCGTGCACTCCCTTTAACATCGGAACATTGGCAACTGCGTTTACAGTGGTGCCAAACCAGATCAATGTGGAATGTCACAGATTGGCAAAAGGTTGTGTTTAGTGATGAATCCCGGTTGGTTTTGGGGACAGATAATAACCGAGTACGGGTGTGGAGGCGCCCTGGTGAGCGGTACAATTCCCCCACACTGTTCTACGTCACACTGCCCGCACAGCTGGTGTAATGGTTTGGGGGCCATAGCCTAAGATAGCCGGTCCACTTTAATTGTGATGCGTGGAACCTTAACGGGCCAACGTTACGTTGATGATATTCTTTGACCCCATGTAGGACCTTTTCTAAATGGTCTCTCAGGGGCAATTTTCCTGCAAAATAATGCTCGTCCGCATACAGCAAGAGTTGCCCCAGACTTCCTACGTCATTTTCAGACTCTTCCATGGCCGGCCCGCTTCCCCGATTTGTCCCCTGTAGAGCACGTGTGGGATCAGCTAAAACGGCAGATGCCAACATGTCACTCTGTACATGATTTAGAGTTGGCTGTTCAAGATTTGTGGGCCCATCTGCCTCAGGACAACATAAGGTGTTTAATCAACTCAATGCCGGACCGTGTGGCGGCATGTATGGCAGCTGGAGGTGGTCCAACGCGCTATTGAAGTTGCCCAGTATTTGTGTCGTTCCCCACGCTGTATTCGTTTAATTGTATTGTTTTTGAGATCAAGTGAATCTCTCATCTGTGAGTGAGTGAGTGAGTGTTGGGTTTTATGGCGCAAGAGCCAAACTTGGCTATACTGCGCCACACGTTTGTTAAGACTTTAAAACCCTGTTAAAAATACACATGAATACAATTATATAAAAAGAATTATATATGTGCATGCCCTCTCATCTGTGTCATTATGTGTATTAAATTTCATTTCAATCCGATGCTTTCTTCTTGGGTCGCTATTTTCAAAACTTGGCTATACCTTTGTTAAGACTTTAAAACCCTAAAAATATATGTATACATCGCTTTTTTTTAACGTTCCATGCCATTTTCAATTGAGTGTATATATATGTATACATCGCTTTTCCACCACTTATTTAGTGGGAATCGAAGTGATTTCAATTGCTTTTTCGATACGCTCAGTTGGTCTATGGGTATATTGAAGCGGTTGAAAGCTTCATTTCCATCTCCAAATTTCGCGAAGCCTAAGTAATGGGCATTTCGGAACTCTTTCAGTTCTTTAACGAGCCCACGGCCTAGATTTTATTTAGGTATTTACCTAGGCTGGTATTTTTTTTTTCATTTTCCCCCCCGCTAGGTTAAGGTTAAATTTTCTTTGCTTTTTACTGTTTGTGGCTTTAGCAGGTGTATTGCCGGTCATGGGAGGAAAGTCATCATCCTCGAGATCGTCTATAAATCATTTTCTGTCTATGAAACAAAAAACGGATGCTTAAAGATTATGCATAAGATTGCATATACAATGTTACAATTAAAGAGTATTAAGTCGTATTAAATTTTTAAAGAAGCAAATAAAACACTCCTTTCACTGGCAAATTTATTGTGAAATTATACCAATATTGTGAAATTTTTTATTTAAATCTGTAAAGGCTTATTTTAAAAAGTCTTTTTAAAGAGTACTTTTGAATTATAAGACTAAAATTTTTAAATACATCGTAAAACTTTAGGGAAATATCCAAATAAAAGAAAACTTACTCACCAGAATTCATCTTCTGGCAGATGTGTACGAAACATACAACAGCACAATAGCTTAAGTGTCGATACTAAGGAGTAAAGGTGCATTGTGTTCCATTTATACGCATCTTTTCAATTAAAAATATCCAGACTATACCTTTTAAGGTCTCCTTTAAGGTGTTTCTAACCGTGAATAGCCTCTTTAGTTTAGATATATTGATGCACTTATAAGGAATAACAAGTAGGTTTGATGAGTGGGTTGATATGAACGGTGACGCGAATTGATAGTATTACTAAGATGATTTTTAAATTCTCGGGATCATCTCATCCCACGAAAAAAAAACACCCACAAAATATTTCCAAGGTTAGAGGTATATAACCTTAAGCTATAAACCTCTTCATAGCTGTCTCCTTGCAAATAATTTCCGTGTTTGAAAATAAAAATATAATTATGTACTCTTTTTTTTGAATTTGTATTCTGTAATATTGAGCAAAAAATGATGATTAAACTAATACATTTCTATACTCGAGGCACAAGTTAATAACACTAAACAATAACAGACACAGAATCATTTGAGCAAAAAAAAAATTTATTTTTTATCATTAGACTACAAAATAATGTTATACACAGCATAGAGGCAAAAAACCATTTTTATTACAATAAATTGCGCTTTACAAATTATGCAAAAGTCGAACAAGCTCTTCATCTGTTAATAATATGAAGTACCCAATTTGTAATGTAAATTTGGGGAAATCTGCTTCATCGGAATCAATTCTTCTCGCTTCTGGAACACAGTGAAGTAGATTTGCGAATAGATTCTTGTTTGGAGAAAATACTTTAAATTTGTCACTTGGATTAGTTCTATGCAACTGACAAAACCTAAAATATCTTTTCTTGAATTTTTATGAATATATTGAACTACTTGACAGTTGTTCAAAATTTTGAAATAGACTATTCTTTTTGAATCGTTAAGGTTTTGTTGTTGAACAACATTTTGTACACATTCAACAATTTCGTTAAACAAGGAATGATGAATATAAACATATTCTCCCGCTGAACAGTAATCGCAAATTATCTAACCAAATTTCTCCATGGTCCGTCTTCTTCTGAACTTGCACGGGTTTCAGCTCTGCTTTTATATATTTGACTGAATAGATTGACAGTAATGAATGTATAATGGTCGCGGAATATTAACTAGCTTCAAATATCTCGCTGTGCAAAATATTGAACTATTCGTTCGTTCTCACATTCATTTGTTTGCTTTAATCGTTCGATTGATAGTCCCCGCCTAATATGCCATAGAAAATACAGACATAAAAGACCACATGTTGTAGTGAGCGAATGCTGTAATGTATTCATGTTCCATTCGAAATGTGTTGAGTTTTCACTCATAATTTTTTTAATATCATGCTTAGGTGGTGTTCCATAAGAACAGAAAAAAATAATTTCCATTATCATCAAAATACATAGCTTGCCAATGCTGACCCTTGCACCGAGCAGGGTCTGTATTCACAATAAAAGAGCGATAATGTTTCTTTTGTTGAGGAAGCATATCGCTGGCAAACACACCTCCGAATTTATATTTGATTTTATGATCGCTGAGGGCTAGTCTAGTCAAAGTGACCGTGTCCATATTTTATTTAGTAATCTGTGAAAACGTTTCGACTTTTATCAATTTCTACAAGCGACTACAATTCTATATAAGCAATTAATGTAACTATTTCGGGAAGATCTGTATCAAATTTTAAGTGAATCAAAATATCCCCACTGCAAGTTACATTTGCAAACGAGTCACTTTACGAAAAATCCTGTGTGAGGTCAAACACATAAAGGCATGTATTTTCTTTGTAATCCTCAAATGTTACATTTGTTTTGTGTTGTGCTAAATCAGTAAATAAACTTAAATAATTTCTGGCATATAAATCTTTCCCATAGTTGGGTGTATATGCTGTAGTGGGTATCTGTGTACCATTTTCACTGAGTGAAATATAATTTAAATTGTAGTTTTTAAAATTGAATGGTTTCTTTTTATATCACCATTAAAGGCTGAATTTGACACCAAACCGAAGATGATTCGACTGGGTAATGGGCCATTGACAGCATTAGCAATGGTAACACTCTTCAGACCTGAACTCAGAGTGAATGTATTTATTTCAACGCGTGTAAAAGGCATCTGTATGAGTGACTGCTCAAGAGCCTTTTCGTGTGCGACCAGAATAGAACTCGAAATTTTGCACTTTCTGACATATAGACCTATATTTTCAATTTGCAATCGATAATCTCCTGTGGCGGCTAATAAGGCAAATTCATTTTTGTCCTTTATCAATCGAATTCTGATTGACGTGCCATTTATTAACAGTTTAGATTGAGTTCCTATATCGGTATGAAGAGTCCGGCACATATAAAAAATTTTACCATTTTTTACACGCTCCCATCTCTTCTTCAAACCTTTATTTTGTCCCACATCTGTAAGACTGACATCATCAAATTTTCCAGCATTGTCTTTTTAAAATAGTCCTGCACTCAATAAATTTTTTTGAGATGATTCAGAATGAAATAATGTGCTTTGAATGTATGCTTTGAATGTATGCTTTGTATATGTATGCTAATTTATAGGTCCACATCTATCATCATTCTGAAATGCTTCCCCATTTGCTTTTAAAATTCTTGCTTGGACATGAAAAAAAGATGTGATAGATAAAAATAAGACTCTCCTAAACCTGATATTAGGAATTCAATGCTGTTTTTTTGTCAGAAATTGATGCAACTGAATGAATTTCTACAAACGATGATCTGTCTATTGCCAATTGTATTGGGGAAGTTGTAAACAAATCTAATTTGCTTTTGGTGCAGTAACACTTTTCCATTTTCACAGATCCGTAAACATGTCTTTCACACACGATTTCTTTTTTTAGTCTGTCTTTTTGAACTTTGTTTCTTTCTTTTAACACTTCCGTCGCCTCTCAATTTGCGAAGTATATCCTGCTTAATCTCTTCCCTCACTTGTCGTATTTGGTTTCGTGAAGCATTGCCAAATGATTTTCCTTGTGACATATCTCTCTCTCTCTCTCTCTTCCAATACATTTTGACCCGTATTCAGCAAGTGTCTTCCAAAGTATTTACCAGCTTTTAACATGATCGACATTGCATATCTCCTTTAATTAATAATCCATAACCTCTTTGTATGGGATAATTTGAAGCAAAATAAGAACCACTTCCTGCTTGTGGATTACAATAGTAAGAAATACATTCCCCCGTATCCAATCTTTGCCCGTGTTTATCCATGGCTAACAGTTATGTATGTAAACTAAAAACTCGTTACAAGCTGTTTAATAGTTTTCCTTCGAAACGACAATACAAGATTTGTTTTTTGCCTGATATAAATTTAATAGGTGTACCACTACTTGTTACTAAGTGAATTTCAATTATATCAAAGTAATTCTTTTTTACAGGAAAATACAGAGGAACTGTAAACTGTTTTACGATTTGTTCTTTATATTCGTTAGCAATTGGTATGATTTTTAATATCAAGGTGGATACGTCGCCCACCAGAGATGGAGATATGATGTCACACAATATGCATATACCTCCGTAATTCCAGCTCGTAATTCTTAAATATAATTCGATTCATAGTTTCCTTCTGTGAAAATATTTGTTCGAAATCCCAGCATATTCGAAAGATTTTCTCCGAAGGTTACTTTGGTATTATGTGGTACAATCATTTCAACTTTAGAATCTGCTAGCTCTCGCAAAAGAATGCACGGAAATTCTTTAAAGAAATTTTCAGCCAGTTGATACATACCACTTCTTATTTTTAAGTGGTAAGTTTTTTGTACTTTTCGAATAACAGGAAAATTTTCATATTCGATAAGTTCAAATTTTTCACCCTCTGTTTTATCTGCTACATCTGAATAATCAAATCGAACGGGAAAGTTTTCATCTCGAATGATATATGATTCACTTTTTATGTTTAAGGCATCCATCAGTTTGGGACAGAACTGGCGATTCATTCTGATTTCTATATTAGACTTTAGAGTGATGATCACTCTATTCTTCTGCTTTTTAAAAAAAGGCTAACACGTCCCCTGTTTTATAAATTATTATTTCAGTAATTTGATCAAATATATCTCTATTTTACATGTCATGGAGTGAGATTTCATATGTGTTATTAGGTACTCTTAAGCCTAATTTCAATATCCTGATCTTTAAAGAATTCAACATTCGTAGCAATATAATTACGCGTAACAGACGCTCCCCCCGAAAAACCGGGTGTTACATGAACTTTGTATGGATTTAATTTTAAAAGGCGAAGAAAATTATTTCCTTTTTCCGCTGTTATAGTCAATTCCTAATAAGGTTTCAGACTTCATTTTATTTTCTTTTTATTTTCTGTTAACGAACATTTAATAGGAGGATCCTTCACGAGGTAGTTTTCGTTGTATAAAGGGATACTAAATTCAGGCAACAGTGTTGTACCTTCTACATTTTCGATTGTTTTAACTGAATAATAGTCGTTGTAATCGGGGTAAATGGTAAAATATTTTCCTAGAATTGTTACTTCGGTCAAACAATATTCCCATTCTCCATTTAAAGTTATTGGATATGCCAGTTTCGTTTGAAAGTGATCTGGAGATTTTGAGGGAAATCTAATATATATTATAAATGCGAAAGTTTGTGAGTATCTTTGTGGGTCTTTCACGCAAAAACAACTGAATGGATTTTAATGAAACTTTACAGTAATACAGCTTATACATCAGAATAGCACATAGGCTATAATTTATAGCATATACTATAATTTATAAAGATATTGTATGAAGTGTCCAAAATATAACGATATTTGTCAAGTAAGTAGGAAAAAATTCAGCCATCTGCGAGCAATTCTAGCTTGCGCTGCAAAAAAGCCCACGTCAGCATATATCTATCTTTTGTTTGTGAAAGAACTTTTTTTTGTTTTAGCTACGCAAGGTGCTCGCTTCTAATTAATTCCACTGATCATCATAATGCCTATTTTTTTTTATTTCAGAATAAAATTAAGTTTTGAAGGGAGAGGTTGTTATAAATCTCTCTTTATTTTAATGTTTTTTTAATGATTTTATTATGCATATTTGGTAGTAAGAAATTGATCTTTTTTCCAAATAAATGCTTTTATCGTTTCTGGTACTTAAAGTAAATAAACTTTCTCTTTCACACTGCATCATTTGGACAAATTTTCAAAATTTGTTTGTGATTAGTAGTTAATTATAACGCTATAATTTTAATTGAATAGGCAGATATAATTATTTTTATACTTAAAAACGCAATAACTACTGTACTGTATTTTTTGGAGTGTGAGAGTGAGTGAATATTAATATCGCACTGTTTAGCTACACGAGGGCTTTTGGCAACGGATCACGTAATTTTGAACCATGGTCAAGTGACGTGGACGACACCTGAGCTGGCAGCCTCTTCTCCTAACTACCACACCACACCAACTTAGAAGGAATATTCTAAAATACTTAGCAGGAATATTCTTTGAAATCCACTCTTCCAAGATATATGGCAGCACGGGTTCCATGATGAGTGTTTTAGCGGAAAAAATAGTTTGGCAAAATTTAAGTGTCTTATGTTTTTGTATGTTAATGAAGACCTTAGAAAATAATTTGACTACTTATTTTAAGTGAACGGTATATATAATTAATTTTACAGTGGAATATCTTTAATTAATTTATTAGCTCTAACGGATTAAATTTTCCAAAGTGGAGTATTTTGTTTATGTATATCCCTTAATTTGTAAATGTAGTGATCCAAAAGAAATATTGTATGAAAAAACTGCATTAAATCATAAGCGTTGGATAAAGTATTAAAGTGCATTTCACCCCTACACGGCGGGTCTTACAAAGCTCTAATAAAGCTCGAGCTACGAAAGTAGCTAGGAATTTGCCAACTTGATTCTATCGTTAACATTTCGCTATGTTTTTCATTGAATCCCCATTATAATTTAAGAAACGGCGTTGCTTGCGAATGTTACAATTTTAAAATAAAATAAATACAACAGAAAGTAACATTAATGTATTACACTTTCAGATATAAATTATTTACACTACTTTAAGCGTTCATTACGCAAAACTTTTAACAATGTGTTACTTTTGGTGAGCAGAGATCAGCTTAGGGAAGTATTTTGAAAAATCGATCCTCAAGAGTGTTACGAGGAATTATAAATAAAAAAATCCTTTTTATCAGCTATCAGATCTACATACTTAAAGGTTTTCTTTCTTTTTTGTTTAGCTGAGATATGCTAAAAGCTTTTTTGTTTAATTTGCAATTCACATAAAATTAACTCATTAAAAACTTCTTTTTCCTTCAATCTGTGTTGTTTAATTTTTCCGTTCACCCGTTCGAAGAACGGGTATACCAGCTAGTAGTTCATACTTGCATTAAAAGGTAGCAAAATATGAAAGTCATTCACGTTCTGATCCATTATGATGACTTTGTATGGTCTAATCAGCTCTTATCCAGGAATTTAGATAATCTAGAAATCCAACCCACTTTATGAGCAACTGACGAGATGAACCTCTACCTTTACTTCGAATAACTCTTTCGACTGCCCAATAAGAATCGGCTGACTTATCTATTTTTTGTAACTCCTCATTATAAAAACGACCTTCAATTTCCCTTTGAATTAAAATCCTGTAAGACATAAGTCGGTGCAATTGTCGGATATCTTTTGTAAATGCGAAATGTTTCTTCAGTCTACCCCGGCATATAGCCTTTGAGAAAAATATCACGAGCTCTTGTTATCCTGACAGTATCATTGACTGCAAAGCGAAATTGTGGATTTGAACCCGAATGGTACAAGCGTTTATATAGCTCAGGTTCATCAGCTGTTGTCACTTTGGCAGGTTCAAAACCATGTGCGCTATGAATAGAATGATTATACGAATCCACTAGCGCCGGTAAGATATCGTAATATTTATAGAAATTACGACGAGTAAAAGCTCTGTATAATCGTTCTTGAAGAGTTCTGTGTACACGTTCTAAAATTGCACAGTTAGTTTCACTTTTCGTAGAATAGTGATGAATTTTATGTTTCTTTAACAAATTACGCACCTCTTTATTATAAAACTCTGTTCCCTTATCAGTCTGAGGATTTGTAGGTTTTACTTTTTTGAATAATTTTGCAAATACTTGTGCTATTGTTTTTGCCTTTTTATCTTTGATCGGAAAAGCTCTCAAACATCTGGACAACACATCGATAATGGTTAAAATATAACGGCATCCTTTGTTGTGAGGAGAAAGTTTTTGCGTATCCAATAAATCTCTCTGCCATAATTCATTTACTCCATAAGCAATAGTCTTGCGTCTCTGAAACTTATAACGAACAGGTTTGTGTAGTGTGTACACATCCTGCTGTGAAAGCCATTTTTGAACATCATGCCGGCGCGCTCCACTTGCCTTCGACAATCACCTTACTCCTCCAAAAGAACTTGGCTCTTTCGGATTAAAGTATAATTTTTTAAATCTTTCCAAGGTTCCCATTTTAGCATTTTAGAAGATGAAGGTTTTACAAATTCAGGATTTGCATATGATAAAACCAATTGTCCACGAGTCTTTTATTACCAATCCATTGTAACGGTATGTTGCCCTCGAGAATGGCTTCAAAAATTTTAGTAAATCCTTTAGGAGGAGTTACATTGGTTCGCTCGTTTTTCATCGTATATATATATATATATAACTGAAACGTTCTATTACATTGCTCCTATATTCCGGTTTACCATTGACTTCTAATTCACTCTGGTCATTGAATGTATAAATAGCATTTCTCAGTTTTTCTAGAATAGGTAAAATAAATTTCCGCTGTGTTTTTGGTATGACATATCCAATATATTTTGCCATCATATTAAGTTTTGATGGTATTTCAAGCGGTTTTTCGTCCAGCAATTCTGAAGGGATCTCAAATGGGGTTGTAGATTGGATAGTTTTCATCGCTCTTTGATATTTTGGAATTAAATCTGACAGCAGTTTTGCTTTCACGTCATCAGGCGTTTCCTTTTCCTTTAACAGATTCTATATATTATCTCCTAATCGGATTTCGGGTTTACTTCATTGGTAATACTCTAAAACCAGCTCCAGTGGTACTAAAGCCATCTTCTTCGCCATACTTTTTATATCCTTTTTCCTATTGCTTTACCGACTAATCCACCTATAAGACTTAAAACACTCGGCAGAACAAGGGGAAGCAATCCACCAACTTGTTTGTTTGTGGTGAATAGTTTAAGGGGGTCACTTCACGAAAATCGATGAACAAATCGATTTTTCAATTTTGATTGAAACATAAAATTTCATTCTTTTTTTTTCTTTCTAAGGCAGTTTAAATTTTTGCTCTAGCTGAATTAGAAGTATTTTTAATATTTTTTAAAAAAGTTGTTTACATCTGTCAAACCCAAAAACCACTGATTGCCACGCCCTCTTAAATCAAAACAAAAGACACATGCTACTTTTCAGCCTTATCAAATGGTTTAAATTAATTAAAAGAATTTATTTCGATAAGCAACTCATCCAGGAAAGAAGTGAAGTGAATAGTTGTAGATGTTTGTTTACTTACAGCCTATTTTTTACCTCCTTAAATGCAACGGATTTCTGCTATCATGCGCAAGTGTTTTACATCAAAAACATTAATAAAACGTTTACAAAACGTTTTTAAACTCGGTGAAGTAATAAAATGTTTAAAAAACAAAAGAGTTTGGAAAGAAATGTACAAAAACCCAAACTTTTATGGATTTAAATGTTGATAAGTCAGACAATTTCAACATAAATAAATCAGCTTTAAAATCTAAGTTAGGTAAGTTTAATAAAGAGTATGTTTCTTTTTTAGATTCATTTGAATGTTTCTGTGAAATTCCTGACATTGTACTGTTCTTTTGTGCTTTGAAACAACATTAATTACATAAAATTATTGTAAAAACCAAGGTATTCACATAAATTTTGGTCGCCAAATCTAGGGTTTGGCTAGAAAATTGCTAATATGTTGTGACTTTTGTGGTCTTATTCAAACATTTCTTAATACCAGGTTTACTAAAACAGTAGTTGATCAAAAAGATACAAAATTATATGAAGTGAACACAATAGAATTTTATATGCTATGAGGTCTATTTAAAAGAAGCAGTTGCAAAAATATTTTGCGGTGTTATGCATTTGTCACTTACACCATAGTGGTTTTTACGATTCCATGCATACATTAAATAATGCGACAGAGAAAGTAGCCAAAGTGTCTATGGCTTTAGCTGCTGCCGAAACAATATTTAATAATGGATAACCAAATGTACCAGTGGCTATCAATGGTACCTGGCTAAAAAGAAGCTATATATTTCTAAATTGTGTTGTTACGGCAGTTAGTTTGGACACTGGGAAAGTTGTTGATGCTAAAATATTATCGCAGAAATGTTCATGTAATTTTAACAGCGATGTACATAGCAATGAGTTTTCGGCAAGTTACATTGAAAATAGTAGGGGAATGGAAATTGAAGAGGTGCACTTTTTTTGTATCTCTCATCGCTCGCAGACATTACACAATTTACGATATACACAATATTTGGATTATATGGGAACTCTAAAGCATACAAAGCAGTTTTAGAATCTAAAGATATGTCAATATTGAACAATTAGAATGTGTTGATAATGTTGAGAAAATGATGAGGACATGACTTAGGGCCTTAAAATCAAAATTAAAAGACAAAAAGCTTGAAGACAAAAAATCTCTAGGATGCCGTAATGGCTTGACAGATGCTGAAATAAATAAATTGCAAATTTACTATGTTTTGGCTGTTCAAAACAACTCGGGAAAATTTGTCAGCCATAAGGCAAGCTATATGGACTATAATTTTTGATAAAATGTTCACAGGTTTGAATCTACGACACGGTTTATGCCCCATGGGATGTGACTTGTGGTGTAGATATAATATGTCCATACTGAAAGGTTACACATACACACACACAAGCATAAACACGACTTACCTATTGCAATTAGGAATTGCATAAACAAAGTATTTAGAGATCACTAATCTTGAACATTTATCTGGATGCTTGCTTGATAAAACTCAAAATATTAGTGAAAAGCGGAAATAATTTTTGGTGTATAATTCCAAAAACTGTATTTGTGCAATTGGGACCTTCAAAAACTATAGTACATGAAGCTATATACTTATATAATCAAGGCTTCATTACCAAATTGAAAGTTTTAGATGTATTAAACATTCAACCCCTGAAATTTACAAATGTCGAGCATTGCAAAAAGTAGATCATCCGTTTATTAGGTAAGCAGAATAATCATTTTTACAATGAACCAAAGAAGCTAGAATTAAAAACAAACAATTAAAATGTATGCAAGAAGATGATCTTGCAGATGACACTAGCAATCCAAGTTATAGTTCTGGTATGCATTAGTTAATAGTTAGTTTTTACTTTAAATCACTATTTCTCAAAAGTGTAAATTTCAACACAAAAGGAACATTTTTGAAAAAACTACTTATTTTACAGCCTTGAAACTTTGCACATATGTTAACACTATACAAATAAATATTTTGATGAGAGATTTTGTCAAAAAAATTATTCAAAAAATATTTATGGATTAAAATGTACAAGAATTTTCATCGTTTTAAAAATTTTGACGTGTTACTCCACATATGAATTTTTTTAAAAAAACTAATTAAAATTTTAAAAATGCTCCCATTAAAATAATAAAAACAATACAATGAATACACACAAAAAAAAATTCATGACTGTGCAACCAGCCAATTTTTAAAAATGTTCCTTAAACTTGGTCATTTTTAACATTACGGAGATAGGGAAAATGCTGCGTGAAGTGACCCCCTTAAGTTTGCGAGAAATAGGAATGCTTCTATTAGCCAATAATCGTATCACTCTTTTGTAACAACTCAATTTTTTTATTTTATTCGTCGGAATATTTCCAGAGAGTAAATTTTGACAGATTTCGCACAGACTTTTTATTTACTCATCTGAAGCACTTTTTAATATAGCTTTTCGCTGAGCTGGGCTTGCTGCAGCGAACACATGTAGGACATGTTCGTGTCGTCTAGTTCGGTTCAATTTTCTACTCTGGAACAAAACCCCAATTAATCATTCTATGATCGGGAAATAAAGACAGACGGAGCTTTTGTTCTTCCAGCGTTCTTGGATGAACGTCTACTATTAAATAATTAAAAGGTTCTTGCGTTGCTTTTTTATATGCATCCATGAAATACTTTTTCTGTCCTGGAAATGCTTGTCTGGCGAAGCACGATGCTTGTAACATGTCGCGATTGTTGCGAAACAAAATTAAATAATGCGTGTTCAAGCTAATATCTCTCAATGATTTTACTCTTGGAAAAAGGTTTTGTGTTATGAGAATTATATTACATTTTTTATGGTGAGAACCTGCTGTAAACATTTCAGAGATTTCGTTTGTTACGTTATTCATCATATCATTCAGTACAATGAAATCATAATTTTCTTCTGGTGATGGTAGCCTTGAAACAATTTTATAAAGTTTTTTTTTCATTCGGAAACCAAGATTGCCAGATTGTATAGCACCATAAGGTTTTTAACTGAACCCTCGTATACTTGTTCAGAAATCATTTTCCGAGCGAGTTCTGTTTTCCCGCTGTAATCATACAAGTAGAAGGATGTCTTAATTTTAACATTTTTATCACAAAAGTTTTGTATGTTGATAATTTCAGATGTTTGTATTTAGCACATTTCACAAATTTTTTGAAATTCGGTTTCTGCTAACCGGACGCCTATAGATCCCGGTTTTAAGTATTCACTTTCATTTGCCCAAAAGTATCGTATATCTTAAAATTTTTTCTCATCTTTATAGCATACATGTAGAAATATTTTTCAACCAATGTGTTTGAATACAACGCACGATGTATTATTTATATTAACTTTATTTACTTCTTTTTCTTCTAAATATGAATAAATTATAAGTAATATGATTTGAATTATTATAACGATAAACATTAATACAACATGAAAATAGTTATGTTTCGTTCGATTATGCATTTTTTAAAGATAAATGTTTGCACAATATTTTGAATACTTGTTCGTAAATAAATTCTTTCTTCTTTGCGTCTGTATTCAAAAGTTGTTGCGAAAACCATAACAGAAAACCTATTTTTACTATAGCCATATCATCATAGAAAAGAGATTTCGAAATTTCCGAAAAAAACTCTTCGTTTATAGTCACTATTTTAGCCAGCTAGACTAACTGAGTCCTACAAGCATGGCCTATCTCTTCCATTTTAATCCGAGCGGAATCGTGAGCTTACTTATATAACCCCAAAAAAGAAAAGAAAAAAATATCCACCGCATTTTTACGTTTTTCATTGTCTACTAGGCTTGAGCCTCATTGGCTGTCAGAAAAAGAATCGATTGTCTAGAAATTTTCCCGTATTTATTTACCTCTAGACCATCGACTCCTAACAAGTAACTTTTAAAATAACATTTTATCTCTCCCTCAACAGTCATTTTATTTCTTATAATAACCTTATCGTTGAAAGGTTTAATCAAATCAAAGAGTCTGATACAGTTAGGATCATGATAATACTACTTTCCTCATAACACAAATCCCCATTAATAGTATCTTTCGGCTTGGCTAGCCGTTTAAAAACACTATTTTGAAGTTCTGGAGAGTCTATGTCACTTATTCTAGACTTAAGTCTAACCTTTTTTCGCATTGTTGGTCGCTTTCTCATAATAATTCGTTGGTTAAAAGGCAGTTTCCTAGCAGGTTTCTCTACTCCTCGTTAAATTTGCGAATATTTACACCAATGATGTAGCACAAATACAACGCTGCTTGAGACCCTTAAATTCGGGGGTTAAAACACACTTTCTGTTCTACTTCTTCCATTTCATCATCATCCAAATTCAATGGCTCCCAACTAAGTACCACTGGATTAATATCTTCTTTAGCTGTCTCCCCTATCACATCGACTGATGTCTCCTTTTTTTCCCCACAAATCTCATCGGCAGAAATTAGCAGTACTCTAGTAAACCCTTTTTTTCCGGAACAGTGACAGGTTGTGCTACATCATCTGGACCCATACTAAGCATTTTGGCTCGTTCACTTTCAAGAGGAATAACTCTCTCGGTTGCTTGAGGTAACTCCATGTCTTCATCTGACTTTTCCGATCCCATTTCTTTTTTCAACACCCTTCTTTCAAATGCACTAGCGTGAAACAATATTTGCTGTTTCGTAGTAAGAGATTCGTTTTTTATTATCGCTTGGTGAGGAAAATAAAGCACTGGGTCATTCGTTGAAATAAAAGAATTTGTTACCTTCTCAATTATTCCCTCATCTAAATAATTCCTGAAAATCTTACAATACTCAGTATAAAACATCTTATCACATTGCATTTTTTTCATAGGACTTCCCAGTCATCTTTTCTCTAAATTAAAATTTTCACTTAAAACATTACCATCTCTTTTCCACGAAAGTTCTACCTCATATACACCATTTTTAAAATATTCTCTCTGCTTAAACATTTCTAAGTCCTCCTCACTACTACAACTCTCGTTTTTGACACCAATTGATTTTAAAAACTAAAAGACTTTAATGTTGTATTTAAATCACTCTCTCTAATTAATCCACAGTGAATTTTACTATCCCTCACCTCATCTTCTACACTTCCGCTAACTGCATATCCAAAAACAGTATTTTAAAAAAGTAGTCGAGAATCTCCACAATAAATTTGGCCTGGTCTCAGTAATTCGTAAAATATTTCCGCGCCTAACAACACATCACTTTTACCAGGAATATTAAATTTATAATTGGCTAATTTAATTTCACTTGGTTTATTTTATGAAACATTTATTATTTGAGACGAAGTCAAATCAGTTATCCTTTTTACAAATAATAAATTCAACTCTTTTTTGAAACTTAAATCATCATTACGTATGGAGGTCGTAATACCCTCATTTATTCTAATTGTTAATTCATTTAAACAAGATACTAATAAATTAACTTAATCATTTTTTAATTGTAATCTATCTGCAAATCTTTCGTAATAAAATTTGATTGACTCCCTACGGCCAAAAGCGCTCTTACCTCATGTAAGATGCCAAATCTATCCCTAAGATAACACTGAACGCTACTCAGTAAAACGGTTCGCGTTTTATTCTTTAAAAAGCTCATTGCTACGAACGACTTGTTTTCTTCATTTCCACCTTGAGGGAAAACGACGCAATCTGATCCTTCCGGTCCCCCGAACACATCTGCGAGTGGGTTGAGAATGGATCCCTCTAGAATTTGGGAGGGAGACTTATTGTCCGGCTTGGAAAAGTGAATCAAGCGATTATGTGGTTTTGCACAGAAACAGTCCTTCGCACGACAGCTTTTGACATTGCAGTTAGAGGAAACGCACTTGAAACACAAATGATTAGCTTTTACGAAACCCACTCTTTCACTGTCGCTGAGAGCTTTAAATTTTGGGCATGAATACTGCGCGTGGAATTCTTTCAATTTGTAACAAAAACATTTAACATTTTTAACGGAAGACAGATTTATGCTTGAAATATTTTTTGCTCCACGATGATTATAGACCTCATTACGTTTAAACTTAGGAAATTAATTCTTTTCTCTAATTTTTCCCTTGGATGATATAAAAATATCACTCTCGCAAGCTATCTCTTGCGGCTTAAACCACATTTCTCCCTGCTTAATGCCAATAAGCGCATTTAAAATTCTCGGTCTAATGTCTCTATTATCTTATCTGATATTATTAACTCACAAACTGACTTGAAATCATTGACCTCCTGTAATTGGCAATATTAATTAAAATTCGCACTTAATCTAGACGCGAATTGTGAATATAGCATTCGCTAGGTAATATTTAAGCCTTTTTAAATTGATTTAAACATTCATAGGGGGTCGGTTGAAATTCTTTTAACACAATTTTCTTCAGTTTATCATAGTCACTTAAATCTTCTCGAAGATAAATCATTAAACTATTTGCTTTTTCTCCTAGAATATTCAAAAGAATTTCGGGTTTTAATTTCACAGGAATATTTTTAGCTTTGAATGCCTTTCTATTGATTGAAAAAATAAATTAAATGACTCTGCTCTTAGGGGTACCGGGATTGTTAATGTTTTAATACTTTTAATCAAGCTTTCAATATTACACTCGGTTGTAATTAATTGATTTTCATTTTGTAAAGGTACATTTTTGCCCGATTGATTATGTAAATTTGCTATTTCAAACTCCTCCTCTTACTGTGACAGTTTAATTTTTTCAATTTCTAGTCTATTTTCGTTATCCTTTCTTCTATTTTCGTCTTCATTTCTCCTATCATTGATCTGCTCCAACACACAATCAATAATAGCCTGATACATTTCCTTATCATTTTTATAAATCTCAATCTCCTGTATTAATTCTCTTAAATCTAAAACTTTAGCATTATCTGGGGAAACTAATTTCAATTCTTCCACAATAGACCGCAATTCATCTTTCTTAAATTTACCTATACTCATTTTCACAAAGTAAAGTTATCTCCATCACCAATGAAAACAAATAAATCACAATTTAAATATCTAAACCACAAATCAAAGTTAACTCAACCTAAAATTAAAGTTATCTTAACCACAAATGAGATACACATAAAATCACAAATAATTATCTCAAAACAGAAATTAAAGTTAACTCAACTTCAAATTAGACACTCATAAGACACAAAATAACTATCTCAATCACAAATTAAAGTTATCTCGACCACAAAGTAACACATATAAATCACAAATTAGACACCTATAAATCATAAAATAACTATCTCAATATCAAATTAAAGTTATTTCAACCACTTATAAATCACAAAATAATTATTCTCAAAACACAACATAAGAAAATTAAAGACTGACCTCTCACCAAGTGACAATATCAATTTTCTCTCCACTAAAAGAACACTTACTTTCTTTCCATTTGTTCATCCAATTGCGTACACAACAATTCCTTATCTTCAGTCCCGGCCATTTCGGGCTCTGACGGACCATCATCGCGCACCGAATCTTTACTCATTATTTTAAAATTTCTAAGAGATTACACCACACATTAAATGGCGAGGACTAATATAAAAGGAATTTTATTAGAGCGTTCTCCATACGCTCTTGCTCTCACTCAGTTTACACATACACTGTTCTACACACACTAGCGCCCTCTCGCGGCAAATATTCACTTGTTGTTGGGGTCTTCACAATAATTATTTGTTTAACTCTAAACAACCTCTCAGCCAGTTTTCTTATTCATTCCTTGAAAATTGAGCTTGCAGCTCACTTGAAATTTTGAAACGAAAGGCAAGGTCTTCATGTAGTAAACCAAGCCAAAGTTTCATAAAAACTAAAATCAACTGTTCAGAGTACTCAAGGAATGTATTTGTGAGAGGCTTCCAATTGGATAAAACCAGATTCACACACAGTAACGCAGTGAAGAAAGTAACATTTTAAAACTTGGTGTAAACATTAAAAGCTTTCATGGGTAAAAATCTATTTTGTGAATGTTTATATTTCACGAAGTTTGTCTCTAGTGCATGGAGCTTTTGCTCCATTTCACTTATTTCCTGAAAGGTTAAGTCAGTCTAGCAATCTACCTCTTTCGTATCCAGCTTCAATATAGGGGTTTATTCTGAATTTCAGGAAAAAATTAATGAAAGAAAAAATATTTCTGAAAAAAGTAACATTTATAAATTAAAAAATATTAATCAACCAAAAAATTTCAAAAGGAAATTAAAATTTTTAATACGTAGAACTAATTGATTGTGTGATGAATCTGTACGGAACCTTTCCACAAATATTCTTAGGTGACTTTTTGGGGATTATAAATTCGCCTATATTTCCAATCAACTCCGAAAAGCGAACTGGATATGCAAAGTAGATAGGGTATTTAAGTAGAGCGTTGTAAGCTAGTAATGCAACGCCAGTTTAACTTTAGTTAATTTGATTAATTTATTTCGTTCGATCCATTTTAAATAAAACCCGGTTCTATTCTTCTGTTGGCGTCACACTATAGTTTACGTTTAAACATGAGATCTTTTAAAAACAAATAAACTGTACGCTAAATAAAAAACCATTTTCTAATTAATCATTAATTTATTTTAAAACAATAAGATTGAATTTACGTTAAATTATAAAGAGATACATAACAGAACATGACTTAACTGTCAACTAATTGGGATCTGAGAGAGAGGAATCTTGGTGTGGCCATCCCGAGAGTCTCCAACCGCGGTGTTCGTCAAAAGGGTCGTCAGACCAAAATCGGTGATAAAAATTGTGTCAGAGAGTGTCTCAATTCGTCGTGCATGCGCTTATATTTCGCGGCGGTTTTCTTGTGTATTCTGGAGCGGATTCTTTTTCGAAACTCAATCAGCTTTTCTGATTGGTCTGGAGTCAGCGGAGGGATATCCTCTCGCGGTCGATGACTTCCCCAAACGCGGGAAATTCCCAAAAAACATCCCAAACCATGATGTATTTATGGGTACATTGCCTTCTTCCAGGCGTGGGAAACGCGTCACCCTTTTCGGTGGGGTAAGAGACGCTCCCAGAAATTCCTTTTCTTGTAAACAACAACAGGGCAGATATAAAAATTACAGTTGCAATCCTTAGGGACCGGCGGCCCCCCATCACTCCTCCCCTCTCTCAGATTAACAAAACTAAAATGAATAAAAAAACAAAAATTTCAGTAAGCAAACGAAATACAGAATTGGCCTAGCGTCGGCAAATGTCTATGTCAAGAACAAAAATTCAGACTCCTGGTTCACGATCAGCTGTCCACGTCTTTATGAGGGGTTCTGTCCATGCTCATCCATGATGTTGGCAGCTTCATCGTCGCTCAGATATTGCTAGAGAAATCTGCTAAACTGCAAAAAATAACAAAAACTTTGTCTCCCAGGGAAAACATATTAGTAATGAAACAACAGTTATGAGAAAAAAAATTAAGCTTGGCCCTTTGTGACCGCCCTCGAAGACTCCAAGCACCAACTTCCAACTCCTCTCACCGCTCATAAAATGAAAATAAGAATGTTAAAAAAATACAATCAATTTCTGAAGTTCCTAACCCATTCCGTGAGGGAAAACCAAATTAACTCTCAACAACTACAATGACGTTAATGTACGAAGAGGAGGAAAAAAAATTTTACTGAATGGATCACCCAAACAATTCACAAAAACATCAGACGCAGACTGACAAATAGAAATAATTAAACAATCACAAAGAATCGTGTGCCACTAAATAATAAAAAATATTAAGACAAATAACACGTAAAAATACAAAATTGGCGTATCTAACAACTGCGCAACTAACAAAACAACACGTAGGAGTATTGAACAAAATACATTGATAAGAAATAAACGCCAGTGAAAACATTTACATACAATTCAAGCGTGGCACCCAGAAACAGACACCTCATAATCGTTTAACATCGAAATCTTGACACGACTAATGTGAAGTGAATGTCCCAGACCACCAAAAAAATACTAGCAGAACTCTTCACATACTCAAAGCATAAGAAATTTCAATGGTTCACTTAAGAGCATTGATAACAATATTTAATGAAAATAATTAAGTAAAAGTAAAAAATTTAGAGATTGAAACGATGAGTGTGCATAAGTGGAGAAAAAAAAATTTTAACTTCGTAGAATGCTTGATAGCCTAAGAAATTTAAAAAAAATCCACTACAAGCATTGGTTACAAATAAAAGTTTAAAAAAAATTTAACGAAATTCAGATTTGCAAAGTAAAATTTTATAAATTAACTAATCGTATAAATGATAAAAAAAAAATCTATAACCTGTAAGAATGCTGAGTAGCCTAAGGAATTTTAAAAAGAAAGCTTCACTACGAGCATTGGTTACAAATAAAATTAAGAAAAAAAATACTGTGATTAAATTTTAGAATCGCAAACTGTGAGTGCGCATGTGATCAGTATGCACCCCACTGTTTACAAATGCAACACAAAAAAAACATGCCATTCCCTGCACCAAACGATTTGCTGCATGCCGCAAACGCCAGCACAAGACAGAATGAATTTAAGATAAAAAAATTTTGCAAATCCGATTGTAAAAAAATTATAACTATAGCGATTAATATTGTTTAAAAGAAACTTTAAAGAGAAAAAAAATTTCTTCCACATTCAATACATTTGAATTTCCATTTGAGAAATGAATTCCAGAAATCACAAGTGCAGTTGAAAATTTCAGAAAAAAAAATTAAAACATAAAATTGATATGCAATTATGGGTACATTGCCTTCTTCCAGACGTGGGAAACGCGTCACCCTTTTCGGTGGGGTAAGAGACGCTCCCAGAAATTCCTTTTCTTGTAAACAACAACAGGGCAGATATAAAAATTACAGTTGCAATCCTTAGGGACCGGCGGGCCCCCATCACTAGCAAGGATGAAGGCTATTGAGCCAGCAGCAGTAGCCTCAAGTTTGGAGGATTCAATTGGATTGCGATATTGAAGAGTTACGGTTAGTAATCTACGAATGCATCTTGTGAAGATAATTAAGTTTTGCCAGGTGATATAATGTAGTTTATTATTGCTTAAAACAATCGCTAGTTAAAAAAATTAGTTTAAGTTAATGAAAGATAATAATTCGAGTTACGTGTATTTCTCGGACCTCCTATTTCGGAAGACCTTATTTGATCTTACGCGTAATTATTGATTAATTTCATAATTCGTAATTTAATTTAATATTAAATGTAAATACATTTTGTTTGACGTAACATAGAAATATTATATATATGTTATTAGAGTTTCTGATACTTAAATCAATATAATAAATACAAGTTATTACTATACAAATGGCTCTTAGTGATTCTTTGCCTCAAATTAATCTTGGTGTCCAGGGTGGAACCCAGGGTCGTTCCCACAGTGGCGCCCAACGCATAAATCCCGAGTTTAGAGTCGGATCTAATTTTCGAATCATCTCCTAGCAGTACTTTTCGGGGATGGAAAATGTGGCAGAGTTCTTAGAGAATATTGATAATAATTTAACATATTACGGGATACCCACACAACTGGCTTGTGCATATTTAAAGGGTCATCTCACAGGGCGGGCGCTAGATTGGTTTGAGGTTCAAGGTTATAGGGTTGTAGAAGACAAGGCGACAGATTACGCGCACTTAAAACAAGATTTGACAGAACAGTTCCCCGTGGTTAGGAATAGATCTGAACTCGAAACGCGTTTCTATGCATCATCACAAAAGCACAACCTTCCGATTTTGTGTATGACTTGTTAAAAATACACATACAGTTAAAACTAGAAATGACGGAGGAAAAATTGCTGGATCATGTTATTAGTAGGTTAGAATCTCACATTTTAGATTATGTGGAGGTACGGCATCTGCAAACCACATCTAACCTTCTACAAATCATTGATAAGTACGAAGAAAGGTTTCTAAATAGAAAGATCAGGGGTTCGAGACAGGAATTCCGAGATACATACCAAAGCGCGAGCAATCGTTTCCCTAACAGGAAAAGGCAGGAAAATTGGAGGGAGACAAGAGGTAACAACAGGTACTCTGACAATAGCAGACCAAAGAGGGAATTCAAAAGATTTGAAGGTCAAGGTGTTGCGGATAATCGAAGATTTGATAGTCGACGCCGAGGTGGTCAATCTGATCATAGATTCCATAATGAACGCGGTCGACAGGGTGGTTCGAGGAACGGTGCTTTCAGGGGTCAGAATGATCAAAACAGGTTTTTAAACTTTTAAGCTATCGATACCGAGTCCGGGGATGATCGATCACGAAGTACAGAAAATCCTCCCGATACGGAACAACATACTATTAGGATATCCTCACTGCGAATGACTCCAGTAGATCTGCCTTATTTGCCCATTATTTTAAATGAAACATTCATTACAGCCCTTTGGGACACGGGAGCGGAGAAATCTTTAATATCAGTGGAGGTCTATAGCAGATATTTTTCGTATTGACCGCGTCAAAAGAATAAAGATAGAGTAGTGACGGCCCAGGGAGTCCCGTGTTGTCACTTAGGTCGGGTCGAATTACATATTCGGATCCGAAAATTCCAGAAAACCTGGAAATTTCACATTCTTAACAATATGCAATACCAATGCACTTTAGGCATTGATTTTATGAAGGAGTCCAAATTGACTTTAGATTTCGATAAGATATCTTTAATCATTCCAGATGACCAAATTAAACAGTTGCCAAAAGTAGAAAAGCCGGTCGAGATTGATCTATCCTATACAAAGCTCGGTGAAGAGCAAAAGCAAAAATTAAAGGATTTATTTAATAGTTTTAATGGGCTTTTTTCAGACCAGCCGGGGTTAACTCATGTTTTATACCAGGAAATCGATACTGGGGACCAGAGGACAGTAGGGTCAAGACCCTACCACTATGACAGGGTCATACAAGGAATAATTGAGTATCACATTGAGAAAATGTTACAGGAGGGTTCAATTCATCCTATTGAATCCCCATACGCATCACCGGTGGTTTTAACGCGCAAAAAAATGGCCTTTCTCCAGATTATCCAGAGATGTATCGATTCGTGATTGACTATCGCAAATTCAACGCTATTACTAAGTACCCGCGATATCCATTACCGGTGATTGATGACCTGCTCACAAATATTCTGCATACCGGTATCATGTCGACATTAGATTTAAAATCGGGCTACTTTCAGCTGGTAATTAGTCCGAAAGATATCGAGAAAACCGCGTTTATAACACAAAATGGCACTTTTGCATTCCTCAGAATGCCATTAGGCCTTTCAGGGCCAGCGCCAAATTTTCAAAAAGCCATCCACAAGATATTAAAACCGGTTCTGGAACGTTTTGTGATTGTCTATATGGATGATGTAATCATTACAACTCGATCGTTTAATGAACACATCGATCATTTGAATCAGGTATTTACATTGTTGCGAGACGCAGGTCTAACACTCCATAAGGACAAATGTCACTTCGCACGTGACAAATTAAAGTATTTAGGTCTTATAATTAGTACGTAAGGGATTGAAACCGACAATAGTAAGGTTAAAGCAATCACAAAAATGAAGCCACATAAAAATAATAAAGAGGTGTCGAAGTTTTTAGGGATGGCGGGTTTGTATTAAAAATTCATACCCCGTTATGCAGATATATGTGAACCATTATATCGGTTAAAAAAGG
The DNA here is from genome assembly GCA_019973935.1 of Trichonephila clavipes. Taxonomy (NCBI): domain Eukaryota; kingdom Metazoa; phylum Arthropoda; class Arachnida; order Araneae; family Nephilidae; genus Trichonephila; species Trichonephila clavipes. Next base: position 30,279 of record BMAU01000512.1, on the reverse strand, counting down.
GGGCTAAATTTAATTGGTCGACGGAAGCCCAGGATGCTTTTAATAAAGTAAAAAGAGCATTAACAGAGGCACCAGTTTTACAGTTGCCAAGTTTTAAGGAACAGTTTGAACTATTTACTGATGCTAGTGGGGTCGGAATTTGTGCTGTGCTGAATCAAAATCACAGACCTATTGCATTCGCATCAAGAACCCTGAACAAGGCCGAAAGAAACTATACAGTTACAGAACGCGAATGTTTGGTGGTGATACGGACATAGAATAAGTTTAAAACTCATTTTGGATCACTACTGGTGAAGGTAATCACTGATCACGCGGCGTTAACAAAGCTCACGAATGGGAAAAACTTATCTAGTCGGATGATTAGATGGGCACTCAAGTTCTCAAAGTTTAACATTAAATGAGAACATCCACCGGGTGTCCAAAACGTTGTCGGGGACGTAGTGTCTAGGAATCTAATAGGAAATATGGATGAATTACAAATTTCGTACGCAGCTCTTCGAGCCTTAGCTTTGAGCTCTAGAGAACAACTCATTCGAGAACAACGGGAAGATCCTGAGTTAGGGCACATCTATCGTTATTTAGAAAATCTGGACGATGGTTCCATTAATGCAACTGTATGCGAGGGTTGATCCCAGGATTTTAAATTAATTGATGTTCTACTCTTTTACGCGAAATATTCTACAACTCTTGGAGAACTAAGAGTGTATATTCCTAAATCTCTTCACGAAGCAATAATGCAAGAATTTCATGATCTGCCATTAGCGGGACATTTAGGAAAGAGGAAGACTTATTTAAAATTGCGTGGCACATGTTATTTTCCGTATATGAGGAAATATATATTTGAGTATGCATCAACCTGTGACCGGTATCAAAAATTTAATTATAAAAATGCGCTACCAGTAGGTCGATTAATTCCTATAGTATCAAATTACCCCAATGAAATAGTAATGTTAGACTTATTAGGCCCCTACCCCGCTTCCCGACTCGAAAGATATAGATTTATATTGGTAATAACTGACCACTTCACTAAGTGGAGTGAGCTTATACCTTTAAGAAAAGCTTCGGCCCAGGCCATAGCTAATGCCCTTTTTAAAAATTATATTTCGCGATATAGAGCTCATGTTTCTTTGATTAGTGATAATGGCCCCCAATTTATATCCGATGTTTTTGAACACCTAAGTCACAGGTTGGACATAAAACATATTAAAACGGTAACATATCGGACGAAGGCAAATTTAACGGAAAGAGTTAATCGCACTTTAGTGCAGATGATAGCTTGTTTTGTAGAAGAAAATCACGATAACTGGGACCAAATTCTCCATGAGTTCTCTTTCGCGCTGCGCACATCAGTAAATGAAACGACAGGTAAAAATCCGGCTTAATTATTCAAACGTAGAAAAATTATGACACCTTTTCGTAAATTAATAAATGTAACGGAAGGTGCTTAATATGTGGGAGGAAATATTGAGAAATTATTCAATGAGGCAAGGCAGAATATGCGGAAACATAAAACATGGGGAAAATTCTATAATCGGAAAAGGAGAGAGGCAAACATCAAAGTAAATGATTTTATTTTGGTACAAACTCATTTTATTAGTGCTGCAGATAGGAGAATGGTCAGAAAGTATATGCCTATGTTTGAAGGTCCATATAGAGTGTTGGAAGTTCGGAATAACAATTTGATCATTTGGAAGAAGGGAAGAAGGGTCCCAGTTAATATTTATCAAGTGCGAGTGTACCATCCAAGAAATTCCGACACAAATAATTTTGATAGTACTAATGAGACACTATATGAAGGAAAGGGATTTAGTAATGGTTGAGTAGGTCGTACCCGGGAAAATCCAAAAGTTCTAGGAAACCCTCGGGTGATGAAAGTAAGGATCGTAAATCAAATAAGAGAACTGCCGGGTTGAGTTGAGTTAATATTAACGTCGCACTGTTCAGCTACACGAGGGCTTTTGGCGACGGACCACGTAATTTTGAACCATGGTCAAGTGACGTGGACGACACCTGAGCTGGCACCCCCCTCTCCTAACTACCACACCACACCAACGGGAGGACAAGAGAACTGCCGGATTGGAGGATATGAGATTGAAGCGTAAAGTAAGGTCAAATGGGTCAGTGCAGAGGACTGATAAAATGCGGTCCAAAATATGCAGGAAAAAGTCTCTGCAGGGGTCTGTATATGGGGACCAGAAAAGACCAACCCCTGTACCACCACAGGGGATAAAGAGAACAGTCCCATCCTCTGTTACCTCTAGAAACCATAAATATAGGATACCTAATAACCCTTCCCAACATTGCAGGTTCCTCACATCAACTAGATACAAGGCAGTGCAAGTCACCTACAGAAGAGAGCAGACAAGGAGCAAGAGTCCAGTATGACAGGGCCGGGAGACAAAGAGAACACCTAGCAAAGGATACAGTGCAGCTGAGGGGGAGACCAGTCCGGTCTAGGCAGACGACAGCAGTGAGACCTTGTCCATACTACCTAGGGAGCCTCTTAAAGGAGCCCGAAGGAATACCAGAAGAGCAAAGGAGCACTGGGATCAACAGTCTACTGCAGAACAGCCTCAGGAGAAGGAGCCTCAGCATGGAAACCTTAGATGGAGATCCGGCGGATAGGAGTGAATAGAGGACAAAGAAAAAAAATTAGGTTGTATCGTTCCTTTTTTTTATTCTTTTGAACAAGTGGTCGGAAGAATTATTGCAATGAAGCAAGTCACAGGCGGATGTTTAAATTTTTAGAAGCCAATCAAAAGTGGACACTACAATGAGTGTGTTTTTCTATAAGAGAAAAATAAGATTTTGTCTTGTTAATTTTTTATGTAAATATGGAGAAAACAATTGTAAAAATGCATTTGTTTACTTCGATGTATAACTTCGCTAAAATGCGACAATTCCTTTGGTTATTTGTTTTAATGGTTTATTGAAAAATGTTTGAAATTGTATGTATATGTATGTGTATATTTTTTTCTCACATCTGGTGGTTTGGGACGCGGCGTAGTTAGGTAGTGCTAACATTAACACTAACAAGCGCAGCATGCATGGAATGGGAATTTTAAGGAGCCAGATGACTTAATTGATGTATAAGAAAATGATGTGTAAAATGTGAATGTGTTTGTACATACAGTATATGTTTGTTTCTGCCGACTACTTAAAGATTTCTCGTTTCAGGGTAGCTGACCCTGATCATTGTATAAAAAGTGACGATTCAATGAAGCAAGAATAAGTTTGTATAGTATTTAAGTAGTTAAGTAAAGAACACAGGCAGGGGTTTTCTTTTCAACGTCGGTGGTTTTTACCTTACCTCTGAGCCAAATGGGTGTGCTGTAGGGAAATCTAAACCTGTAAATGTTATGTCAAACAAAAAAATTTCAAACCAAGTTTGTGGTCGTAATGCTTTTCTTTCCCTTAGAGTAGGAGAATTCGTAAAGTGTCCGATTGTTAGATATATATTAAAGTCTTAGAAACTATGAATTAAGTTTTAGAATTGGTTACGTAATTTTACTTCAGGCCATTTGTGTCTTTCGAATAAATCCCGTTTTCTTTTGAGAGGTTGTGACGAATCTGTACGGAACCTTTCCCCTAATATTCCTAGGAGTCTTTTTGGGGATTATAAATTCACGTATATTTCCAATCAACTCCGAAAAGCGAACGGGATATGCAAAGTAGGTAGGTTATTTAAAAAGAGCGTTGTACGCTAGCAAGGATGAAGGCTATTGAGCCAGCAGCAGTAGCCTCAAGTTTGGAGGATTCAATTGGTTTGCGATATTGAAGAGTTACGGTTAGTAATCTACGAAGGCATCTTGTGAAGATACTTAAGTATTGCCAGGTGATATAATGTAGTTTATTATCGCTTAACCCTCTAAGTGGATACCTTCCTCCTGAAAAGTTATTCCGAAAGCGTTTTACTCTTATTTTGCTATTCCCTTCAAAAATGCAACAGACTTCAATTCTTTCCCCCTTTTAGAACTTGGGAGGTCGAACGGGGACAATTTTATGCCCTAGTTCGGTTCCTTTGTCAAGTAAGAACCAAGAGATCAATCGTTTACAGCTAGCTGTTAAGTTGCCTTAGGCAATCTTGTATGAAAACCGTAGTTCTACTCTGTCGTTTTCCCCATAGATTCAGTCACAGTAAAATTAAAACAAAATTCAGGGTAAAAAAACATGAAATAAATAGCTTGTTAAAAGTTGAAAAATAGTTATATTTTCTTCAAACAAAATTTATTTTTCTGTCATTTTTTAAAAATTAAAAAAAAAAATTTTGGTATTGCGATTTGAACCAGAAAAAAGCATCCTGTATTCATTTTTGAATATGAGAGTAAGAAAACGAGCTCACTATCCTGTTTTTAAAAAAAGTCATCAGGTAAAAAGAGTAAAGGCCTTATCTTTTTTTTTAAACATTAAGACAATAAATGGTGCATATTTATGTAATAAAACAGATCTTTCTCTATTCAATTATATTTTTAATTTAGAATAACAAAAAAAAATGATTTCAATACTTTTAATTTATTTAAATTTAAATCATATAAATGATATTTTTATGTTAACTGAATATTTTTCGGAAAAAATCTATATTTTCATTCCTAGTGCTCTCCTTTTCGAACTCCTTGTATTAACTAAAAATATCTTTTCTACATCGGCATTTGTGATGGACATAACACATATATTCAGTCAATTTTTAATTTTAATGGGGGATATACTTCTTCAAATGCGCATGACAGTACTTCTAACCATTTTATACTCAAGTTAAATTTCTTATCATTCTGTTTCTTTTATTACAAGAAAAAATGTCACACATCGATAACTACATTTTCACACAATTCAGTCATTGCAAATTCTATTGTGAGAAAAATTCTCCTTAATTAATTTTGTCTTTCAAAACAGTACACTTAAAACAATTTTGTTCAGTGAAGTTAACCGACAGTTCCACAATGTATTCATACCAAATTTTAAAAACAAATTTAACACTTGGAAATGTATCCTGTATTAAATTTTTCAGTATACACAAATATTTCCTGCTGTAGGGAAGATATAGTATGAGAGAGATGTGGTGTGCGGTTGTGAAAGAATGTTTTCGTACGCGTGTAGACTATTTTTGAAAATTTAAATATCACTGAAGCTGATCATATAACTGCAAATGAGCCTTATTTTAATGTGTGCTGGTATCAAACTAAAACACTTTACAATATTAAACAACCTATGGGTTTATACTCAATATAAAACTATTAACAAAATGTGTGTGTGTGTGTGTGGCTTACAACTTCTATTCAAATTGTGAAGAAACTGAAATATATAAATATATCTTACTGCAGTCAAAAATATTCATAATATGTAAGTATCCTATTTCCCCACTTATTTCTGTACATTTTAAAAACTGTAGCTGAATGCAATTTTTTATATTTATAAACGAGGCATAAACGCTCACACAGTCGTAAAAATGTCTTTATCATTTTTAAATATACTACTATAAAACGTATATGGATTGTAAGATCAGTTGTAAAATCCGAAAAGAGAGGAGTTAAAAACCTCCTTTTAGCGTCCTTTTAGAGGAGCTAAAAACATGTAATTTTGGATTGATCAAATTCTTAATATAATACACAAATATACATGTTATTAAGCAAATACATTTGAAAAATCAAACTTCCTTCTGAAATAAACGTAATTGAAAGAAAAATGTTTAATTGCAAATGAGTGGAAATACATGTTTATCTCAGGGGTATCCCCAAAGTGAGGTAATCCTCAAACTTAAGACTCAAACTCAGTGGCACAAAAATCCATGAGGGCCAGGAACTACTGTGCCCATCATAACACACGTGATCATTGGACGCTGAGGTGCATGAACAGATGTCCCGATTTGGTGGTCTGTCTGAAGAGAGACCTTCCGTGTTTAAGACCCAAGCAAGCTTGGTACTCATTTATCGACCCAATGTAGCGGGGATGAAAGGCAGAGTCGACCTTGCGCAGCCCGTTAATAGAACCCCAGACTTGTGGTGTGGAAGCACTGTACACTACCACTCGATCCTATTCGGGGAAAAATAAAATTTAATGTTAGAATCTTATACAAATCCCTAATGAATGAGGGAGTCAAAACTTTTTTTTCATGTAAACTGTTTAGACGGAAATGGTTAATTATGAACATTTCACAAGTTGCATAAATTAAAGTTAACCGTTATAGTTTACATAAATTTTTAAGGGTGCAAAAGGTGTATTGCGGCTGCAAGAATTAATTTTAAAAGGAATACGGTTACGAAAAAGTAGTACAAATCTATCTAAAGTAGGGTTGGTTACCTTACATATTGTCAAACACAACAATGTATTGGAAGCCAATTCCACTATTCGTTGTTATAAAAATGTATGGAAAATTACAAGATTTATTTTTGCATTTGTAATTTATATATATATAATTTTTCCTGGGAACTTTAAAAGCTAGAGCGGCATCCATCAATACCACGGTTCTCTCTCTGTTTTTCCAGATCGCCCCTGACTAAGCCGGATCTGCCATAGTAAGTGAAAATGCCGGATTTTATTTGTCAAGATCTTTTTATAGCAGACTGCATTTTTCATGTATTTTAGATGGTCGTTTTATATTTTCTACATCAATATCTTAATGTCTGAATTAAAAATTACATAAAATTCTTGACATTCGCATCAATGACCATGACAATTTTTATTTGTATATGAATGTGTCATCAAACGATTACATGACTATTATTAACATATTATTTTAACCATTTAATTAATATTAAGTATAACACACAAATTTTCTGAACTTTAAAATAAATATTTCGAAAACTACTTCAGATATACTCAAAATTTTTCATTCCAACGCTTTAGCTTCTCAGTTTTGCTTCTATGTAAGAATTTATTGTAATTGTATATTCATCAATTTTTTTAGTATATTTTTTGCTCTTAGCATGCACTTTTCAACCGAATTGTATGAAATCTTCGAAATATATTAAAAGATACCAAAGAAGCTATATAATAAAAAATTTGAAATTATTATTATACTCAAACAATTGCTAAAACTTATGGTAAATAATTTTTAACTGCGCGATGCATTTTTTTTCGAAATTTCAAATGGAATTTCTAACATAAAATTTCTAGCTTTATACGGTCGAGATTTCAAAAAATATCCAGATTTTAATTACTTATTCAGTTAGCCTTTAAAAAAGATAAATGTTGAGGTATTTTGTATAAATAGATATTTTTGAACAATAATTCGAATGTTTTTGAATAGCACGAGTTTAAAATCGATTTTTATGTTTATTTATATGCATAAATGTCTACTGTAAATGTTTCCGTATATTTTTGATTACCATTTATTCAAATATCCAAGTTATAAAAAAATGTGAGAAAATCTTCATTCAGGTTGTCTTTGATGTAAACTGAAGTTCAAATACTTAAAATTCAAATATAATTCGGTGTATTTTAACAATATATAACTAGGCACTGTACTTAATCTTCCCTGAACACTTGGGCTTTGAAATCTAAAAAAAAAAAAACTAATAAATCTTAATTAGTTTTTTTTTTTCGTTATTATTTTTATAAAAGTGTAAGAAAATGTTTCAAATGATTTGATGAAGTTAAAATTTATTCATTTTTAGTGGTTGGAAAATTGAAAAGGTTTCAAATTTAAAGAGTTTGGTGTTTTATTAATTTTTTCGGTATCTTATAATAAAATAATCATGTTTCAAAAACTGAAAGCCTTGATTAAAATAAGAAAAATGAAGCGAAAGAATATACTTAAAAAAAGATAATTTGTCTAACTATATAAAATAGCAGATTGCACTGACACGCCCCAACTTGTTACAGTTTCAAATTAATATGAAACCAAAAGGGAATTGTAACATATTTTACTTATGCGTTGGGACTTTTCAAAACTTTTAAAATACGATGTAACAAATAAACACTTCCTGGGGTCTAAAGAAATTTCCCCTCGATTTTTTACGATTGCTCCAGAGTCAAATCACGGGGTTTCCTGCGAGCCATAAAACTTCCTATCAGTGTCCTGCTGTGTTGCTTCCACCGTCCCCAATTATCTTTCAAGATGTTAAACCTTTAAAAAGGGGAAAGGATTAAAAGTGCGGCTGATCCGCTTTTGAAAACGTTACTTGAAGGCAGAAAAATTCTTGCAGTGCATTTTCGAAGCATCTTTACACTGACGGAATTTTCCGTGCTATCCGGTTAGAGGGTTAAGCAAAGCTTTATAAGCTCAGTAGCATTGCTCGCTTCAAATGGAAGCGACTTCAAGCACTCAAAGGCATCAGATGTATTGGCCACATTTAGATGATGACGTCATCCTCCAGAGATATTGTTATCATATTAACGGTAACATAATATAAGCTATCCCCCATACGAGGGTCTCCAGGACTTGAAGACTTATATTTACATCTCAGCATGTATTGTTCGTAGGGTAGTCGTATAACACCTCAAACGATTGGAAATCGTCTGAAGATTACAACGATACCTCTCTCGTCGAGCTACCCCCATAGGAGGGTTTCCAGGACTTTCAGACATATATTTACGTCTCAGCATCTATGGCTGGCAGGGTAGTCGTGTAACCCCTCAAACGATTGGAAATCGTCTGTAGATTACAACGATACCCTTCTCGACGAGATACCCCATAGGAGAGTCTCCAGGATCAGCACACGTATATTTACGTCGCAGCATCTATGGCTCGCAGGGTAGTCGTGTAACCACTCAAACGATTGGAAATCGTCTGTAGATTACAACGATACCTTTCACGATGAGCTACCCCCGTAGGAGGGTCTCCAGGATCTCGAGACGTATATTTACGTCTCGGTATTTATTCTTCGTAGGGTAGTCGTGTAACCCCTCAAACGATTGGAAATCGTCTCTAGATTACAACGATACCTCACTCGACAATCTAGCCCCCATAGGAGGGTCTCGAGTCTTTAACGTTTTCTCACCGAGATTGGAGGGCTTATCTCGTTGAATTGGCATGTCCTCTCACCGAGATGTATGTTAGAGCTTGTCTCGTTGAGTGGGCTGATCCCCCGTTTTCTCACCAAAATGCATACATTTCATTTAACATGTCAAAATGCGTACATTTCATTTGACATGATTAAATTTCATTTGTGGATGACCCCTGTTTAAATTTCTTTTGTGGATGACCCCTGTCTAAATTGTCTCTCTGGGATGGAATGAAAAATTTTCTCTCGCCCCGTGCTAAAATATTTTTTGGGAGAAATCTGAAAAATTTTATACTGTCCTTACCTCTTAACGTCCCTGGGATACTTTGTGTCCCTTTCAAATCGAGACTCTAAAAACAACGTTGGGATAAAAAAAATGGGGTGAAAAGGGACACAATTCATACAAAAAGAGCCGTTTGAACGTTCCTTTGGGATGGAAATCTGAAAGGCATGGTTTGGATAAAAAGCAGGGGAAAAGTGGACAAGAGTCATGTAAAAAGAATCGTTTGAAACGAAAAGGAGGGAACCAAAATATGGTGTGGAGATCAATTCAAATGAGAGGGTTTCAAGTGAAATGGTTTCAAAGGAGAGGATTTTCGTTTCAAAGGAGAGGGTTTTCGATTCAAATGAGATGATTTTAAATGAAAGGGTTTTCGATTCAAATGAGAGGGTTTCAAATGAAATGGTTTTCTTTTCAAATGAGATGGCTTTCGTTTTAAATGAGACAGTTTTCATGATTAATTTCAAGTGAAATGGTTTCAAATGAGAGGATTTTCGTTTCAAATGAGACAGTTTTCATGATGAATTTCAAATGAGACGGTTTCAAGTGAGATGGTTTCAAATGAGACGATTTTCGTTTCAAGAAAGGTCGTTTTCATTTCAATAAAGGTCGTTTTCCATTTCCAATCAATTTTTGAAAGGGTCACGGTGCTCAACAATTTTTTCGACCGACTGTAACATCTCTGTTGGCGCATGCGCACCAACGTCAGGCGCACAAATGCAAATATTCTTCCTTGCCGCGCTGTGCCGGCAGTGGAGAACTTTCTGTGGAACGAGATAGACGAAAAAAATTCTCTTTAATACTCAGACGTGAGCATTAATATAGGACTCTAATACTCGAAGCTCACAATAAAAATTACTTAAAATTTGCTGCGCTTGTAAATAGCATATATATGTTGTGTGGTTAAATAAAAAAGTAAAAAAGAAATAAGCGTGGCTGGTCCGTCGATGAAACAAAAACAACAAACTAAAAATAAACATTCTGGTTCCGCTCGTGCCAGGAGCGATCAGTAGATTATGGATAAGCAAAACAGATTAAAAAGTACATTGGAAGGTAAAATAAGCAGAATTGAAACGGTCATTGAAAGTGCCAACGAAGAAACCGAATCGGTTGAAATAAAAGTAAAGCTAAGAAGTCTGATTCAACTTCAAAAAAACGCGGAGGAACTTCGCAACAACTATTACGCCATTTCGAATATGAAAGATGCAGAGTTAACTGCCGTAGACGAAGATCTCCACCTTCTTGAAGTCCGCCTTGAGTCATTAGAGGCAAGAATTGAAACTATTCTTAATTCCTCTAAGAAATCAATTTCTGGGGTAGTAATGAAAACAAATGATAATTTCGAAATAAAAACTAAAATACCTCCTTTAGTTTTACCCGAGTCGTCGGGAAAATACGAAGAATTTAGTTCATTTAAAATCCAATTTGACGATCTGATCGCAAATAACATACTACTGAGTGAATCTCAGAAGCTATACTACCTCAGATCTTGTTTAACTCATGAAGTTAATTATTTATGCAGTAATTTTGATAATTTTAATTCCTTATATGAATTTTTAGAAAATAGATACGAAAATGAACGATTAATAATCAATATTCATATTCAAAACATTTTGAAGCTTGAAAAAATACAAAATGAAAATTCCACAGAAATTAGAAATATGATTGATTGCATTCAAAAAAATTTACGAGCATTACAAGTACTTAAATATGAGCAAAATAAATTATCCGATGTTTTACTTATAAATATTTTAGTTGAGAAACTTGATAGAGAATCGAGAAGAAATTTTCAATTATCACTTAAATTCAAAACCGTCCCTACATTTCAAGAATTTATTGAATTCTTAGAACGGGAATTCGTTTTATTGTCTGTATCTGTTGTTAGAAATGCCAAAGTGAACCCAAATAAAATGTATGCCAACAATTCTAAGCCAAAAGCTTTTATAGTTAACGAAAATAAAAACAAAAATTGTATAGTGTGTAAGTCACAACATCCAATATATAAATGTCCTACCTTTTTAAAATTCAGTATTGACGAAAGACTAAATTCATTCACAAACACAAACTTTGTAATTTGTGTTTAAAATCTAACCATATATTCAAATTAATTGCCTTTCCAAATATCGATGCAAATGCGGTGATTCACACAGTTATTTGATATGTACTCGAAATTCTAATAAATCGAAAATAAAAAATCCTTTAGATAACGGAAATGAAAAAGAATATTGCGAAACAGTTAACAAGAACTCTAATCCTAATAATCCGGCATCAGTGTTGAGTAATAACACATGGCCCGATCAAATAAATAAAAAAAATGTTCTGTTTTCAACAGCAAAAATATATGTTCGCAGAGCAAATAATCAAAAAATAAAATTAAGAGCTATACTTCATTCCGCAAGCAATATTTGTGTACTTACAGAAAGAATGAGTAATTGTTTAGGAATAAAAAAGAAAAAATAAAGACACCAGTATCCGGTTTAAATGGATTATCACAGAACATAAAATGGAAATTAAAAACAATTCTTTCAAACGAAGATAGCAGTTTTGCTGAACCAGCAGATTTCTTGATTGTAGACAAAATAACTGAATTTACACCCTCTTCAAGTTTAGATATTTCCAATGTGGAAATTCCAAAGTTTTTGACGATAGCTGACAAATCATTTTATGAAGCAAACGAAGTTCACGCTTTGATTAGCACTGATATATTTTTTAAAGTTTTAAAACAGAATACGTCAATATTTCTAAAACTTTCAATACTGGCGACCCAATTTTCAATCATAATCTTTGTCGCGCCCCCCTTGTACAACAATAATGTATTTTCTGCAATAAAAATGCACTTTTAGAGAGAGACGCTAAAGTTACAATACGATCTTAATTATAAACCGTACAAATTAATACGATAAATATATTAAATTTTGTGTATATGTGTAACTTTTAAGTAATATATATTTTAAGAAAATTACTTAAAATATATAATACTTATTATTATGTTATTCCTCTTTCTCGAATTTTTAAATTGGAACAGATCGCAAAATGATATATTTAATTAAAGATTTGTTTCCTTCAGCATTCATTTCTCAAAGTACAAATGTCTTTAGAAAAATAGTCTAGTCTATGTTGTTCTCTATCATATCCATCACATCTGGCATTATAGGGTACGTTTGCGTGAGTCTGGGCAACCTATCCAACGTCTGCGCAAAACATATAAAAATGCTTTTCCTCGTACAATTCCAGTCAGTTTTGGTCGACTCGATACTCCTATAGCTACCGAATCTAGCTTGAATGTACATTTTTTTTTAATTTACACGTTAATTGTAATTCACAGTAATTAAGTATTTACGGCAGTAGGTTAAAACAAAATCATACATACATTTTTAAGTCGTAAGCAAACATTCGATGATAATAAATAATCAACAAGTACACAGACGAACGAGCATGGTTCCGAAAATTAAATCAAGGCGATATTCTCAAAAATACTTAAAAGTTTGGATTTACCACTACTGAAGTAAATGATGGGGAAAAAAGCCCCAGATCAATATGTGTTAAAACTTACAAATCTGTAGAACAACACGTGAAAGTTGTTTTTAAAACATGTAAAATCATTTAGCTATGTTGGCAAAGAATTTTAAAAAGTATTTTCTGGATGAGGACAGCTTGGTAGCTAGTTACCAGTGGATTAGGGATATATTTCAAGATACTCCAGAAGGGCTCTCAACTTCCGAAGAAGAAATCTTCATAGATTTCACATCCAGTGAAAAATTAAAAGGCAATTTTGTAATAAATCGCGCTTTGAATTTTGGGTAGAAGTGGATGAGGAATTATCTGTACTGAAAACAAAAGCACTTCGTATACTATTACCATTTTCAACATCCTACCTTTGTTAAATCGGATTTTCTGCGGTGGATGCTTTGAAGACAAAATATAGATCTCAGCTAAATATAGAAAAATAACTCTTTAAGTGTCAATTTCTGATATTAAACCTTCCTTTGAAAAACTTTCCTCTACAAGACAAGCCCGTGGAAGTCCCTATATATAATAATTATTAAACTTGTTCTTAATTTAGTAATAAAAAATTATTTATAAAATACCTTCTTCAGTACTGACACATTAAACGTATACTGGCTGAAACACCGACTCTTCGCACGAGTTCATTTTTTTTTTAAATAAAACATTATTCTTGATATAATAGCTGAACTGTAAAGAGAGTAAAACTGCCTGCACAATATTGTATACAAAAATGTAAAATAATTTTTTTTAGATAAATACTACAATTGTAAATAACTGTTTAAAAGAACTGTAATTTTAAACCTCACATAATTATCATTTGGAATTAATGTTAAATAATGAAAAAGAATATAAAATTCCGATGAAGAATAATTGTGTTACTTTTTAACATTTAAAGCGAGAAGATTTCAAAATGTTTTAACCCGGGAGCAGGCGCGTACTCGATAACGCGATAGTGCGGGGGGACTCAGTCACCCCACTCATTTGTTTATAATTATTGTTACTGTACACGATACAAATCAGAATTCTAGTGAATATTTTAATTTATAGAAAGTATACTTACCTTCTTTCAAGGACTATTCAATTCTTTGATGATTTGAGAAAGAATCCAATAAAACTGAACTAAAATGATTCAAAAAGACAAGACAATAATAAAGGACGCAAATCAGAGATACTTTTCACTAATATTACAGAAATGTTAAATCAATCAATTTCTTTTCCAAATATCGTAAAACTCTTTTTTTTACAATTTCCCTAAGCGAAAAGAAAACGCATAAAAGATGGGACGCAACTAATATTGAATAACCATACCATAAGTTTGAAAGTCAATCAAATGATTAGCAAACGTACTATGCAGCCTGGCTGAAAAGTGAATCATGTCTTCCTTTTCTTTTTCTACAACTAATGTACAGTATTTCAATAATAATTATAGTGATGAATTGTTTATCTTCTTAGAATTTTTCTCAGGGTCTGGGTTTCGTTTTTTCTTTTAACGAGTAATATTTTATGTTAAAACGTAATTAAAAAAAATCTCTCATTGAAGAAATACAGCAAATTAAACAAAATGTTTTTTTCTTTAATTTGGTTTTGGGATCAAAGACAGCTATTTGATGACGGAAAAAAGCCAGATAATAAACATAAATTATGTCAGTTTTGTTGTGTGTATTATTTTTATTATGGAAGAAAGCATTTTGTTTTACTTCTCTTTCCGGTTATTTTCTTTTTAAAAAATCTTTAAATTTTCGATATACTCGCCCCCCCCCTAGTAGGGTCTTCGCACCCCCCAGGGGGGCGCGCCCCACACTTTGAGAAACACTCGAATAAGTATAAAATAAATGAAGAGTTGTTTTTCAAAGAAAGCGAATTTGGGTGGATTGCGTGTGGTAAACTTGAAGAAAGACAAATTAATATACAAGGACGGTGTTTTTTAGTAAAAAATGACTCTATTCAAGATACTTTAAAATTATTTTTTAATTTAGAGGGTTTGGGGATACGATATGATCCAGTTTTTCATGAAAGGGATCACGCTATAGAAATTTTTAAAGAAACTGTTGAATTCGAAAAAGGCCGTTATATCGTGCAACTTCCCTTTAGAAAATCCTATAATGAATTGTCCGATAATTATCCCCTAGCTAAACAACGTTTCCAAAATTTATGGAGAAGATTTGGTCATGATTCGGAATTATATCAGCAATACCGTGAAATCATTCGCGATTACACAGAACAGGGTATTATAGAAGTTAAAACCGAAATTACAGATAACAAATTAAAAAGACCTGTATATTATTTACATCATCAGGCCATAAGAAAAGACGGTCGCTTAACATCAAAAACAAGAATTGTATTTGACGCTGGAAGTCATCAAAATAATGAACTCTCATTAAAAGATTGTTCATGGCCAGGAATTAATTTAAATCCCAATATCTTAGACAAATTAATTAACCCTCTAACCGGATAGCACGGAAAATTCCGTCAGTGTAAAGATGCTTCGAAAATGGACTGCACTGATTTTTCTGCCTTCAAGTAACGTTTTCAAAAGCGAAATTGCCGCACTTTTCTGAAATCCTTTCCCCCTTTTAAGGTTTAACATCTTGAAAGATAATGAGGGACGGAGGAAGCAACACAGCAGGAGTTTTATGGCTCGCAAGGAACCCCGTGTTTTGATCCTGGGGAAATCGTTAGAAATCGGGGAGAAATTTCTTTAGAACCCAAGAAGTGTTTGTTTGCTAGCTTGTATTTTAAAAGTTTTCAAAAGTCCCAACGCATAAGTAAAATATGTTACAATTCCTTTTTGGTTTTATATTAATTTCAAACTGTAACAAGTTGGGGCGTGTCAGGGCAATCTGCTATTTTATATAGTTAGACAAATTATCTTTTTTTAAGTATATTCTTTCGCTTCATTTTTCTTATCTTAATCAATGCTTTCAGTTTTTGAAACATGATTATTTCATTATAAGATGCCCCCCAAAAATATAATAAAACACCAAACACTTTAAAATTTGAAATCTTTTCAATTTTCCAACCACTAAAAATGAATAAATTTAAACTTCATCAAATAATTTGAAACATTTTCTTACACTTCGATAAAAATAATAACAAAAAAAAAAATTAATTAAGATCTATTAATTTTTTTTTTAGATTTCAAAAAAGCCCAAGCGTTCAGGGAAGTTTATGTACAGTGCCTAGTTATATATTGTTAAAATACACCGAATTATATTTGAATTTTAAAGGCTTGAACTTCAGTTTACATCAAAAGACAACATGAATGAAGATTTTCCCACATTTTTTATAACTTGAATGTTTGAATAAATGGTAATCAAAAATATACGGAACATTTACAGTAGACATTTATGCATATAAATAAATATAAAAATCAATTTTAAATTCGATCTATTCAAAAACATTCGAATTATTCTTCAAAATATCTATTTATGCAAAATACCTCAACATTTATCTTTTTTAAAGTTTAACTGAATAAGTAATTAAAATCTGGATATTTTTTGAAATCTCGACCGTATAAAAGCTAGAAATTTTATGTTAGAAATTCCATTTGAAATTTCGAAAAAAAAATCTATCGCGTAGTTAAAAATTATTTACCATAAATTCTAGCAATTCTTTGAGTATAATATAAATTTCAAATTTTTATTACATAGCTTCTTTGGTATTTTTTTAATATATTTCGATTATTTCATACAATTCAGTTGAATACTACATGCTAAGAGCAAAAAATATACTAAAAAATTGACGAATATGCAATAAAGTTTTACATAGAAGCAAAACTGAGAAGCTAAAGGGTAGGAATGAAAAATGTTGAGTATATCTGAAGTAGTTTTCGAAATATTTATTTTAAAGTTCAGAAAATTTGTGTGCGTTATGTTATACATAATAATAATTAAATGGTTAAAATAATATGTTAATAACAGTCATGTAATCGTATGATGACACATTCATACACTAATAAAAATTATAATGGTCATTGATGCGAATGTCAAGAATTTTATGTATATTAAAATTCGGACATTAAGATATTGATGTAGAAAATATAAAACGACCATCTAAAATACATGAAAAATGCAGTCTGCTATAAAATGATCTTGACAAACAAAATCCGGCATTTTCACTTACTATGGCAGAGCCGGCTTAGTCAGGGGCGATCTGGAAAAACAGAGAACCGTGGTTTTTTGATGGATGCCGCTCTAGCTTTTAAAGTTCCCAGGAAAAATTATATATATATATAAATTACAAATGCAAAAATAAATCTTGTAATGTTCCATACATTTTTATAACAACGAATTGTGGAATTGGCTTCCAATACATTGTTGTTTTTGACAATATGTAAGGTAACCAACCCTACTTTAGATAGATTTGTACTACTTTTTCGTAACCGTATTCCTTTTAAAATTAATTCGTGCAGCCGAAATACACCTTTTGCACCCTTAAAAATTTATGTAAACTATAACGGTTAATTTTAATTTATGCAACTTGTGAAATGTTCATAATTAACCATTTCCGTCTAAACAGTTCACATGGAAAAAAAAAGTTTGGACTCCCTCATTCATTAGGGATTTATATAAGATTCTAACATTAAATTTTATTTTTCACCGCATAGGATCGAGTGGTAGTGTATCGTGCCTCCACACCACAGGTCTGGGGTTCTATTAACGGGCGGCGCAAGGTCGATTCTGCTTTTCATCCCCGCTACATTGGGTCGATAAATGAGTACCAAGCTTGCTTGGGGTCTTAAACACTGAAGGTCTCTCTTCAGACAGACCACCAAATCGGGACATCTGTTCATGCACCTCAGCGTCCAATGGTCACGTGTATTATGATGGGCACAGTAGTTCCTGGCCCACATGGATTGTTGTGCCACTGAGTTTGAGTTTAAGTTTGAGGATTACCTCACTTTGGGGATACCCCTTAGATAAACATGTATTTGCACTCATTTGCAATTAAACATTTTTCTTTCAATTACGTTTATTTCAGAAGGAAGTTTGATTTTTCAAATGTATTTGCTTAATAACATGTATATTTGTGTATTATATTAAAAATTTGATCAATCCAAAATTACATGTTTTTAGCTCCTCGAAAAGCTTTTAGGATTTTACAACTGATCTTACAATCCATATACGTTTTATAGTAGTATATTTAAAAATGATAAAGACATTTTTACGAGTGTGTGAGCTGATATGCCTCGTTTATAAATATAAAAAATTGCATTCAGCTACAGTTTTTAAAATGTACAGAAATAAGTGGATAAATAGGATACTTGCATATTATGAATATTTTTGACTGTAGTAAGATATATTTATATTTCAGTTTCTTTACAATTTGAATAGAAGTTG
Source organism: Trichonephila clavipes (assembly GCA_019973935.1). Classification (NCBI taxonomy): domain Eukaryota; kingdom Metazoa; phylum Arthropoda; class Arachnida; order Araneae; family Nephilidae; genus Trichonephila; species Trichonephila clavipes. Next base: position 12,214 of record BMAU01000512.1, on the reverse strand, counting down.
TAAGCCATTTTGCGAATAGTTTGATATTGAGTATAATTCCATAGGCTGTTTAATATTGTAAAGTGTTTTACTTTGATACCAGCACACATTAAAATAAGGCTCATTTGCAGTTATATGATCAGCTTCAGTGATATATTTAAATTTTCAAAAATAGTCTACACGTACGAAAACATTCTTTCACAACCGCACACCACATCTCTCTCTCATACTATATCTTCCCTACAGCAGGAAATATTTGTGTATACTGAAAAATTTATTACTGGATACATTTCCAAGTCTTAAATTTGTTTTTAAAATTTGGTATGAATACATCGTGGAACTGTCGGTTAACTTCACTGAACAAAATTGTTTTAAGTGTACTGTTTTGAAAGACAAAATTAATTAGGGAGAACTTTTCTCACAATAGAATTTGTAATGACTGAATTGTGTGAAAATGTAGTTATCGATGTGTGACATTTTCCTTGTAATAAAAGAAACAGAAAGATAAGAAATTTAACTTGAGTGAAAATTGTTAGAAGTACTGTCATGCGCATTTGAAGAAGTATATCAAAATTAAAATTAAAAATTATTGACTGAATGTGTGTTATGTCCATCACAAATGCCGATGTAGAAAAGATATTTTTATTTAATACAAGGAGTTCGAAAAGGAGAGCACTAGGAATGAAAATTTAGATTTTTTCCGAAAAATATTCAGTTAACGTAAAAATGTCATTTATATGATTTAAATTTAAATAAATTAAAAGTATTGAAATCATTTTTTATGTTATTCTAAATTAAAAATATAATTGAATAGAGAAAGATCTGTTTTATTTCATAAATATGCACCATTTATGTCTTATTGTTTAAAAAAAAGATAGGTCCTTTACTCTTTTTACCTCATAACTTTTTTTAAAAACAGGAAAGTGAGCGCGTTTTCTTACTCTCATATTCAAAAATGAATGCAGGATGCTTTTTCTGGTTCAAATCGCAATACCAAAATATTTTTTTAATTTTTAAAAAATGACAGAAAATAAATTTTGTTTGAAGAAAATATAACTATTTTTCAACTTTTAACACGCCATTTATTTCATGTTTTTTTTACCCTGCATTTTGTTTTAATTTTACTGTGACTGAATCTATGCGGAATACGACAGAGTAGAAAGAACTACGGTTTTCATACAAGATTGCCCAAGGCAACTTAACAGCTAGCTGTAAACGATTGCTATCCTGGTTCTCAATGATCAAATACGCCGAACCAAGTCTTAAAGTTGTCCCCTTTCGACCTCTTAAGTTTTAAAAGGGAAAGAATTGAAGTCTGTTGCATTTTTGAAGGGAATAGCAATATAAGAGTAAAACGCTTTCGTAATAACTTTTCAGGAGGAAGGTATCCAGTTAGAGATTTAATTTTAGATTAAATGCAATAGCCTTTTGTTCTGATATTAAATAAGCTTTCTTACAAATTTGTCTTGCTGACGAACACAAAGATGCCGTTCGATTTCTCTGGAGTGATGACGAACCGTGTATTCATAAAGGCCTAAACTACAGGTATACCGTTTTAAGCGAGTAAATTTTGGTGTTAGTTCAAGTCGATTTCTTCTGGCAGCCACGATTAGGCATCATATTGAGAAATATAAACATGAATTCCCTGACACTGTAGAACTTTTAGATCTCACTCTTAGAAATTTCTACGTTGACGATCTTATTTCCGGTGGTAACGAATTTGAAGAAGCTCTTCAAACTTCACGAAAATCACAAAAAATATTATGGAAGCTGCTGGAATGGACCTCAGAAAATGGATTACTAATGATGCTAATTTAATGGAGCAATGGAAGAAAGAAAATTTTTAGTTCAAGTCGATTTCGTACGATTAGGCATCTGTACATGAAACTGTAAGTTTTTAGATAAGCAAATGGAACAAAGGTCTAGGACTATCATGGAACACTAATGAAGATTACTTGACTACAGATACTAAAAAGTCTATTAGAATTTGTTTCCTTAGATATATATATATATATATATATATATATATATATATATATATATATATATATATATATATATATATATATATATATATATATAAAAATACGAAACGCTTCATACTGCAAGCAGTTGGAAAGATCTTTGACCCATTAGGGTTAATTTCTCCTTTCACCGTTAGAATGAAATGCCTCCTTCAAGATCTCTGGAAAGAAGAAATTCAATGGGACGACTCTTTGCCAACACATATTGAAAAGGAGTGGAAAAAATGGTGCGAGGAGTTACCCCACTTACGAAATCTAAAAATATCTCGACTAGTTCTAGATTCTACTTTGCTGGAAGATGACGTAGAGTTGCATAGCTTTTGAGACGCCAGCAAAAAGGCATATGGCGCAGCCATATATTTGAGAATAAAGTCAAGGAATGGAATTTCTGTTAAACTTGTGACTTCAAAAAGCCGTGTAGCACCATTAAACTGTGTAACCCTGCCCAGACTAGAATTACTTGGAGCTCTAGTCGCTGCTCGTCTGGCATCTAAGGTGAAAAAGATCGTGAATATTAAAAGATCCTGTTTACAATATCCCTGGACTGATTCCAAAATAGTTCTGTTTTGGATAAAGGGTAACAAGACCCGATGGAAGCAATTTGTTGCTAACCGAGTCAACGAAATAGCCAGCCTAACAGATTCCCACTCATGGTACCATTGTGCTGGTAAGGAAAACCCAGCAGACTTCCTCTCTCGTGGGCTGAGCGCTGACTGTCTGGTGTCAAATTCCAGGTGGTGGACAGGTGCAGAATTTTTGTCCGATTCTGAATTTCCTAAAAACTTTCAGCAAGTGGTTCCTGAGTTAGACTACCTCACCGAACATGAGAAAGAGACTGTAGTTCAAGAAAGGAAAAAATTGCCTGAAGCTGACAGAAGTGAAGAGACTGTCTTACTGAATAGTGATTCCTCTAGCATCCTTGACAAACTTTTAGAACTTTCTAATAATTATTTCAAAGTTATTAATATTTTGTCTTATATTTTCAGATTCAACTACAACTGTAGGAATAAGTCCAAAAAGGTTGGACCTCTAACTGTAGCCGAATTCAAGGAGTCAGAAATTAAATTGATTAAGCATGCTCAAAGATCGTTGTTTGATAAAAAAAATTCCAAGTAGTATTTCTAATTTATTTCCATTTGTAGATGGGGAAGGAATAGTTCGCGTAGGTGGAAGATTAGAAAATGCTTCTGTGCCATATCTCCATAAGCATCCTGCGATTTTACCAAAGGTTCAAAATTAAGTAAACTTTATTTTAACAGCTTGCATACAAGACTCTTTCACGTTGGCCGACAGGGATTGTTAAATGCTGTACGACAAAAATTTTGGCCTTTGAGCGGTCGTAGCATCGCTCGTAAAACCGTTCATCAATGTGTGACATGCTTCAAAAGCAGACCCATTCTCTCTTCACAAATTATGGGTAATTTGCCCATGGAAAGATTAAACATATCGAGCCCATTTACTATTGCTGGACTTGATTTATACGCCCCTATTTAGTCAAATATAAAAATCAGAGAAAGAGAACTCAAATTAAATTGTGTGTATACGTATTGCTATATTATATTTCATTTGTGTAAAATTGTTGATTTAACTTTATTATTACATTTAAATTGTTGTAATCATTGTAATTAATTATGTGTTAAATTTATATGTATTGTGCTAATTATGATATTTGTAAGTTCTTGCATGTGAACATGGCAAGGCCGGGCGGGATGTTGGCGCATGCGCGCCAATGTCATGCGCACAAATGCAAATATTCTTCCTTGCCGCGCTGTGCCAGCAGATGAGAACTTTCTGTAGAACGAGATAGACGAGAAAATTTCTCTTTAATACTCAGACGTGAGCATTAATATAGGACTCTAATACTCGAAGCTCACAATAAAAATTACTTAAAATTTGCTGCGCTTGTAAATAGCATATATATGTTGTGTGATATATGTTGTGTGGTTAAATCAAAAAGTAAAGAGAAATAAGCGTGGCTGGTCCGTCGATGAAACAAAAACAACAAACTAAAAATAAACAATCTCCATCGTTTAATGAACACATACACTGGTGTGCAAAAATTAAGGACGAGACGGTTTTTCAATATAACTTTGTACAAAAGCTTTTCAAATCAACACATTTAATACCGTAAGATCCCCAAGAGCTTAATATTAAATGGAAGTTGCATTTTATACTAATGTAGTTAATCTTATTGAATAATGCATCAATTAATTATGATTCACCAAAGATATCTGCATTAAAATATTTTCAAGGTTCACTTACTGAGCGGTCTCATGCTGTATTAATGAAATTCGGAATGATTTTTGTTCATCTTTTTTTTTGTCTCTAAAACTTTAAAAAGTTCCTACTTAAATGTTTAGCACAAGTATACACTGGTGTGCAAAAATTAAGGACGAGACGGTTTTTTTTGAAAATAACTTTGTACAAAAAGCTTTCCAAATCAACACATTTAATACCGTAAGATCCCAATACATAAGGACATGTGTAATATGTTAGCAACACTTACTAAAAGAGAAATCAGAGGGATAAAAAGAAGCTTTATCGAAAAAGTAGCACGGAGCGCAATGCGACTGAAGGCCGAAACATCCCTGTGATGGGTGTCCAGCAAGAATCATACGGTCTTTAGTAGGGGATATGATCTGCCCTGACTGCTAGGCAGGTTTCACAGCGTCTGCCCATGCTGAGAATGAGGGGTGTCAATGAGTTGTTGAGGCATTGCTGCCCATTCGTCTTGCAGCGCCAATTGAAGCTCCCGAATCGTTACTGGTGGTAAGGTACGAGCTGCCAAGCGTCTGCCTAGAAAATCCCATACATGCTCGATGGGATTGAGATCCAGAGATCGTGCCGGCCAATCCATACGTTCAATATCCTCACTCTCTAAGAGCTGTTCGGCAGCTACTGTGCGATGACATGGTGCATTGTCATCCATGAAAAGGAACTGCAGACCCATAGCGACTATAAAAAGACGCACATATGGAAGAAGAATCTCGTTACAATAACGGGTCCCGTTGACTGAACCTGCGTCGAAAACGTGAAGGTCTGTACGACTACCAAGCATGATGCCTCCCCAAAAGAGAACACCGCGACCTCCATACCTGTCCCTTTCAATGATGTTCGAGGGATGATTGCGGCTTCCCATATCTCAGATGAGTATGCGATGAGAATCGCTACTCAAACTGAATCTGCTCCCATCTGTAAAGAGGACTCGTCCCCATTCATTGTCTCTCAAATTCCGGTGTTCCCGGCACCACAGAGAACGCCTTCTCCGATGGGCTGGCGTTAAAGGTACACACCGTACAAGGTGTCGTGCAAACAGACCACCACCGTGCAGTCTTCTAGCCACGGTAAAACGCGATATCGGTCGTCAGTCGCCTGTGTCGTATGTCTAGCGATTTCTCTCACTGTCTGCCACCTGTTTCTTCTGGCCTGTAAGACAATGTACCGGTCATCTGCGGGTGTGGTTCCTCGTGGACGACCACTACTGAACCCCCGGATAGCTGTTCATGTAGTTTGAAATTGTCTCAAAGTCGTGAAACGATGTTGTGAGCAATTCGAACTCTGCAACCACACTTGTCACACTGCGGCCTTCCTCCAACTTCCCAATGATTCGAACTCGGGTAAAAGCATCCAGATGTCGTCTAACAGATTGATTATTCGCCATTTCTCGCTGAGGCAGCAACTCGGTGTGATTTTAACTGCTATACGGCGTGCAATCTCTTTGCCAGAAATACTGATCTTACACCGACAACATGCTTTATACTACTCAGACACTCCCCATTACGTCTACCTGCATATCTGCGCATGTGCTACCGTACATCCCCTTACTTAATCTCCTGATTGGTCTTTCTGTCCACTCTGCCTCTTCGTTCAGCTGATATGCTAATTTTTTCGACTTCGTCCTTAATTTTTGCACACCAGTGTAGATCCCTTGAATCAGGTATTTACACTGTTGCGAGACTCAGGACTAACTCTTAAAGAAAAATGTCACTTTGCACGTGACAAATTACAGCATTAAGGTCTCATAATTAGTAAGGAAGGGATTGAAACGGACAATAGTAAGGTCAAGAAAATCTCAGAAATGAAACCTCCCAAAAATAATAAGGAAGTGTCGAAGTTTTTAGGGATGGTGGGGTGGTATCAGAAGTTTATACCACGCTATGAAGATATAAAGGGAACCATTATATCGGTTAAAGAAAAAGGGGGCTAAATTTAATTGGTCAACAGAAGCACAGGATGCTTTTGATAAAATAAAACGAGCATTAACAGAGGCACCAGTTTTGCAGTTGCCGAATTTTACAGAACAGTTTAACTTATTTACTGATGCTAGTGGGGTCGGAATTGGTGCTGTGCTTAATCAAAACCATAAACCTATTGCAATCGCGTCTAAAACCCTCAATAAAGAGGAACGAAACTATACTGTTGCTGAACGCGAATGTTTGGCGGTGATATGGGCATTAAATAAGTTTAAAACTTATTTTGGATCCCTGCCGGTGAAGGTAATCACAGATCACGCGGCATTAACAAAGCTAACGAATGGGAAAAACTTATCTAGTCGGATGATTAGATGGGCACTCAAGTTATCCGAGTTCAACATAGAATGGGAACATTGCCCGGGGGTCCAAAACATTGTCGCGGACGTTTTGTCTAGGAATCCAGTAGGCAATCTGGCTGGATCACAAATTTCGTACGCAGCTCTTCGAGCCCTAGCCTTAAACTCACAAGAACAACTCATTCGAGTGCAAAGAGAAGATCCTGAGTTAGGACACATGTATCGTTATTTAGAAAACCCAGACGACGGTTCCGTTAATGCAACTATATGCGAGAATTGGTCCCAGGATTTTAAAATTATAGATGGTCTACTCTTTTACGCGAAATATTCTACAACTCTTGGAGAACTAAGAGTGTACATTCTAGATCTCTTCACGAAGCAATAATGCAAGAATTTCATGATCTGCCATTAGCAGGCCATCTAGGAGAGAAAGAGGAAGACCTATTTAAAATCACGCGACACATGTTATTTTCCATATATGAGGAAATATATATTTGAATATGTATCAACCTGTGATCAGTGTCAAAAATTTAATTACAAAAACACGTCACCAGCTGGTCGATTAATTCCGATAGTATCGAATTACCCCAATGAAATTGTAACGTTAGACCTATTAGGCCCCTACCCCACATCCCGACCCGAAAGATATAGATTTTTATTGGTAATATAACTGACCACTTCACTAAGTGGAGTGAGCTTATTCCTTTACGAAAAGCTTCGGCCCAGACCATAGCTAACGACCTTTTTGAAAATTATATTTCACGTTACAGAGCTCCGATTTCTTTAATTAGTGATAACGGCCCCCAATTTATATCAGAGGTATTTGAACACTTAAGTCACAGGTTGGACATAAAACATATGAAAACGGTAACATGAGGCCACGGGCGAATTTAACGGAAAGAGTTAATCGCAATTTATTCCAGATGATAGCCTGTTTTGTAGAAGAAAATCACGAAAACTGGGACCGATTTCTTCATGAGTTCGCTTTCGCGCTGCGCACTTCAGTGAATGAGACAACAAATAAAACTCCGGCTGAGTTATTCTTAGGCAGAAAGTTTATAACACCTTTTAGTAAATTAATAAATGTCACAGAGGGTGCTGAATATGGAGGAAGAAACATTGAGAAATTATTCGTTGAAGCAAGGCAGAATATGCGGAAACAACATAAAACTTGGGAAAAATATTATAATCGGAAAAGGAGAGAAGTTAACATCAAAGTTAATGATTTGGTGTTGGTACAAACTCATTTTATAAGTGCTGCGTTTAGGAGAGTGGTCGGAAAGTTTATGCCTAAGTTTGAAGGGCCATGTAGAGTGTTGGAGTTTCGGAATATCAATTTAATCATTTGGAAGAAAGGTAAAAGGGTCACAGTTAATATCGACCAGGTGAGAGTGTACCGTCCACGACAATCCGACACGATAAGTTCGGATAGTCATGTTGAGATACTATATGAAGGACAGAGGTCTAGTAATGGGTCAAGTAGATCGCACCCAGGAAAATTCAAAGGATCTAGGAAAACCTCGAGTGAGGAGAGTAAAGGTCGTAAATCAAATAAGGGTAATGTCGGATGGGAGGATCCGAGATTGAAACGTAAAGTAGGGTCAAATGGGTCAGTGGACAGGAGGGATTTAAAGTGTTCTAAAATATGCAGGAAAAAATCTCTGCAGGGGTCCGAACATAGGGACCAGAAAAGACCAACCCCTGAACCAAAACAGGGGATAAAAAGAGCAATTCCGTCCTCGGTTTCATCTCGAAATTATAAATATAGAAGACCTAATAATCCCTCCCAGGGATCACAGTCCATTGCAGGGGTCCCTCACATCACACATCAAAGAGATACCAGACAGGGCAAGCCACCTACAGAAGGGAGTAAGCATGAAAGGAGTGGGCAATACGACAAGGCCCGGGAGACAACTACAAGCGGAACCAACAGGGCAGCTGAGAGGAGACCTGTCCGGTCTAAACATGCGACAGCAGTGAAACCTTGTCCTTACTACCTACGCAGCCGAGTAAAACAGCCCGAATGAATTCCAGAGGAGCATCGGAAACGACAGTATCCCGCAGAACAATATCGGGAGAAGAAGCCTCAGTATGGAAGCCTTACACGGAGATCCGGTGGATAGGAGCAAATAGAGGACAAAGAAAAAATCAGGTTGTATCGTTTCTTTTTTTCTCCTTTCAAACAAGTGGTCGGGAGAATTATTGCAATGAAGCAAGTCACGGGCGGATTTTTAATTTAAGAAGCCAAGCAAAAGTGGACACTACAATGAGTGTTTTTTTCTTGATGAGAAAAATCAGATTTTGTGTTAATTTTTTTGTATAAATATGGAGAAAACATTTGTAAGAATGCATTTGTTTACTTCTATGTATGACTTCGCTAAGAGGCGACAATTCCTTTGGTTGTTTTTGTTTTTTTTTTGAAAAATGTTTGAAATTGTATGTATATGTATGTGTATATTTTGTCTCGCATCTGGTGACTCGGGACGCGGCGTAATTAGGTAGGAATAACATTTAATACTAACAAGCGCAGCATGCATGGAATGGGAATGTTAAGGAGCCAGATGCTTCAATTGATGTATATGAGAATGTTATGTAAAAAAAATGAATGTGAATTTGTATATATTATAGATGTTGGTTTCTTCACAAAATTTAAAGAGGTTCTCATTTCAGGGTAGCTTACCCTGAATATTGTATAGTGAGCAAAGAATCAGGGTGTAAGTCCGAATATGGTTGTAAAGTTGTATCATAAGTAATTAACGAGAAACCACATAGGCAGGTTTTTTACCATTTCGGTGGTTTTTCCCTCGCCTCTTAGCCAGATGGATGTGGTGTAGGGAAATTTAATTCTGTAAATCTTACGTCTTTTAAAGGTCAGTTTTAGGTCGTAATTTTTTCTTTCCCTTAAGGAAGGAGAATTTGTAAAGTATCCGATTGTTAGATATACATATTAAAGTCGTTGGGACTATAAATCAAGTCTAGGAATTGGTTACCTAATTTATTTTCAGCCCGTTTGTGACCTTCGAATAAATCCCGTTTTTTTTTTTGGAGGGATAGTGACGAATCTGTACGGAACCCTTCCACTAATCCTCTTAAGCGTCTTTTGGGGGAATATAAATTCGAGTTTTCCAATCAACTCCAAACAGACGAACGGGATATGCAAATTAGATAAGGTATTTTTAAGTCGAGCGTTGTAAGATAGCAAGGTGGATGATGGAAGGCTATTGAGCCAGCAACTTTAACCGCAATATTAGAGGATTCCAGGATATTAGGATAGTGAAGACGTCGTGCTGCTATTCGACGGAAGTACCAGAAAGCTGATATAGCCAGCGGTAAATATAATTTACGTACGCTTAAAATAAGCGTTAGTTTAGTCGAATTCGTTAAAGTTAATGAAAGTTAAGAATTCGAGTACGTGTATTTCTCGGATCTCCTATTTCGGTAGACCTTACTTGATTAGTTAATTAGTTGCATCATTCGTAGTTTAATTTAATATAAAGGTAAATAAATCCCTTTATTGGACGTAACATGAAAGTATTATATGTTATTAGAGTTTTTTTGAGAAATTGGAAATAATAAATATTATTATTCAAAATGGCTCTTAGTGGTTTTTTGCCTCAAATTAATCTTGGTGTCCAAGGTGAGATCCAGGGGGGTCTCCACAATATATATATATATATATATACAAAAAATTGTTTTAATATATGACATGTAGGGTTACATATATCAGATTCTTATGTTTTTATTTTAGATAATTTAGTACAGAAAAAAATATCTCTATTAACTACTCTGAAGATGTGTAAAATATTTTTTTTAAAAATTTAAGTTAACTAAATATATTTTATTTTTTATGTACGTTCTTTATGTAATTTAATTTAAAATAAACAAAGAGTATTTACATTCCTGTAGATATCTATCAAAATTCCTTTTAGTAGAAGTTTCTTTTGTGAACACAAAAAATAGTAGGAATGGAGTTGGCGACGATATGTAAATGTTTGGTATTGAAAACCAGCCTATTCAAAGTGGTCAGAGCATAATAAGTGAGGAGATGGCTTAATATCCTTAAGCTTCATCTTCATATCCATGTTTACTAAACACTCGAATTTTTTTACCGGGATATTAAAAAAAAAAGATTTTTTTCCTATACAATCATCTTATCTTTTACTGTAATTGAGTAACCAGTGGCACAGTGTGGGGGGTCCTGGGGGGCCGGACCCCCTCCAAAGCCCTTGATTTTTTTCTGATTGATTATAATGCTAAGTATATAGTACATATTATTTAATTAAGTATTTTTTAATGATTAATTTTATAATTAATGCTAAATATTTATTAAGTAATTAGTTTTTTACTGTGTTTTGTTCCCGAAAACCGACAAAATCAAAAGGAGCATGATACAAGAATGGTGAACTTTCGACCCCGAACCCCCTCCATTTGAAAAATTCCTGTGTGCGCCACTGCGAGTAACCACATATAGCAAAATAGTACACAAAAGTGTTAGATTAGAGTTAAGCGGGAAACAAACCAAAATATATTCACGTGTCATCCTCATCACGTGATCGTGACGTCACATGAATCAACCTCTTTGATGACACTTAATCTTCACGATAGTGTTGAGAGTGACCTGCGCGTCTCTTTTGTGAACAACGGGTGGTGGGTCCCTACTTGGCCACCGTTCTCGTCGCTCTTTTTCTCAGCCCCGGATCATCGACCTCCGCGTCTAGAGTCCGCTCGCTGAATCCCCATCTCCCTCGTTAATTCGCTGGTGACTCCGTTGCCAGCGCCCTCTAAAGAATGTTCATGTGAAAATTTCCCACATATATTCATTAAAATCAAATTTCTATAAGTAATAAATAAAAGAAAAATTTAGGTAGCTATTGAAACGATTGCTTTGCTCTGAACGTTTGTTTAAACATATAAATATATATAAGTTAGAAAAAAACAGTATGGGGGAAAGCCTAGATATATATATTTATATACATGTACTGAAAAAACCTATCTGATAAAATTTTTTTGATATTTTATTTTAATTTTAACCTTCAAAATATGTAACAAAAATAATGCTTAAATATTTCTCGCAAAAAAGGAGAAAAAGCGAAAAACACAATTTTTTTAAAAAAACCCGTAATTTTTTTCAATCTTTGTACAGATTACAGTTAATATCGTTCTACACATGGAAAAAAGTTTCGTGAGATTATTTTCAATTTTGCTAAATGTGATGACTTTCAATATTTATATATATATATATATATATATATATATATATATATATATATATATATATATATATAGGCGCACCTTCTTTTCTAATGTAACCTTTCCTCAAATGTTGAGGGTTGATTAGAAAAAGTTTTCTTGCGCTAAACTGGTTTCGCCGCCAAACTCCGAGCTATTGTAAAATTGATTTTTTTTTAAAGTTTTAATTTGTTTTCGGGCTTCATTTTTAAGTTAATGCTTTCAAACTTCATATATGGATTGGAAACAACGGTAATTTTTAAGCAAAAAACTTTTAATCAAAATATTGAGCCTTCTTTTATTTTTGATATCTTTTTAAGATTTAATTTTATGTTACACTAGCTATACCCAGCTAAATGTTGCTGGGGCCCAGTCAGCTTTAAAAGACTGGTACACCATAATGTATGTTATGAGGCTTACAAAAGTAATAATA
>BMAU01000510.1:0-315000 GCA_019973935.1 Trichonephila clavipes | reverse complement strand
CATATATATATATATATATATATATATATATATATATATATATATATATATATATAAAATTTCTAATGGCAGATTATGAACAGTTATTGACAGAGCTAATCAATCTACCTAGAACATTCACCGAAAGCTGGTATCTCTTTTTAGTCGACGCCCTAAGGTGGATACCGTCTCCGCATTTAATTTTGAAGCCCAATTTTCTCCCTAGAGGGATCCACCTGAGCTCTGACAATGCGAACCTGTAGTAGGATTTAATTTTGCCTAGAGCACCCCCTAGGGATCTTTTACATGCCGTATAATCATACGACATGGCCACTGTAGATTTTTTGCATCATGAAAATCCATTGACTTGGGCCGCCACCCAGACCGTCAAATGGGTTATATGTTATAATATAACAATTGGTTAAATGTTATTATAAATAATATAAATCAGTCGTTTTATTATTGATATTCATATTTTTATAGGCTTAATGAAATCCAATAATTTTATATATAAACAATCAATACAATTGGATCTCATACGATTGGGAATTATATTTTTAATTTTTGTTTTAGGGCTCATGAACCCTAAATTTAAAGTTTGTAATTATTTTTGTTACGTTTCTGTATCTTATGACTTCTTTCTTTATCCCTAATTTATCTGTAGTTTCAGTGAGTGACTGAGTGAACGTAACACTGTTCAGCTACTCGAGGGCTTTTGGCGACGGACCACGTAATTTTGAACCGTGGTCAAGTGACGTGGACGACACCTAACCTAGCACCCCCCTCCTCTCCTCTCCACACCACACCAACGGGAGGGTGTCTTAGCTCTTGACAGAGTTAACGTGCATCGCTGCCCTACACGGCGGGTTTTTAATGGTAGTGGGCTCGAACTCATGACATGCCTGCCATGATCTGATACCTTGACCACTGGGCTACCGCAGCCCCATTTTTGTTCCAAAGAAATCCATGAATTATGTATTCCTACGGAAGTAATTTAAACTTTTTTCATGCATTCTACTCAAAATTGTTACGAATTCAAGAGGACGATATTCAATATAAATATATATATATATATATATATATATATATATAAGAAAAAAGGCATACATATATATAATATATGCCTTTTTTTCCTTAATAAATGCCAGCTTCTCCTCACCATGAGGCAAGGATTTTTCCCGAGGGGTTGAATTATCGTGCAAACATCCTAAGTAACCTAGTTTCTTCTGTATAACTCATTGGACTGATTGCTCTTATTTTCAAAGGTGCCGCAATGATCTGTATTGCTCAGAAGCTGAACAGCAGCACTGTGTTTTACTGCTATTGCCCGATTGCGCATGGAAGTGCAACTATCGACAAAAATGAAGAATGAAACATAACTAAAATTTCCGTCTTAAACATAAATTTATTTTTGAAGAAAGCCGTATTCTACGAATTTTTGCTGATTCTGCCAAGCAGGAAAGCAGTCATGGGTGTTTCGAGCGTTGACACTGTACTACATTGGTTTCTTTACATTGAAGTAGAACGTGTAGGAAATAGGGATGCTGATTCCTTCCGAAAAAAATCGATTCGAATCGTGACCTGATGAATCGATTCACAAAAAAATAGAGGTGTAAAAGATCGATTTCTAAAAAATCGATTTTTTCTCAAGTCTGCATTTACAATGTAAATATAAATATATTTTTTTGAGAAGCAAGAAAAATATGATAATAAACGATTTCTTATCAGTAAAATCAGAGAATTTTTTTAGTTCAAGGAATTCTACAATTACAATTATTTTTATTACCACATCAATCAGGTATAAAAGAAGGCATTGATTTTCTAAATGTATTTGTTACAATAAAAAGTTTAGAAAATAGATAATATAGCTTATAGTTCCCAATGCTTAGTGTGTGTGTGTATCTAAGCTTTTTTTAAAAATAACAGTCTCTATCAAGCCTACTGGGATGCTAGCGATTCCGCTCATCATTTGCGATATTGAAAACAATCGAAAAAAGGCACTCACAAGGAACAGTTGATCCCACAAAACTCACATACACCATGGCTATTGAGTGAAAGTGTTGATAAATGTAGTATTTCTTTCGCTAGCACAGTATATTAAGACAAGCAGTCAATCAAGGCATAAATAAATGACGCAATATCAACGAACACAAAGAGTCAAAGAGATTACAAAAATTAACTTTTTTTATTATTTACTAAAGAGAAGCGAAGGGAAATAAGCATACAGGCATATTTCGAGTTTTTGAGTAATTAACCCTTTAACCGCCAACACCGTAATAATAGGGGTTTTAAAGATAGTACATTCGCAGTCGATAGTACTAATTGTAAATAATGTTATGGTTTTTATCAAAAAAGAAAAAAAAATCGAATGTCGATTTTCTAGGATAAAATATCGTTTCACTGAATCGATTCAGAGCTACATATCGATTTAAAAAATAGATTTTTTTGGTCCGAGAAATCGATTATTCAATTAATCGACCTCTGATCGCCATCCCTAGTAGGAAATTTCGGCATAGTGCACTAAATATGCTACAAGTGTTGGAGCTACCAATGGAGAACCGTTTTTGGGATTCACTGGAGGGTTCTTTTGAAAAGCTAATTTTTACAGTGCATATGTTTGCTTGGACAATTAAACTCAAGAGAAAGCTTTTAGTGTGACTTGAAACTGTTCAGGTATACCACTGCTTCCTTATACAGTCGAACCTCCATATAACGAACCTCTATATTGCGAATTTTTCTATATAGCGAATTTTTTCCTGGAACCAAGAATATTTCACGACTTTCATCAATAAATAGCCTCCCAATAGCTAAGTGAATGCTCTATATAACGAACTTTTTTTCTTGGGATTCAATCTTTTTCTCCCTATTTTTAATTTATTTCTCATCATTTCAAGTTCTTCTCTCTTTTAACACGTTTTATGGTAGTCATAAATCTTGAACTCGTTTTATTTAGTGCTTAACTCGCCAAGAACTGTAGAATCCACGGCATTTCATCCAAGAAGTACAACCTTTGTCCAATTTTCTGGAAACATCTTCAATAACTCCTTTTACACTCAGTGGAGTCTCATACCCTTTAAATAGTCTCTGTCCATTTATAGTGTTAATAAGTCGGACTGATAACTTAGTTTATTGTAGCTCAAAAATATCAAAACGTAAGTGCTTGAGAATCAAAGAAAAAATTTAATTCATCAGGAAGTGGACAAAGACGCCAAAAGATATTTCGTGCAGTTTTTCTTTCTTTTTTTTTGGTAGGTAATATATATAAAAAAATAACCAAATATTAATTTATAAAGGTGTGTGAATAATTACTTCTTTTAATATATAGTGTTTATGAACTTAAAGTTTGTTTTATGTGGTTTATAAAGAAAATTGAATGATGAACCTCTGTATAACGAATTTTCCAGATAAAGAACTTTTTGGGGGGGATTTTAAGACTCCATTAAATAGAGGTCCAACTGCACTTTGTTTGCTTCAAATTGTCATAAGTGTTGATATTCTCAGATATTCCTAGTGGGATATTGAACTATGGCCACTCATAAAAATTATTTTCTGTTCGCAATATACACTCAGGAACATTGAAAATAGCGACCCAAGAAGGAAGCTAAGTACAATCGCGAAACTTTGCAAAAAAGTACAGCGTAATGTGATATGCAAAGGATCCAAGTTTTGTGCCAATACGCATGCTCATACACGCCGAGGTAGCGCTACAATCAGGAAGAGGGTGCTGTATAAGCCAGCGCAAATTCGAAGATTCATAAACGTGACGATTACCCGCCGATTGTAGGAAGACTTTGGTAAGCGAAACATGTCAGGTAAACGTGCTAGAAGACATTTCTCACAGTTGAGCCAGTTTGAGAAAGGCCTAATAATCGGGATGAAAACTGTAGGCAGGTCGACGCGCCATGTTGCTGGCCAGGTGGATCGTTCGGAGTGTGCCGTCAGAAATTGTTGGGAGCAGTGGACACGAGAAGGTACCCACGCGCGGAAAACCGGGTCTGGAGCGACCAGGAAGACCACGAGGAGAGAGGATCGAAGGATCGTGTGGCAAGCACTTGTGGACCCCCACAGTGACTCGTTCAACGATACGAGCAGACGCAGGCCTAGCAATTGTTCCACAAACAATTTCCAGACACCTTGCAGAAGCAAATCTTAAATCCAAGAGCACTTTCCGTGCACTCCCCTTAACACCGGAACATCGGCAACTGCGTCTACAGTGGTGCCAAGCTAGATCAATGTGGAATGTCACATATTGGCGAAAGGTTGTGTTTAGTGATGAATCCCGGTTTGTTTTGGGGAAAGATGATAACCGTGAACGATGTGGAGGCGCCCTGGTGAGTGGTACAATTCCCCCCCATTGTTCTACGTCACACTGCCCGCACAACTGGTGTAATGGTCTGGTGAGCCATAGCCTATGATAGCAGGTCCACTTTAATTGTGATGCATGGAACCTTAACGGGCCAACGTTACGTTGATGATATTCTTCGACCCCATGTAGGACTTTCTAAATGGTCTCGCAGAAGCAATTTTCCAGCAAGATAATGCTTGTCCGCATACAGCAAGAGTTGCTCAAGACTTCCTACGTCATTTTCAGACTGTTCCATGGCCGTCCCGCTCCCGATTTGTCCCCTGTAGAGCACGAGGGATCAGCTAAAACGGCAGATGCCATCGTGTCACTCTGTACATGATTTTGAGTTGGCTGTTTAAGATTTGTGGAGCGATCTGCCTCAGGACAACATAAGGTGTTTAATCAACTTAATGCCGGACCGTGTGGCGGCATGCATTGCAGCTGAATGTGGTTCAACGCGCTATTGAAGTCACCCAGCATTTGTGTCGTTGCACATCCTGTATTCGTTTAATTGTCTTGTTTTGAGTTCAAGTAGATCTCTCATCTGTGTAATTATGGGTATTAAATTTCATTTCAATTCGATGCTTTCTTCTTGGGTCGCTATTTTCAATGTTCCTGAGTTTATATGGGAAATGGACTACAACCTGAGGATTATAAATGCTTTATTTAACAAGATGAAGGATGAAATATCTAAAATATACTAAACAGCTAAGGAGAACTTCTTTTTCTCTACGTGTAAAGCTTAGCGTCCCTAACGTCTGTCCGCGTCATTTCCAGTGTGTCCTTTTGTCGGACATTCTAGCGGGGTGTGACGTCAGTGTGGACTGCTCCACCCTAAGTAACCATGACCGGGAAGACGACCTCGCCTGACTATTTACAATGATAAAATGGTACAGATATATAGTAATAAAATATTAAAAAATGTACACAGTTACACAGTAGATATAAAAGAATTATACACAACACAAAATATCATCAAAGAAATAGTACAAAAATACTGAAAAATGAACAAATTTAAAGTAATAATTGATAACTAGAAAAAATTTCATACATTACCACTGGGGTAAAACAAATTATGTTAATGATACGAATAAGATCAAGGCTAAAATAAGGATCTGGAAAATAAGGAACAGGAACATATTGAAGCAAGATACTCCTACTTCTAAACACATAAATTTGTACTAAATGAAATAAGAAAATGTTAGCGTCATTCAATAAAATGGAAGCAAAAATAAATAAATAAATAAAAAGTCGGTTGATAATGTCCATAACGAAAGTCTTTCACAGGAAGAAAAAAATTGTGAACAGTTTTTAATGGAGAAATCAAGTAGAGTTAATTTGGTTTGGCCAGAGTTTCATGAATTCTTCACTAGACGTTTTTGATGGTCCGTCGACAAAATCACACTTTTCTACGTCGTAAGTGTCATTTTGCTTGACTTTTGTAACTTTGTGGCCCGATGTATTTTTCTTAAGTTTCAAGCCTGGACCAAACTGAGAGCGTTTAATTGCTACTAGATCGTGTAGTTGATATTTATGATCTCTGCGCCGGAGATTGTACGTGCTGTGATTCTCATCTGATCTTCTCATTTTGATCTTTGCTTTTTGGCATCTTGACGGAGAGCACCACGTTGTTCTTGGAATTGAGCTGTAACCTCATCGTTAAGAAGTTGGACAATCTCAATGTCCTGGCAAGACTTAATCTTGGTGCCGAAAAGGAGTTCAAATGGAGTCGTCTTGATGCTTCTTTGAAAAGTTGAGTTCAGGATTTCTAGCAGGTGAGGTACGTGAGAGTACCATTTCTTAGGATCGTCCACAGACAGTTTTGACAGCGCAGCAATGATGGTGGAATTTTGCTTTTCAATTTGGCCATTAGATCTTGGTAGACCAGTTGTAATGGAGATATGAAGGATGTTTTGCTTATTACAGTAATCTTCAAATGCGGAGGAAGTAAATGTGGATCCTTTATCAGTGATAATCCTATCGGGGTTTTCGAAGAAATGTCTTTGGTTTTCTAATCGATTTATGGCTTCTGCAGCGTCCATAGATGTAGTCGGATACACCCATGTAAATATACTGAATGCTTCAATCACTTCAAAAACATGCTTATATATTACTTAGAAGTTGTCGCTAGGGGACCCAAATGATCTAGATGAAATGTATGGAGAGGTAAATCGTTATTTTCTATCGAGTTAAGCATGCCATTTTGTTTACCACGTTTCCGGTTTGTGAGAATGCATGTGACACAGTTTTGAATGCCTTTTTCAAGTTTGTCTTTTTAGTCGTGGGATGTAAACGTTTTTTGCTAACTAAATCTTGTGTGCGTAGAACAGCAAAATGGTCACGTTCATGTGCAGTTTTAACGATGTTAGCCTGCATTTCGTCAGGTACTACTAGTAAATTGGTGCTATTGACTGTTTTTTTACAGAAGTTTGTTTTTACGATATAGTTACCATGTGGCGTTGTTTCTAGAAGCATCTTTATCGCTGTTATTTTGGTCATCAGCCTGTTCTGCTTTGATAAATTGAAGATGGACACTATTTTGGATTAGCATACAATGTCGAGGTCGACTGAGAGTATCCACATGAGCCATCTTTGAGCCTGTACGGTGTTCTATTGTATAGTTAAATTCTTGAGATAAAGTGCCCTTCTGGCAATCCTGAGGTTAAGCTCTTTTTATTTAGTGTTTTGACGAGGGCGTCACAATCAGTAATAATTTTGAATAATGTTCCTAGTACATAGATGCGAAACTTTTTTAAGTGTTTCGACCACTGCAAGGACTTATAGTTGAAAACTAGTGTACTTTCTTTCATTGTCTGATGTCTTTTTTGACATGTAGAATACAGGGTGAAACTTATTGCCATGTATGGATTTTTGAGTAGGACTGCACCCAAACCGTCAATTGACGCGTCAGTGGGATAATTTTGGTTAAAAATACTTAAAACGGGTTGTTGGGAAAGTAAGTATTTTTAATTTTTGAAATGCTTCCTGTTGTTCAGCATACAATTGAAAGGGAGTCCTTACGAAGGAGGTCACTCAAAGGTTTTGCTATGGTCGAATATGAGGGTAAAAACTTTCTAAAATGGCCAGTAAGACCAAGAAATCGGCGAGCGTTATTAATATTTTTAAGATCAGGATAGTTAATAACAGCTTTAGTTTTTGAAGGAGAAGAAAACAAAACTACCGTTTTATATAGTATGGCCAAGAAACTCAATTGTATTATGTAAAAAATGACATTTTTAAAATTTATTTGAAGTCCGTAATCACAAGCTACCTCGAGAACAATTTTTTAGAAATTCAAGGGCTTAGGACTTATTAGCAGCAGGAATAACAACATCATCCATATATGGGAGAACAATACTTTTCGAAATCAGATGTCAGAAAATTGCATTTATGGATCGAATAAAGGGGAAGGACAAAGTACTTAGTCAAAAGGCATTCGTCTAAATTGATACTGACCATTGTGAGTAACAAAACTGGGAAATTTACGGCTCCTTTCATTTACCGCGATATGGAAAAATTCATTTTTTAGATCTAGAGTACTAAATATTTTAGCATTTTGGAGACAATCTGAAATATCGCCAATTAAAGGAAGAGGATAGTTATCTTTAATAAGTTTGCGATTTAAGCATCTATAATCAATGCAAACTCTTGATTTCCCGTCTTTTTTCTTTACTACCACAACTTGACTAGCGTAAGGGGATGGACACGGCTCAACAATTCCATTTTTAACCCATTCATCAACTTGAGCGTCCACTATATCTCGTTCAGCAAATGGCAAACGTCGGGGCTTATGAAATATCGGTTCGTCGTCGGTGAGAGCGATATCAAGCTCAATGTTTACAGTTTTCGTGTATGTCGATAGCACTTGTTCGATTTCACCTCGATTATGTTGAGAAATATTTGGACCGATATCAAATATGGGTGAATAGTCTGAAATCGTCATAATAAAATTTTTATTTGCACTATCAGATGGCCTTACAATTTGTGCAAATTTTACGCCTTGAGGCGATATATTTAGATGTGCTTGTTTAATTACGTCACAACCGATTATGAGGTCATAGTTTCTACACACACACAAGAATTTGTTACAACAGAAATAATAACAGGAAAAAAATTTGATCATCGATAGTAATTTCAAATCAAAAGTTCCTATCACATTAATTCGCGAAAACCAAACCCTGTTAATAATGTATGTCTATATTTATGTAAGTAGAATTTCTTAGTAGTGTTAAATTGCTGCCTGTGTCTACTAACCCGTTAAGTTTACGACCAAAAATTGTTACGTCTTTGAACATATTAATAGGAGAAGGCAATTCATGCACAGCATTTACACCAGAAGGTGGTGTAGAAGTGTTATTTAAAATTAGCTCGTCGTCATTCAAATGATTTGCGACCATAAAGATTACATGAGAGGCATCTGAGGCCACGTGAATGATTAGGACAAGATTTTGATAGGTGACCTATATGATTACAATTAAAAAAACGTTGGGGATTTTTAGCTGCGTCAGAAACGTTAGATTTTTGTGGGTTTCCTTTGAAAGATTTGTTGTTTAAAATCGCGTCCTCGGCTTTCATATGAATGACGAAAATTCGGTGAATTAGAGTTATGTATTTCCATGTTTTTAATGACAGCTTCATAGGTACGTAATTTCTGCTTAAATTTGGAAAATGAGGTTGCGCCTATATATGATTATTTTATCTGAACGAGTCCCATCAATTCCATTAATGACACACTGGATAATTGATGCTTCGTCAATTTTTGAATCACATCTATTTGCTAATTCACGCATGGAATAAAAATATTTCATTAAAGTCTCGGTTTTATACATTTTTCTTTTTGTAATTCGCGGTGAATTTCTATGGAAGTAACTGAATCTGAAACTTCTTCAATTAAAGCTTGTTTGAATGACTCGTATGTATTTAAATTTCTTTGTGCAAAAAGAATGATTTAGCAGTTCCACATACTAGACGTTTCGCGAAAAATAAATTTTAGAAGAACTGGTAGCTGGGAATAAATCAAAAGTTTTTTCAACATCGCGAAAGAAACTATTTACAGAATAAAAATCTTCACTAGTATATTTTCTTCTAGTCGCCTAAACCTGGGGATTTATCTCTGTAAAGGAAGCATTGTTTGAATGGGGACGAAAAAATATTTTGTGTACAAAGAGATGAAACGTTTTGATGTGCCGGCATGAAAGAATAATCTTGAACGCTGGTTGCTGACCAGATGTTGAAAAGGGGAGTGCTGGTTTGTCCCTTACGATGAAAAATTCCTGTCTAACAAGGAATGATCTTTTGCTGTTCGTTTTTGAAACGTGTATTGATAATCAGAAAAAGCTACGTTCTGGCTTTCAGAAAAAGATGTCTCCGAATTGTTTAATGTTAGTTGAATTCAACTAAGTTCGTCAAAGCTTTAAATATACTATTGCATAAATTTTGCTCATTTGTTTCTGCGTCTAAATGCAATAAATTAGCGACTGAGATAAAATCAGGCAATGAGAATTCAATTAAAATGTTTTCTTTGTGTTTTTCAACTCTAAACTCTTTAGGGAATGTAGAAAAATTTCTTATTTTATTTCGGGAAGAACGGTCAAATTCGGTGAATCCTAATATAGAATTTAATGTTTTACAGCTAGAGTTGCACCACATTTCAACGAATTGGCAATTATAGGAATATCGCCTAATTTAATATTTTTACAGGACATCTTAATACAGTGTTTCTCAAACTGTGGGGCGCGCCCCCTGGGGGCGCGATGACCTTACGAGGGGGCGCGAGCATATCGAAAATAAAAGATTTAAAAAATAATTAGTTTACTGGAATGAATTAAAACAAAATACTTTCAGACATAATAAAAAATGCACTTTTACTCTGATATAATTTATAGGCGCGCGCGCGCGCGATATTAAGTCAGCAAAAATAAAAAAACTTCTTCAATACCTAATTAGCTATCTTTGATCCTATAACCAAATAAAAAAACTTTTATTTGATTTGTTATAATTCCATGATGAGAGATTTTTTTATTACGCTTTTTTTATAACGTAACATACTACTCTTTCAGAGAAAAAACAGATCCCAGACCCAGAATGGAAAAAATTTAGGAACATAAAAAATTCATCACTGTCATTATTTTTGAAATACTGCACATTATAGCTGTAATCTGTTTGACCTTCTAAGTTATTGGTACAGTTAGTTATGACGCCTCTCTTATGTGTTCTCTGTTGCGCTTTTTTCCATGCAAAAGAGTTTTATGATATTTGGAAAACCACGGAGAGAGCACACACACACACACAAGCACATGAAGGATTACTTGGCCAAGACATATTTTTATAAATATTCTCAACATATAAAGCATAACGAAAAACGTTTCACACAATTTTTTTAGCAGTAACATACATATTATCATAATGAATATATTTTTTACCCGGAAGTGGTCGCGCGGGACACACAGATTACGAAATCGTTAATTCTGACAAAACTGTTTATTTATTACCAAAGAAGAATTGAAAAGTCCTTGAAAGTAGGTAAGTAGACTTTCTCTTAATTAAATTATTCACTGGAATCATGATTTGTATCGTGTACAATAAAATAATTATAAAAAAAAAGGATTGGGGTGACTCAATAACCCCGACCGTATCGAGTGCGGTTAAGACATGTTGAAGTCTTTTCGCTTTAAATATTAAAAATAATACAATTATTCTTCATTGATATTTTATATTATTGATCATTATTTAACATGAGTGTCGCACACAAGGGGGTCTGGACCCCCCCCCCAAAGCCCTTGATTTATTTCCGATTGATTCTAATTCTAAGTTTATAGTACGCAAAATTTAATTAAGTATTTGTTATTAATGATTATTTTTATTAATTAATGCTAATTATTTATTCAAGAATTAGTTTTTTACTGTGTTTTGTTCCCGAAGATCGACAAAATCGAAAGGAACCTGATACAAGATTGGTGAATTTTCGACCCCGGAACCCCCTTGAAAAATTCCTGTGTGCACTACTGTTTAACATCAATTATAAATGCTAATTCTGTGAGGCTTAAAATTACAATTCGCTGAAAACTAATTATAATTTGAGCAACCATTTTAAAAAATCATTTTACGTTTTTGTAAACATTGTCGAGCACTTGGCTTTGCTTCCCATATAATTCAGCTATTATATCAATAATGTTTTATTTTTCTTATAAATGAACTCGTGCAAAGAGCGGGCACTTCAGCCGGTATACTTTTAATGTATCATTGCTGCACAGAATATTTTATAACCAATTAATTAATACTAAATTAAGAACAAGTTTAGTAAGTATTAATGACTTCCATGAGCTTGTCTTGGAAAGCAAAGTTTTTATAAGGAATGCTTATGATTAGAAATTGACTCTCTGAGTTCTTTTTCTATATTTAGCAGATATCTATATTTTGTCTTCTAAGCAGCTACCTCATTTTGCAATATGTTCAATTTAAAAATTAGAGAAAGGAAAAAAATAACATAATAATTATCGTATTATTTTATTTATTTATTTATTTTGCTTAAAAGTAGTATACAAAATTTAATACTTATGTTACTAATTTCTATGGCTTATAATTAAGATCGCCTATTGTAGCTTTAGCGTCAAAGTGCATTATTATTGCATTTAGTACATTATTAATGTATAAGGGGGGCGCGAAAAATTTGTGATCGAAAAGGGGGCGCCAGTATTGAAAGTTTGAGAAGCATTGTCTTAATATATAGAATTAATCACTTTGAAAATTTAAAGACGGTGCAAGGTTGTAATCAAAATTTCCCTATCACACTCTGAGTTAAAACTACTAAATACAGTAATTTTAAAGCCAAAATAAACAAACAAAACTTACGTTTAATTAAATTTCGCCTACCTGGGGTTGAGAGCAGCCCGTACAATAAATCCAGAACCAGTTGAGGCACAATATGAATCTAAGAAAAAGAAAATCAAACAGCAACAAGTCGTTTTTACGCTTCTAGCACTGTAGCGTCCATTGAAGAAAAATATTAACACGTCTTAAAAATGTTTCCCTCGTCTAGAGGAGATTTTCCTTAATATGCAAGAGAAAGGTCGAGCCCCCAAAATATGGGGAAATGACTACAACCTAAGGATGATAAACACTTTATTTAACAAGATGAAGGATGAAATATCTAAAATATATTAAACAGCTAATGAGAACTTCTTTCTCCTACGTCTAAAATTTAGCGTCCCTAACGTCCGTCTGCGTCACTTCCCGTGTACTTTTGTCGGACATTCCTGGTTGGGTGTGATGTCAGGTTGGACTGCTCCACCCCTAAGTAATAGGGGAGGGTTGTGACTTTTGCACATATACAACCCTATATATATATATATATATATATATATATATATATATATGTATATATATATATATAATATATATATATATATATATATATATATATATATATATATATATATATATATATATATATATATATATACAGGGGTTTGTATTTCAAGTAATGAGAATATTTTTGTCCTGACGTGGCTGTACGCCATCATTCATTTGAAAAAATCATTTGACAATACCTCGGTTTGGTTTCATTATTTATATGATGAAAGGAATATAGTGTCACAATAGTGTTATTAAAATGAATGCATGAAGTACAAACGGGGACTCGATACACATTTAAAAGCGAAACATGATACAAAATTGTTAAAGAGGAAAGAATCTAATTGCGATGAAGATACAGTTTTAGCACACTTTCTAAGCCCCAACCATCAGGGATTTTCGATTATTTTGAAAAAAAAAGATAATTCGGATGAAATTATTGCACAAAATTACGTTCCAGGCTTAATGGCAGTGTAATGAATGCATTGTTTTTTTAAGATCACATTTCAAAAATTTCTTCTAGTATCAGACTGAATAGCAATATTTACACTGTTTTGTGATTTATAAATAAATGTTCCTTTACTTTTTGTGTGTTTTTTCTGTTTATACTGTTATAATTTATAAGTTACAAATTGTTTTTGTTATATTTACACTCTCTAATAAAACTGGAAAATATAAAACAAAGAAACACCTGCGTTTTCGTGCTTTTTCTAAAATTTCTAATTCCGGTATTAAGATCTAAAAAATACCGAATACCGGTATTGAACCTTTGCTCTGATATTGCAATCCCTAGAATCGGCCTTGAACTAAAAAATGAAGTAATACATTAGTTAAGCTTAAAGAAACTGCTTTTTTTAAAAAAATGGAGGGCTTTTTAATTAGAAGCTATATGAAGCTAAACACCGGAAATAGTAGAAAATATACCAAATTCAGTCTCGTCATTGCGTTTGTAGTGTATGTGTCTTATACGATAACATCAAAAAAGCAGTTACTAAATTCTGATCCTTATTACCGATAAGTTATTAAAATAAGAATAATTTAGATGAGCCTGTTCCAAAAATAGTTCAAGAAACCGAGTTAAGCCTACCTAGTTAAGCGTCCAAAGAGGGGGATGGCACTAAATTGCGTTAAATCTTATTTTTCTTCATCGAACATCTATCTAATATGCCAACAACAGTTCGCCAAGTTGGCCACAATTGAAAAAGTGGGCTAAAACATTTCTCAAAGTGCGAAATGTTATACAGAATGAGTTGAGGTTTTGTCACCATTAGTGTGTAATATATAATTTTGAAGTATAAAATGATCACACAGTCACACACAAACCACAAAATTAGCGAAATAATTTTACTACCAAGAATTAAATCTTCATGAAGGCGTGCACTTAATTTAGTACCAGAAACTGCTTCAATTTTATAATACATATGTTATTTAGATGGCTCGGCATGTGCTGCCTAGGTCCATGCTTATGACGCTTATTATAATGTTACCCATAACGAAAGGTGGGTTAGACTTCAATACCTGCTTTCATATATTGTTAATTATGCGTTCATCCTGCAATAAAAGCCTTTATAGCATGTTCAATGTAATGCTATTTCGATTATGCATTTACTGCTAATATTATTGAATAAAGTAAATGTGTAAGGATTGTAATAGACGCTGTGTTGGTGAATAGAGCAACGTATAATTTAGGCAATATAAGTATATTTTTTACATGAATGATATATTCCCTGCACCTATTGACGAAGGAAAAAATATCATTGGTCACACAAGGTATTAAATATCCGAGTAAAAGAATGACTGGAATTTCTTAAAAACGAGATTTCCTCTTTAATATTAGTTTTAAAGAATCTTGTTAGAACTATTCCATCTCCAATTTTATTATGTTCCATCTATCATAGAAATTAAAATAAAAGTGTTTCTTTGGCCAACTAAATTGATTCACTAAATTGTTTTGCAAACTGTTTTACTCTTAAGGGATCAGTTAGTTGATTGTGTAGTAAATGAGCAACGTCTTCAAATGTACTTCTTCCAAACATGCATGTCTTCAGCGCGTCCGAGGCCCCAGAAGTTATCTTAATATTTACTGTTTGTACATTTTTTTGCGAATAATTTAAATATATAACAAAGAAATTGCTAAATTAAAAGAAAAAACATCTAAAACTTAAAAAGTCGACTGAGAGAGAAAATTAATATTTTTGTCTGATTTTCCAAGGCTGTTTAGCTGCAAAACTGATTCCCTCAAAATCCACAAAAATTTACATGCATGTATGGAAATATATAGCTCGCTAGAACAATAACATTCTGTAACACCCAACGATATCGATTACTTACGATAGAATGCAATGGTTACAGCTTATGGACTAACATTTCCACATTAGTTGATGCTTGTCCAATGATTTCTTCTTCGAAAATTTTCTATGGACGTAATTTTATTTTCTGTTAACTAAAAGGACACAAGTTTCTTTCTTTTCCTTGCACAAATTTGTTAATTTATTTCAATATCATAAATAAATTACTTATTAATATTACTTTATTCTGAATCTCTTAGTTCATACTAAGAACTCCCGAAATACAATTTCGTCCTGATTACTTCTGTCAAAACTTATGTGGATCCTGGATAGGAAACGCTGTTCTACTTATCAAGTCTTTCTTTCTTTCTTTTTCTTGTTTTGGTTATTTATGAGAACATACAACCGTTCCACCTTCGATATATTATTATATTTGCTTTCAGAAAGTGGCTTCATATATAGTTGCTTCAATGCGAATTTGGTGAACATTTTCTGGTTTTTGTATGGAGAGAAATAAAATGGAACATTTTTAATGTTTTTTTTAATGATTATAATATATTCAATGTTTTTTTTTTATTTTGTTTATTCTAAAATGTAATTAAAGATGTAAAAATAATGCATTGATTTACTTTTGAGATAACAAAAACATTTTTTTTTCGCGCAACATGCTAAAAAAGCATAAGAAATTATGAAGACGCAATTAGAGGATATAATGAAAGCAAAACATTATTATAGTCGTCATAAAATTAAAAATGCTTTCACCTATTTTGAGTCACATTTTAAATTTCTAAGAACATATTAATTGAATGAGATATGTCGATGAGAAATGATATAAGGGGGTACAAAAAATGTCAACATTTGAGGGAAAGAACATTTGAACCAAAGAGAACATTAAATTATACTTAACATTGATGTGATTTATTGTTGAAAAATGTTTTAAGTGATTTGATTTTGAAGCAACACGAGAGGTATTGGCGACGGATCTCGTGATTTTGTAAAATTGAGGACAAAATCTGAGATTCCACCTTCACTGAACTTCCACAACATGGGAATTAATGCTGGTGAAAATAGGCATGTGCTTGTATGGGTGAAGGACATCAAATAAATTCACTCCTTCGAAAGGATTTCAACATTATAAATAAAGGTAATAAAGACAGGGATTTCATCCTTTCTTTTAAAATAAATATTCATTTATTCGATTTCATTAAGTTGATATAATTTTTGCTTTCTTAATTTAATGCACTTCTTTTAAATTCCCTTTGTTGGATGCATTAGCCTAAAAAAATGTCTACAAATCATAATAAAAAGGAAAATGAATTTTTCAATTTAGTTCATTCAACAAATTTCAGCATGAATAACAACTCAAAGTTATTTTTTAAAATATGAAATCGAATTGAAAATATTTATCCCAAATTTCACAATTCAAAGAAAAAAAAGTATTTCCGTATACAATTTATTTATTGAAAATAGTAGCTAAAATAAGAACTTAGAACATAAATATACATTTGCAACACCCAAATGAGAAAGCTGTGTTCTAAAATTATTCTATGCGCAATGCAAAGTAAGATATATTTTTATTTTTTGAAAAATTTAAGATTTTATTCAACCAAAATATCCACAAATATTTCTCCATGAAACGGGTCTACGTTGTGCTTACGGATTATGTAAGTTAACTTTTACCTTTGACATTCTGCCGATCTCTAAGCAAGGATACATGTGAACGCAAAATTCGTATTTACGGAACAACATTCAAAAGCGTAAAGTGCAATGTATACAGTCATATCACGTAGTTAGAGCTAGACTTCAGTAAAATAAAATAGTTTCTGTGAAAAAAGTAAATGGAACTAGTATTGTTGTTTAACTGAACTGTCTGATGAAGATAGGCATATAAAAGAGAAATACAATTTTATTTATCAGAAACTTCTGGTTCTCAGAGTCTTACAAATGGATGATAATTTAAAAGCAATCCTTTTATTTCTCTCTCTTATTTGCATGTTTCTTGAGTTTAAAATATCAGCATCAAAATGTTTGAAACCGTCTCAGATTTCTGTGAATGGAGTTTTAAATTTTCTCCAGAAAAATAAATTATTATTTTTTGTTTGTTTAAAGACACACACACACACACACACACATATATATATATATATATATATATATATATATATATATATATATATATATAAGAAATATGTATTATTTATCAAAAACAAGAAATAATATATAAAGAACATAACAAGAAATAACGTAATAAAAATATGAAAGCTGAACATGAAGAACAAAACTATAGAGAAATAAAAGAACTACAAAAAGAAGAACCTAGCGAGTCAGAAAGCAATTTCGGACTTTAGGACTGAATAAGTGGGGTTAAACTAGTTTGAAAGCGCCAACCTTCCCCCTTGCAACTCGGTAGGAAAACCAAATAAAATAAACAAAACTTCAGAGAAAGTATAACTCAGAGAGCATGATAAAACCAATCACTACTATTATGTAACAAACTCTCCCAAACTCTTAATGCAGAAAAATCACAAAATAATTATGTAAGAAAAGTAGAAAAATACTAGAACAATTACATAAGAAAAGTATCTTTCAAAAAATAATTTAACAAAATTTCTATACTCACAAAGCTTTTACGAAGAGAAACAAGCATCTTGCCATTAATGAAAGTCAATTATTCACCAAGTTAAAAAATTCGAAAAAAACATAAACACATCTTTTGAGCTGACTTTTAAACCAGCCAGCAAAGACAAGTATAGAATGACGACAATCAAATATGGTAAAATTTGAATTGGTATATATATATATATATATATATATATATATATATATATATATATATATATATATATATATATATATATATATATATATATATATATATATATATATATATATATATATATATATATATAAGACTTAATAAAATACTTAATAAAACGCATCAATACATTATAAATATTCAGTTTTCAACATTTTTTACTTTCATTTTACAATAAAAGTGTAATAATCGTAATAGCTTACTGATGAAATTTTCTGTTATTTTTTTAATGCTAAACATTTTTAACATATTGCAGCATAATTGAATAAATATTTTTACGGTTTTAAAAAACGAACATCTATTTAAATTTTTTTTGTTCAATTTGTTCTAGAATTATCTAGCCACATAATGCTATCAATTATCATATCGCCGTATTAATGAATTATGAAATAAAATAATTTTTTTTTTATTTTCATGAGTTTTCCATTCTAATATTTAAAATACATCTAGAGTTGTAATAAAAGTTAAAAAAAACCAATAAATGACATTACCATGATAACACTTCTATGGCACTTAAACTGTCATATTCAAGTTGACTTTTATGTGTACGATACTAAAATTTTCCAGCAAAACAGTATCTTGTTTAACTATCATAAAAAGTGTACAAAATATTTATAAGCTATTAAAGAGTAATACAGAGTGTTTCGAAATGAATATCGGGGCTTTAACGCTGTAGATTTAATACATATAACAAAAGTATAATTCAGACATCGAATGAAAGAGCAACTGAAATAGTTTTGTTTGCTCGCTTGTGTGTGAATGCACGCGAAACAACTCTTCATTTTTCCCAATTTCCCTCCGATCAACCCGCTAGTAGAAAAATGACGACTATTGAACAGAAAGCGTTTTGTGTTCTCCAGTTTGCCAAGACAGAAACCGCTATTACTGTGCACGGAGAATTTTGATTCAACAACGATACTAACCTAAATTGAAATTTTTTTTGTGCTGTATCTCGAAGTGTATAGGTCTTTCCTTTTCAGAAAACCAACCAACTTCGTAGCCTATCTTGATGTTCTACGGCTTCGACTATTTTCTCATTTAGAAGAAAATGAACCAGATAACTTCTTTTGATAGCAAAATGGTGCACCACCTCACAGATATCTCTCAGTACGCGAATGGTTAGGCATCACTGAACCCGACCAATGGATTGGACTCTTTAAAGAACAAAATCAATTCTAAAATTCTGCGAGCTGTATCTACCAGATGCTGGGTGTTGGCGTAAGTAATTCAGTCTTGAGCCAGAACATTAAAGTAACTATGTTTATTCAGAACTGCCGAGGGAGAGGAAACACTTGTGATTGCTTCACCCATTTTATATACAGGACATCATGACGTCACACAGCCTCTTCAAAGTTACAAACACCTGGTGCTATGCTGCCACTCATTCGCACAAATAAATTTTATTCACAACAGACGCAAATGGCCTCATCAATCTTGGGCTTGTTTCGCATGGCCTCCACATTCACCGGATTCGACGCTATGTGATTTTATCTGCGTGGGTTCATTTAGGATTGTGTGTGCGTACCTCCACTACCAGCTGACCTTCCAGATTTAAGACACATGGTTGAAGCAGCTATTGCAAGAATTAACTCAGACACACTGAACAAAGTTTGCAATGAACTTACCTATCAACTTGATATGAGCCGTGTGTCGAATGGGGCTTACATTGAACATTTGTAATCTTGTAGGTAAAACTGTTTCAGTTACTCTTCCATTCGATGTATGAATTATAAACTCAAGCTAAATGTAATAAATATTATAAAGCATTAAAACTTCCAATATCCGCTTAGAAACACCCTGTACTATTATTATAAATTTTGCTTTGCTATTTGATGTTCACTAGAATCTCAATTGCATGCATCGCTTACAGTCATTTATAAGAAATTAGTGTTATTTAATGAAAATACGAAGCCAGAACCTTCTGAAAGGAAGAGACACTTCAATTATTTATGATATTTTACCACTACAATTTTTAAACTCATTTACAAATACAAAATTTTGGGGGTGGGGGAAGGGATTGTCAGCTTATATTTAGAAATGCGGGCTTAATTGTAATGATTGGGCTTAAAAATTCATTTATTTATGTACAACATCTGTAGAGAACATATTAAAATTAGAACAAATATGGAAAATAGTTCTAGATTGAAATTATTACATGTAACCGAAGAATTTCAAAATGATGAAAAATTTTGAAATTGGAGTGTGTTAAATTCTGTGATTCCTTTTTTTATTACTTTTGCGGAAATTTCGGACTCTGTTGGTTCTTCTGCCTACAGTTTGTTATGGTCGGGACAGATTGCTTGTAAAAGAAGAGAGAGAAAGAGACACACTTTAAAAAAATGTTAACATGAATATGAATGGCGTTAGTGATAAACTTGATTGCCGAATTCACAATATGAATAAATAAATTTCGCGACAAAATAGTTGAATCCTACAAAAATCCTAAGGGATCTAGGATACCTCAAGAAAAAACTCTAGAAGCATCTAGATGGGTCTCATAACTTAAATAAATATGATGAAAGGAACCAAAAATAGAAATGAAATGTGAAAATGACAACGGGCTATTTAGACGTGATTGTGATTACAATGTTTCCAAGGTTTGTGAGATTTTTTAATTTGTGCGATTGCATATTTGTACATGTGTGCTATTTACTTCCTGTAAAGAATATTCTATAATTACTTAAGTAATAAAAAATAAATTATGATACACTTCGAATTTACCTTTGCTTTCGAAAAACGTTACATACTTATAGTTTAAATTGTTAAGGTTTGTGACTACACCCAAAATTCACCGTTTTGGTGAAAAGTTTCAAAGTTTCTTTTATGTTTTTATTTTATAGACCATACATTTAAGATTCCAAAAACACTCTATTTTTGTTTCTACGATATCTAGAAGCAAAGTTATAGCATAATTAGTAAGCCGGAAATGGAGTTTACAAAATCGAAAGCAGATCCCTACCCAAAATATTTTAAAGTTTTTGAATTGAAATTTTCAAAACATGTTTTAATTAGTTCAATCTGTGTTATGAATAAAAATCTAATTCTGTGTTTATATTTATGTAGTTTATTGCTTTTTTATGAAAAAAAAGCCATTATTTTTTTTAAAAAAAATCATGTTTTTGCATAAAATTTCTCATATTTAAAAAAAAGTTTCAAAAGTATTACAAATCTGTTAATTTCTAACACATGTAAATATATTATACACGTACTGCATAATTATTATTTGAACATACATTAGAATGTTGTGCAATTGCAATTTTTCATCAACGTTTCAGTAAAAACGACAATTGTTATATTCTATATAACTCTCCAGAAAACAACAAAAGTTTAAAAAAAATTCTAAATTAGTTAAGCATGAATCTAAAAAGATCTTGACCTATAAATATGGTGAGTTTAAGAAATGGACATTTAGTAGAATATTTTTTATACTGTATTAAAATATTTAAATGCATTTTCTCAGAAACTATGTTTTTCAATTTCTTGCTTCACGATAAAGTTCACTACACAATTTCTTTTTAAGATATTGAATTAAAATTTTCCGAAAATATTTTATTTATTTTTATCTCCTGTCTAGACTATAATCTAATCTCTGTGTATATATTTATGTATTTTATTGCACTTTTTGTGAGAAAATAACATTAGTTTTTTGTAAAAAACCGAGTTCTTGCATTAAAAATGACATATTTCAAACACTTTCAAAAGTATTACAAATCTGATAGCTCTAAACACAGACAATGATGTTATTTATGTACTGCATAGATATTATTCAAATATATTAATTAGAATTTTCAATACAAGCCTTACCATAACTGCAAATTTTCAATAAAATTTCACTCAAAATTCCCAATATATCCAAAATTATTTTTCATTTTGCGGAAATTGTACTTGAATTCCTAGTTTTAAGCTCTTTTAGTTTATTTAGTTGAAAAAATATATATTTAAAAAAAATGCTCCGAAGGTAGTCACATACCTAGTGAATTTGTCTCGAATCGGAGGTTGCAGGTGAAGTGTAGGAAACTGCGAATCAAGAGAAATTGTTATAAAAATAATCCATTTTCTTGGTTTAATCGATTTACTATCAATCAAGACTATAGCCCGAGGATCAGTTTAATTAACTATTTTAATTTCGTAATACAAATATTTAAGCACTTAACTGTGTAAGATCCATTGGAAGAGTACTCGTTAAATCTCTCCTGGGTAAACTATAATCCAATCTAAGGCTTCTTCTTTCCACCAAAAAGTCACTTCGTTAATCTCACTTTAATAACAGTATAATGACTAACTCTAACACGCACATTTCTAGGTTTTAAATAGCAGAATAAAATCAAATTCTGTCAGCGGAAGACGGTTTTAACTCCAACAGCAGTAAACGAAGTATTTTCCCCAGGAGGATTAGTGAAATGGCAGGAATAGGACACATCACACATTAATATCAATAGTTTTTCTTACAAAAGTAATTTTAATAAATCCTCAGGAGGATTAGTGAAAGGGCAGGAATAGGACCCATCACAAATTTATATCAAAAATTTTTCTTACAAAAACATTTTTATACACTTTTTAAATACTTGTTACTCGTTTGTTATACATAATTTTTCCTCATTCATTATGTACATTTTTTTCTCCAAATAATGTCCAGATTAATTTTACATTAGTAAATGAAAGGAACCAAATGCAATGTAACAAAGAATTTATTTTGTATATGTATAACTAAAAAGAATATACTTTCAAGCATTGAATATAAACATATATTGAAATCATATTTATCCTTTTATAGAACTAATGGATATATAATATATATAGCAATGGATATTTATATAATTTTTATCTCAAAGGATAACTTTAAAACATAAATTTCATGAGTACTTAAGGTATCCGACTACGTTCAGGACCGTGATTGTGAAAGAGCATATACATGGATAAAATATTTATGATGTTTAGTGTCACTTAGATTAGAAAATGTAAATAAAATTGTTTTAAGAATAGTATTACAAAAAAAAATAATAATTAAGTGCAATATGTTGACAAAAAATGAACATAGAATGACCTATTCTCTCAAAATATTCTCTTTTTGAGAAAAATGCTAACATTATAATAATATTTTGCCTGTATATAGCTCAGATCTCTGTACAGAGTCTCAACTAAAATTTTTGAAATATATAACTTAAAAGAGGGTTTATTCATGTTTTACCACGACAGATGGAAGACATTTTAAGAAAAAAAACGCCGATAATTATTTCAATGGGTTGTAAAAAAAAAAAATTCAGACTCTCCAAAGAAGTCTTTACTTTATATGAGCAAAATATTATTATTTTAGAAGCATTGCTTATAAAAGGAGAGCATTTAGAAAAAAGGTTATTCTTAGTTACTTTTTTGCCAAAATATTGTATTAAAATATTTTTATTTGTCAAAATGTCTTTAAAACAATTTTGTTTATATATATATATATATTCTAATCTAAGTGACACTAAATGTCATGAAAAATATTTCTTAAAATCACGGTTTAACCGTGATTTTGCAAGAGCGTATAAATGGATAATTTTTATGGTTTTTAGTGTAATTTAGATTAGAAAATTATATAAAATTGTTTTATAAGAATAGTATTACAATAAAAAAAGACCATTTAAGTACAATATTTTGACAAAAAAGCAACTTAGAATAACTTTTTTTCAAAATGTTCTCCTTTTGTGAACACAATGCTTCTATTATAATAATATTTTACCTGGATATAGCTCAGACCTCTGTACAGAGGCTCAACTATGAATTTTGAAATATTTCCATTATTTTAAGTTACCACCATTTAAAATAATTATTGGCGTTTTTTCCCCTTAAAATTTCTCCCTTCTGTCGTCGTAAAGCATGAAAATAAACCAACTTCTAAGTTATATACTTCAAAAATTCTATATGAGACTCTGTACAGAGGTCTGAGCTATACACAGACAAAATATTATTATAATAGAAGCATTTTTCGCAAAAGTAGAATATTTGGAAAATATGCCATTCTATATTCATTTTTGTCAAAATATTGTATTTCAAAAATATTTTTGTAATAATATTCTTAAAACTATTTTATATACATTTTCTAATCTAAGTGACACTAAATATCATAAATATTATCCAATTATATGCTTTTCTAAAATCATGGTTCCGAACGTAGTCGGAACCATGATTTACCTTGAACAAAAGATTGGAATTTGAAACAGATGAGCTAAAATATATATAAAATATCTTTCCTGTCATTGAAATATAGTCAAATGGTACGAGATGTGTTTATGGCATAAATAGTACAATTATAATTATAGAATAATCAAAATTAAAATGAGGAATGAGATAGTTGATGAAAAAGTTATTGGTTAAGTTTTGACTATCATTGCGGTTTTAGGAAATACATATTTTGTGATATTTTTATGTATAATAATTCCATGGACCAAATGAAGCGAAGAATTTTTTTTATAATAATGATTGTGTAGCTGTAACGAACTTCCAAAGCCTGTTTTGCAGCTTAATTTATGGTGAAACCCAAAAAACAATTTATCAAGCTCGCTTGTGTTAAAACATACAAAATTCGACAGCTCTGTGTTCAACAGTCAATAATAGAGTTCATACAAAAGTGAAAATGAAAATAAACATTTGTTTAACATGTGGGCTTCATCATTTTACGTTTAGACACCTGTTAACTTAATAAAATACTCTGAAAATTTTGATTATTCGTACGTTTCAAATAATATATCTTTCCCTAGTTACAGAAACATAGAAGTCTGTCTACACGAGGATTTAAACAAAAACCTAGGAATGTAAAATCTGCATGAGACGCTTCAAAAAACTTGGTGAGATCAAAAGAAAAATGATTTTCTATTCTTAGTCTATCCACTAAATCTGTATCTAGACAGAAATTAAAAACATTTTTTTCTTAATTGCTTTAAAACACCTAAATTAGTACACTTTCATATACACTAATGAAACCATGTCTCCAGACTTATTTACGAGAATGTTCTGCGTTGGCGTTCAGAGAAATCGTCAGTTCCTTATTCATGTCCATTCGTTACGAGTTAACTTTCTCTCAAAATCCTTTTAAAATGAGCTCATTAAATTCACTAAAAATAGCTGCCCTCACTTTGTGTGAATAAGAGACTCTTAACTTTTGAATGCTATTAGAAGACTTTGGAATAGTTTGAAAATTCCTTGCAATGAATGATTTATGTAGATCGTTTGAAGTACATAATTCAGAAATGTTCATTCAACGCAATGAAGAGAATACAGATGGCAATGTCACCAACTAAGTAAGCAGATGTATTTGATACTCTTGTGTGTAGATGATTATTATTAAACTTTTTACGTTATGGAAATGTTGTGAAGATATTTAATTAAATCGGGTGTATGTAACGTACTGGTTATGCTTCCACAAATTATTTTACTCCTAAGGGGTTTCGTTAATTGAATTGTTTGATCATTCGTATTAGAAGATGAACCCGAATGGAGTGAGTGAGTGAATATTAACCCTCTCTTTGCGCATCCCCTATTTCCACTGAAATGTAGATGTAGCAAAATTTGTGCAACCCACGATTTCCCCTTGAACGCATTTTTTATGTATATTTATCTATGTAACCCGTACTGTTCCAGTTCGTGTTTTGATTTATGTTTTTATTATCATATTTTAAAGATCTAATTCTATATTTTAATATAAGAATTATTTTACAAAAATTATTTGCGTATTTTAACTTTAAAATGTGTAGATTTAATACTTAAATTTGAAATACGTAGTAAATCGGTACGCAATTTTTGAACTTACTTTGATAAAGTAACTATGCAGCGAGATGATCAACGTCGCACTGATAAGCTACTCAAGATCTTTTGGTGACGGACATTGTAATTTCGAATAATGGTCAAGTGACGAGGATGATACCTGAACTGGCAACCCCTCTCCTAACCACCACACCAACGGGAGGACATTTGAGCTCTCGACAGATTTAATGTGCTTCACTCCCCTACAAGGCTGGACTTCAGCGGTACTGGGCTCGAACTGAATACAAATGGAATAATTTTGTTACTACTGATGTTGTTGATGTTACTGCTAATGTACTCTAATAGGTTAAAATGAATGTATTTTATAAATAATTAAAATTTATAAAATTCATTTTATAAATTTGCTACTTTTAAATCTCTAGCCGAATAAATTCTTCCCATATAATATTACTGGGGTCAATTTATTTTTATTTCAGAATAAATATGTTTAGTAGAAACTACAAATTGTTAAGGGAGCAAAACAGTTGTTTTCGAATTAGATTTATTAAACTGGGAGCGGCAGCGTGGAGCACACTTTTGCCCCAGGCTGACGAAATTGTTAGTTCTAGAAAAAATGTTTATTTATTACCAATTACCTCTTGACAGTATTCTCCTATATGACAGTCTTCATGGGAACTAAATGTATTTTTCACATATCTCCCTCTTTTTTTGGAGTGAAAACGTTTCTTTAACAATCTTAAGGTACTTGTTTGAATTATTTCCCAGCGAAACTACTTTTGCTCCAAAATATTTTCTATGAACATGCTACATTTTTCCCCTGTGAGCAACTTAGTGGTTTTGCTGTATTCTATGACTTATTATGGTTTATAAATGTAAATGAGAAGAATATAAAAAAAGAAAGGGGCATCTGTGAACTCTATTGAAGGAAGTTGAAACTGATCAAGCGAAAGAAGAACCAGCTGAAACAATGCACATTAATCATGATAGCGAAATTAAATTTGAGAAAAGCGATGAACATGAAACAATCGAGTTGAAAGAAAAATTTTCAAATGCTACCTAAAGAACTACATGGAAAAAAATATGAAGCCACAAATGTTCTACAAGCCACACTGCGAGCCGTCAAAAAGACACAAGTAAGAAAAAGTTC
The DNA here is from genome assembly GCA_019973935.1 of Trichonephila clavipes. Lineage (NCBI taxonomy): Eukaryota > Metazoa > Arthropoda > Arachnida > Araneae > Nephilidae > Trichonephila > Trichonephila clavipes. The sequence continues at coordinate 288,334 of BMAU01000510.1, read as the reverse complement.
AACATGTTATTTGTTGATCAACAAAGACAATGAAATTACAGTAATTTGAACAAAATATGACAGTTTTGCCTGCAAATAACATGCGTGTAATGTTAGTCAAAAGTATCTGTAATTTAAGTCCTTCATTAAATTCGCGCACATTTGAAACTTCTTGGTTCAGTTTGATTGATATGTTTTCTCAAATTATCGAAGAAAAATTTAAAAGTCCTTAAAGGTAGTAAATATACTTCCTCTGAATTTAATTATTCACTGGAACAATGTTTTTTGTCGTGTACACAATGAAATTAATTAAAAAAAACTATTAGGTTAACTCAGTCACCCCGCGTGACTATTAACGTTCGTACTTAGTGCGCGTCGTCTCCCGGGTTCAATGTGTAGGAATTGATGGGGACATGAAATAATGATTTATGGTTTGCTCCAATATATTCATAAGCACAAAAGATTTAATTATTTACAAAATAATCGTCTTAGAGCAATCATTCATTTCAAAGAGTTAAAAAATTATAAGCATGCATTACTTCAAATATGAAATTGCTCATTGCATTAAGAAAACTCAGTATTCTATGGACATTTTGTTTCTATTTATGCTTTTAAAAACTACATTTGAGCATTTCATACAATGCTTCTATTCAAAAAAATATATACAGGTTGAAATTTTCTTTATACTATTCATCCAATTTTAAAAATGTGAGCCTTTTTAAGAAAATTTGGAAAATTTTAAAAGTATACCCCTTCTGTACTTTGTTTTTTTTACCTTATTTTTTATAATATTTTTAAGGATACTCTAAACCAATTTTGGGATCTATTTTATAATAGCTTAATTAATTTTTTTTTCAAAGAGTTGACATGCATGCTAAAGTTTAAGAAAAAACCAATACCTCTTACATTTAAATGTTTTATAAAAAAAAAAGTATTCACAGTTTACAGCAAAATGGATCCATAATTTTGTTACATGCATTATATATCACAGGGGAAAAATGAAGCTGTTAGTAAATAATTGTTGAAGAAGTAACATTTTGAAAGCACTAAGGTATCGAAAAAACACAGAGGAAAACCATTTTAAAGTTCATAATTCTGAAAAAATAATTATAATAAGCTTAAAATACTACTTTAATATATTGGCTATATATATTATGTTTGGATGTAATTGTATTTTTATTATTAGTTGACATTTATTACTATTCAAACTGTATTTATTACTATTAATGCACTATTTTGTGTTCATTTACACACACACATACTATACTTAATTTCTATTCAATCATTATTATTACGGACAATGTCTATTTTATATGCATTTTGTATAAAATAATTAGTTTTACTGTCATACTTTTTACCAACGCCATCGGCTGTGTTTATCTTTTGAGCGATGGTGAGTTAATGAATGAATGAATGTTAACCTCGCACTGTTCAGCTACATGAGGGCTTTTGGCGACGGCCTATGTAATTTTGATCCATGGTGAAGTGACGTGGACGACACCTGAGCTGGCATCCCCTCTCCTAACTACCACAGCACACCAACGGAAGGACGTTTGAGCTCTCGACAGATTTAACGTGTATCCCTCCCCTACACTGCGGATCTTTAGTGGTAATGGGCCTTAACTCGTGACAAGGCCAGCCACGAAACGATACCTTGACCACTCGGCTACCGCGGCCACTTTGGGCGATGGCTACATGTTGTATGGTTCGACTTGTTTGTGTAATATTATCTGTTTGTTGAATGTTCAGTTACTGTACTGTCCCTCGTTAGAAGAAGTTCTCTCCACACAAAACTGCTAGCACATTTGATTAAATCTTTAAACGAAAAATTAAAGGTTGTTAAGTTTTAAAAGCAAACGTCACACACATACACATCATTTAGTTCCGTGTTGTGAACATATTATCTTAAAAATAATTACATTTTCATAGTATTATACACATATTTATTTATAAATGAATAATTTTTAGCGCGTATTATTTGTCTCCCCCTCCCCCCAAAAATTCAAGGAAAACGTTGATTTTTTTTTTGTCATGACAGAAAAAAAAAATTTAGTTTCTTTCTTTACATAATATTGAAATACACTGCAATTATATGAAACACTATCAGGGGTACAAATAAAATTATGAAATTATTTATATAAAATTCCATAATTAAAAAAATTTACATGCACACATTTTATGAAAATAAAAATTATATTATTGTAATATCGCAGAAATATCCTGCTTCACACATATAACACCTTCCTTTTTATAAGTATCATTTTTCTTTTCAAAGTAGATTTGTTTCGACCAAACCCTTTTTTTCAGGTTTGTAATCTAAAGATGGGGTGTGGTCAAATTGATTAATTTGCTTGTTTACATTTTTAATTGAAATTTTTTTCAACTTTTAATTGTCAGGCATGCAAAAATGATACATTAATTGAAAGATTATAATGCAAATATATGACCAAATAATTTTTTAAGAAATGATATTCTGGTCATTCTTAGGGTACCGAGTCGTCTTAATCAGATTATGATGATTGAGAAACATTTTGTACTTTATACATAACTTTTGGAATCCTTTTAAAAATATCCTCCTCCATGAGCATAATTAATGATCATATTCACTTCTCTTCCCATTATTAACGTCTCTTTCTTTCTTTCATTGTCTTCTTATCAAAATGATTCGATTAATTAACTTGGCATGAAGAAGAACCACAAAATCTTTAACCCTAAGAGCAAAAAGTCGAGACCATCCATCAAAAGTAGCAGAAATATATCTCCAGCAATTCATCATAATCACATTGTGACATTATCAACGCTTACGGTTGCTGGGGACACCGATTTCATGCATGGTTGTCTAAACGATAACTTGGGCAAATGGGATAATTTAGAATCAATTACTTCAGAATCACTGAGTTATTGATGGGAATTATTTTATCGTTAGGTATTTTACAGCTCTACAGGAGGACATAACCGTAAATGCGAGGCAAGTACGAAGATAACACAAGTGATGCGAATATTTTTCATTGTTAATTCCCTGCCACATAATCATGGCTTAGAATGCTCTGTTTAATTACTAGAGGAACATAATATTCATATTTATCACGCATTTTTGGCAACACTTATGAGATAAAAATGAAATTATGGAATGGAATTAATCGTGTAACTCACTTATTGCTTAGCATTTTTATTTAAAGAGTTGCCCTGAGTAGATATTTATAACATTTTATTTTTATAGAAAGTAATAAGTTATAGCTTACATTGTTATCACGGAGCATAATTAATGTTTCCATTTCTTTATTACTAGATTGATTAAGAGACTGCTGGAAATTATTTAGATAAATTAAGCTCTTAAATTTATCGCGTAAATTAATGCCTGTCATAAATTCCTATTCTTATCAAGAGAATAATGATTTTAAAAAGAATTTTAGAAGAATTGAAAAAATAATGATACCATAATATGTTAATTTTAAAGAAATATTAAAAATAACATGCCTTTAAATTTTACAGGCATTAATAAAAGTTACAGCATAAAGGGGAAATTTTACAAAAAGAAAAACCAAGGAAAAAATAACTATAAGGAAAGAAATTATGGTTAAAAAGTAAGAGTTTGAGATTATCAATCCTTAGTTCAGCATAAATTCATATATTTTCTTGTCAAATCCATTTGTTGCGAGTAAATTGCTGAAAATTTTTACTCTTAGAGCTAATTCCTCATGGACATTAAAAGTCTACTCACATCTACATATGAATAGCAGAAAAATGACTCCTTACTCATTATGAGATCTCTGGAAATTTTTAAGACCTTTCGATTATAAATGTCGAAAGCATGTTACTTTTGTTTATTTCAGATCCACTAAAAATGGTGTTTGCAAAAATTAACCCCCATTGATGGTTGCTCGACCATTATGGACACAAATTCCTGTTTTTGTACTATTGCACCTACAAACTTGAAATTTATCATATATGTTCTTTTTAGTTGAGTAGAGATCCTGAAAATAACTGTTGTGTAGAATTCGCTTAAAGGATTGCTGGTGTCTAATGAATAAAATTTTCCCGTTTTGAGACGATGGTTATAAGAACGCCTGGATACAATGGAAAGTTAATGCTCAGAGAGAGATTTGGATATTAACCTCTAGAAATACTAAGCAAAGCTGGTGAGTGAAGAGGCTAGTATATATAATATAGATACATGAGTGCTATTGTTATCAGAAATTTTAAAATTTCTCTTACATTAATCTTAATTTTTTTCGTAATAAATAGATAAATAAATTCTGAATAAATGAAAAAAGATGTTCTCTGCGCAAGCTAAATTTTAATTAAGCTTTCAAACATAACATATTTTTGTACTTTTGCACAAACTCATAGATCTATGATTTTAATTGCAAATGCCTGCTTTTAATGACAAAACTAAAGTTTAAGTTCGGACATACCATGAAAATAACGATTCAAGATACTTTAGACCTCTTCAAAAATTAAAACATTTAAAATCTAACAAAAAACATACATTGAAGAATTCCTCCAGACAATTAAGGTGAGATGCACTTTTAGTATTTACTCCATTACTTCTAAGCAATTGTTGAGAGTTTTCAACCTCCATCTACACAATTCTGGTATCAATTGAGTTTGCAGCGGACAACACACGAAAATAAAAGGGAAACATTGTGGCTGGATGGGATGTTTGAAAGGTGACAACATAATAAGAAACAGGAAAGAAAATAAAGACTAGCATCGATTTCAGAAGTTCGAGTAATTGGATAGGGATCTGTTTATTTTCATAGTCTCTTTGGAAGACTCTAAAATACAATACTTTCAAAACTGCTTCAAAGAAAGGCTCAATAGGAAGTGTTCCTTAAATTTATTTAAAAAAAGTATTGTCATCCTCAATTTACTTTATTTAAAGGAAATTGTTTTTTAACATCTTTCATTTTTCTGTTCAACAGGAAATATTTCAATTTGCGTTTCATTTTTGAGTAAAAAGAAAATTTGGATTAATATTCTTTTGTGAATTTTGATTCTCTACGAATAAAAAAAGTTTTCCTTTGAAATTATTCAGCAGATATACTTATAAAGTTTTACAATTCAACCAAGTTTGGTTTCATTTCATTTGTATTCTGATTATGAAAGAAGAAATCGAAATAGATTTTGAAATTAATCAAAACGTTGAAGAAAATTACCTTTTATTTTCATAAAGAATCCATTTTTTTCGTAAATTTATTAATTTTTGATGCAATTGAAAGTGTTTTTCTTTTCAATGATTTTTTTAAAATCATTTATGTATTGGAAGTCAACAAGAAAAGCAAATATGCTTCTTAAAAAAGTTTATTACGGTAATTCTATTTAGATGAACACTCATTAAAAAAATTTACAATTTGTTTTCCTTAAAAAAAGACCTTCTTACCTAATCAAAAATTAAACCCGAGTATAGATTTTCCGGAAGAGTTTGCAATCTAAAATATTTTAAGATTCCAAAATAAGCCAGTGTCAGTCTTCGTCGAATGACCACTCGAAGTTCAAATAGAGCTTGCGGTTGCTTTTGACAACTAACTCACTTGGATGCAATTGATAAAAAATATTCAGTCGTGTTGCTATGGATGTCTTGTTTTGCGATGGATAATTATTAGCGCACTGCATTAAATAATTAATTTAAAGTGAATTTCACATGATTATTCATAATTCCCTCTAGGGTCTCGAAGCATTGTATTAAGAAAAATAAAGAATAATACAGCAAACAAGAACATTTGAAAGAATACAGAAACAATTATTTGCATAACTTACAGGCATTTTATGCGTGGAACTTCGGTAACACGGCATACATCAATACGATAGTCCAGTTTTTCTTTCACTTTACTCAACATGAATTTATCAGCGTTCTTGACTGGACGTGTTATCCTTTCATGGAGTTCTGCTACGTCACGTGACAAAGGAAGCATAAAAACTTGGTCTCACATAAAGGGCTAAGTTTTCGGATTACACAGATTAACTCGAAAGGGATAACTCATGATTTCAATAACATTAATAGTACTATATTGAATGGAGTGGGACATGAACTCAACTTTCGCAATAATTTATGTTGTTCTTCCAAAATTACAAACATTTGTAATGTAATATGGTTAATAAAATGATAGAAACACTTTAGATTTATAAATAATCCTTTATTAATATATGGTGTAAGACAGTATTTGACATATAAGACAGCTTGGATTCACCCAGGAATTGATTCATATAAGTGTTGAATAGTGTTCAGAGAAGTATTGCATCACACACACACACACACATTCTTCATGGAGAGTTTGTGAAAGGTCTATGCAAGATGCGGGTAGAGGATTTTGATTCCGTATTGAAAGCTCTAATTCGACAAGTCCCACTTCATACATAGCATAGGTGCATGATCATCCTGGAAAATTCCATCTCCCGCAGGAACAATTTTGCATGATAGGAAGGACCTGGTCAGTTAAAACTTTTCTATCCTTCTCCCCAGTGATATTTTCTTTTAGTGTTAGGATTGGTTCAACAGAAAAACCCGACATGATAGATCTACCTTCATGCTTGTCAGTTAGAGGGAGACAATCCCGATCATACGCTCGTGCAGGTGTCGTCCCTCCAAACGTGCACTCGTCCTGTTACAGGAAAAAAGTGTGAAAAACTATTTGTCAGACCGTATTACTTTCTTCCACTCATTAATTGGCCAGTTTTTGTGAGTATGGTACCAATGTAGACAGTTTTTGGTATTAAAATTTGTGATAAGTGGCTATGAAATTGCTGCTAGGCCATAAATGTTCTATTTATGAAGGTGTATCCTAACAGTAATCAATGGCACTGGAGAATCCAGATGCTGATGGAGTTTTGCGGTCACTTTTGCTGCAGTTGTTCACTTTTTAGACATTACAATCCAGTTCAATATCCTTTCATGATTTTAGACATCGTACCTCTGGATATGCCTTAAAGTTGGAATGCTTCAGTTAAACTTGCTCCAACTAGACGGGCTCTTACAATTCGGACTCTTTAAAAATCTGAGAGTTCCAAGATTTTTCATTTTAGAAAAAACAAATTGAAGATTACAGAACTTCAATAAAGCTACCACATGCTACCAGAATATATGTATTTTTTTTATAACGAAAACTGGTCGTTATTATTATACTTAAATGTTTACGAAGCGCATTAAAAATGTCACTTTTTTCACAGGTGTTTCCATTCTTTTAAAAATCTTCTGTAGGTAAATATAACTTGAATTGTTTCTGTGTTATATAAAAATGTTCTTTTCTTTATTCATCTCGATTTTTTTTATTATAGAGCTTCGAAACCGGGCAAAGAATTTGAGTAACACTTTATATTAATCCTTATATAAGATAGGGATAAAAAGAAGAAAAAACTATTTCATAAAGTATAAGAAAATAACTGTTGAATATTTTAGAGATTCTCAAGTATAAAACTATCTTGTATAAAACTCAAGAAGTATCTTACAGTTTTCTGTAAAGAGTATTTGGACCTTGGAATAATCAGAAAAGTTTGTGATCGCCTCAGTCAGTTTTTAGACTAATTAATGGTAAAAAGCGTATGCATGAATCAAGTCTTAGGGTTAATTTTTCCCCAGATTTTAATAGCAACATCTGTCTTTGGATTTCTGATAGTAAACAAGGCTGGTATAAAAGTTTTTTGGATTTGCACTGGTACCAGAGTTACACTAGTAAAGATTGAAAGTATCACAGTACTAGATAGAAGGTCTCTTTCAGCAATTTGAGCTTTGAGGAGTTTCTTGACAAAAATCACAAAATTCTCTACTGAATTTTTGGTAGCAAAAACTAATGAGGGATCCCACCTCATTTTTGGGATCAACATAGTAATTGATTTCACAAATAAATAAATAAATAAAAGTAAAAATAAATTACATTATAATAATAAGTCAATTTTGGTTTCGTTGGAGTTCATTTAATTCAACTCTTGTTGTTCATTGATTGGTTGCTTATTAATGTTGAGCTTTCATGCAACACAAAGACTCTTGAATCTCGCACTTTTGAGCACCATTCAAATGAGGAGGTCATTACTTGAACAGGCACTTTCACACTCTAAACTGTCACACAATTCTAACGTAAGGGCTAAGAGACTTTTAATTTCATAAAACAATGTATAACATGAAATAGCATGAAATGTTTTCACTGGAAAATTAAAACTGAAGGGAATATTAGTCCTTTTATTGAAAAACAATCTGCTTTTATATATAATGAAATTTTTATACAAAACATTATACTTACATTCCCCTACTTTCAATTAATTTTTCAAATACACTAAATCAGCAAAATAAAAGCACGATCATCATACGCAAGTCTGAGTTCCCCTGAGAAATTCAAAGTGGTATAAGTATTAATGGTATATTAATAAGTTGATAATTGCTATTTTGTATAAGTCTATAATAATCTGATTGAAAAAACAAATCATAGAGGCCATAAGAATTATGAATGCATAATTAAAATTTTCCTCAAATCAATATTCAATAGAACGTCTTTTGTAATATTTTAAATAATAATCATATAAGTGTCTCAGTCGTTGATCAGTTATTCTTTTTCTTTTCCCTGTGCGTTGCATATTGGCAACTAAGCTGCAAACATGGCAAGTTCAAACATGTGAGAACCATTTCAGGGTGGCAGCATCTAATGGTGGCCCTTGCTAGCAAATTTGAAAGCTTGAATTAATTCTAATTCAAACTTTCGTCAGATGATAAACATTACCATAATTTAATTTTGTCCGAGAGTACCAGAGCCAAATTGATACTCAAGGGATCATTTACATGCCACATAATCATATGATATGTGTGTCTACGATTTTCGCATCCAGAAAACCCAACGATTACAACCGGGATCGAACCAGCAACCTTAGGCGTACGTAGCAGGCACACTACATCTAAGATACCGAGCAAAATGATTTATTTTTGAAGTATCCGTTTTAAGTATGAGTAAATGAATTGCATTTTCAATTGTGTTAGAACGTCACAATTTAGGAATAACAAACAAGGAAAATAAAAATTAAAAAAAAAAAGCTTATTTCTGTGGCAATTGCTTATTTTTGGAAAAAAAATGACTGTTATTAGCATTTCTGTGCTTCATCTGAGTTTTTTATTTTATTTTTATTATCTTTTTTTTTTTTTTTGCTCTTGGTAACAATATCAATATATAATTTAGGATAAGAAATTCTACCTAAATTTAAAAGATGTTCCCTAGCAGAAATATTAATCTATTCAAAGAAAAGGGAATAGTGTAATTGTGCGGAGAGAAGTGATGCATGCCCAAATGAACACAATTAGAGAAAAGAGAAAAAAAGAATCAAAAGTAGAGAACACAGTTGAAAATAAACATAAAGAAGAATAAAAAAAAACTAGCTTTAATCAGATGAGGGGAAAAAAGAAGAATTTCATGTTCTCGACGGAGAGGAAAATTAGTTCAAAACAGTAATGAAAATGTTTTAAATGAACAGAGTGATCTTGTTTTTTAAGTGAAAATCCTAGAAGTATTAGTTTGCTTTTGATTAGAGAATTTTTAGTTAAGCTTAGTAAGAACATATTAAGTAACAGTTTTTTTCTCATATATTCGTCCGTACCTATTCTCCGACCATTTCTGGACGAGTTTAATTACTTTCAAAATTCATAGGAGCCAAACATTGGATTTGCTTACATTTAGTATTTATTTTCATGATATTTTAAATGATATAAATTTTCTTTTTAATTTCGTATATAAAAATTTCCACTCACTCCTCCCATTCAAGTATGGATTAAGCAGAAATCCTGTATATGATCTATAAGGATCTCTAAGATCTATCTTTGTGAAATATAGAAAAGGGCTTCATTTAGAAATCTCTTGGTAAGGGAATAGAGGTTGAAGTTTCCCATTCTGACAGATAATGTGTCAACTACTGAAATGAGGATGTAAGGTTATTTGCATTTCATATAAATGACGTGATGCTATTTATCATAAAATGCAAATACTTAATGTTTAACATAATTCTAAATTAAGCCAATACTTAACATTTTATTTAAAATTTTTCTAAAAATAAATGTTCTGTACTTGTAAACACGCCTTTGGCGATGGAGCACCTTTCTTGGCGCACTCTGTAATTTCGCCTACTTGGCAACCCTACTAATTTCAACGAGTCTTCGCATGTACTTTGATGATAATAAACACATCTCTTTTTTGTCCACTCGCTCTAAATTTTCTTACGCTATCTCCTCACATTTGGTCCTTAGCGACCCGGAGGCGTTCCTGAACCTATGGATTTAAGGATTTAAAATAATCGAAAATTCTTCAGAATTATTTCATTTGATTATGTCGGTCATAACTACGCTAAACCGCAAACGCAGCGGCATCAAAACCAACCAAACTTAATAATGTTCTCACAGAAGGACAAAGCAAAATGGACATTCCTGAGCTTCAAGCTCAATTGGACTCAGTGCTCAATATAAAACAAAAATATGAAGCGCTCAAAGAAGAGTATTACCGCATTTCCAAAGAAAAAGAATTCCAGAAAGTGGAAGCATCAATCTACGAAGTTGATGACGACATTCAAAAATTAGAGGTAAGTCTCACACACACACACAAAACCTCTATTAATAAATTAAAATCTATAAAAATACAGAATGAAACCGATAACTACATTAATAATGAACACTCGAAGAGACCGCTTATTAAACTTCCGAAAATTCCACTTCCGTATTTCAGTGGAAAAATTGAGGAAAGGAGCTTGTTTAAAACGCAATTCAATAGCATAATTAGTGAAAATGCTGAACTTTCTGAAAATGAAAAATTGTATTATTTAGGAGGGTCTCTCAAGGGAGAAGCAAAAATCGTAGAGACCGCAGACGATACTTTTCATTCTCTCTTTAAAGCTTTAGAGCAACGGTACGAGAACAAAAGATTAATGGTGTACTGTCACATAAAGAACATTTTAAATATCCAGCCTCTAAAACATGAATCAGGCAAGGATCTACGCAACGTATTGGACACAATTTTAAAAAATCTCAGGTCATTAAAAATATTAGAATTTGAAAGAGACAAATTGTCGGACGCGTTGTTGTTAAATATCATTCTTGATAAATTAGATCGTGACAGCCGCAAACAATACGAATTAACATTGAAAGACGACAATGTACCTGAATTTGACGATTTTCTTGAAATTTTAGAAGCAAGGTGCCAAATTTTAAACAACACTCAAGCTAACATTTCATCTAAATTTAATAACGAGAGATCAAAATCCTTTTTTGTAAAAACAGATAAATTTTCAAAATTCTGTGTTACTTGTAGAACACAAATACATCCACTTTATCACTGTAGCGCATTTAAGGAAATGAAATTATCAGAAAGGTTGGATTTATTGCAAAGAAACAGGCTATGCAAAAACTTCTTATCTGACCTTCGACCCTTAATTAGATGCAACTCTAAAGTTCGTGTTTCGTATGCAAGAAAAAACTAGATCATCATACATTGCTACACAAATATTCCACGCCGACTAGTCATAATTCAGCAAACGAAGTAATGATCCAGGCGCCTACACACTTTCAGGAAAGAAATCAATAGACTAATAATTTAAAATCTATCGAAACGCAGGCGCCAGTTGCCTCGACTTCTGCGCCAACCCGTCTTTCTCTTTTTTGTAACGGGAATAAAAGTATTCTAATAAAAACAGCGATTGTTTATGTGAGAGACACTTATGGAGAATTTAAAGCATTGAGAGCTGTTCTGGATAGCGCTAGCGAGTCATTCTTTCTCTCTTCAGCTGCAGCACATATTTTGGGGTTAAAGAGAGAAAGAGTAAACATTCCAATTTGCGGTTTGAATGAATCGTCATTAAATGTAAAGAAAAAGTGACAGCTGTTTCATCGGATGAAAATAACGATTCATTTTGGGAGATAGATTTATTAATTGTTCCGAATATTGCAAATCTTACACCTTTTAAAAGACTAAATATTTCGAACTAAAATATTCCCAGGCAAGTTAAATTAGCCGCGGATCCATCTTTTCGTATCCTCCAAAAGATAGACGTTCTGTTGGGTGCAGAACTATTCTTTTCATTTTTAAACAACGATAAAATAAAAATTGCAGAAAATTTATTTTTGCAATCAAGTGTTTTCGGTTATCTTGTCTCAGGTGTTGTTTCAGATAATAATTTCTATAATACACCTAAAAATTGTTTTTTAACGAAGAACTTGGCATTCTTGATAAAACTCTTAAGCGCTTTTGGGAAATAGAAGAAGTAGAGACAACCGAAGTTTACAGTGATGAACTAAAATATTGCAACGATCATTTTGAGAAAACGCATTTACGGAAACCGGATGGGAAATTCGTCGTTGAAATGCCATTCAAACCTGATTCTTCCGAGGGAATATTAGGAAATTCTAAGGCAATCGCTTCAAAAAGGTTAGATCAATTATGGACACGTTTAGAACGCGACCCCGCCTCGCAAACGCTTTATTCAGAATTCCTCAATGAATATGAATTATTACAACATATGGAAGAAGTTAAGGAAGATTCAGATGTCGAAAACCGGTACTACTTACCACATCACGGGGTGTTACGTCTATTGAGCAAAACGACTCGTCTCAGAGTAGTCGTCAATGCTAGTGCAAAAACGTCTAGTGGACTTTCATTAAATGATTTACTGTGCAAGGGAGGAGTGATCCAGGAAGATCTATTTTCAATTTTAATTAGATTTAGAAAGTACGCATATGAATTCACAGCTGATATCAGACAGATGTTCCGGATGATTGAAGTTAATCCTTCGCAGACTAAGCTTCAAAAAATCATATGGAAGAACAGTAAAACCGCACCAACTAAAGTTTATGAATTAAAAATAGTCCCTTACAGAACCGCTTCCGCTCCATACCTAGCCACAAGGGTTTTGCAACAACTTGCCCTAGATGAGAAAAAGGACTTTCCTTTAGCTTCAGAGGTACTACTCCAGGATTTTTACATGGATGATTGCCTCTCCGGTGCTTCAGAACTTAGCGAGTTTGAAAAACTCAAATCAGAATTAACGCAGATACTCCAACGAGAAGGCAAGACGCTGCACAAATGGTGTTCCAACAAGGCTCCATCCACAGAACTTCGAGAATTTTTGCTTGACCGTAGTTCTGAGGAAGTAATGGTCAAAACTCTCGGTATGCTTTGGGACAGTTCAGGTAATTCCTTTACGTACAAAGTAACCACCAGTACAGACTGCAACTACACCAAACGAGACGTGCTTTCACAAATAGCCCGAATTTACGATCCCCTCGGACTTCTAGGACCTGTCATTGCGAAAGCTAAAATATTTATGCAACAACTGTGGTTGTTGAAACTAGACTGGAATGAGACACTACCTCCAGATGTGTCCACACAATGGAGAAACTTTATTCAAACTCTAAAGGACATCGAATCCATCCATGTTCCTAGATGTTTTCTGGTAGTTCCCAAAAAATTCGTAGTGTTAAACGGATTTGCTGACGCTTCTTCAAAGGCTTATGGAGCAGTCATTTATGTTCAAACTAATGAGGCAACCAATCAACTACTCTGTAGTAAATCGCGATTAGCACCAATCAAATCCATGACAATCCCCAGATTGGAGCTCTGCTCTTACCTACTTCTCGCAAAACTTATTCACTAGGTGAAAGCTGCATTAAAAAAGCAAATACATTCTGTTAATCTATATTCAGACTCAACCATCGCACTTGCATGGATAAACTCTTCATCTAACCTGCTCAAGACATTTGTTAGCAACAGAGTTTCTCAAATTCAGCAGCTATCAAGGGACTTCTAATGGCAACATGTTCCTTCTGAGCTCAACCCCACTGACCTAATTTCAAGAGGACTCGACGTCAAGACCCTTGAAACCAGTGAACTGTGGTTTAAAGGAGCGGACTTCTCTATATTAAGCTTACCTTCTCATCGGACTGAGCAGAATTCTAGTGACTTAACTGATCAATTTTATATTAATGAACTTAAGCCAGTTCCCAAATTAACTTTGTCTTTAAACAATGACTCTAAATTTTTAGATGAGTTACTTTCTATCACTAATGATTTTTTTAAACTAATCAGAATTTTAGCCTTTATTTTCAGGTTTTTTAAAAATTCAAAATCAACCGTTAAGGAAACAGGATTCCTTAAACAAAGGGAATACGCAGATGCGGAAAAATCTCTATTAAAACTTGTACAAGTAAAGTACTTTACAACGGAAATCGCTGCTATAAAAAGGGAAATGTCAGTTCCATCTACAAGTAAGTTGAGATTTCTTAATCCCTTCATAGATAAATCCGAAGGATTAATTAGGGTAGGTGGTAGACTAGCGCATTCTAATCTGAATTTTAATCAGAAACATCCAATTATTCTGCCAAATGGAAATAAATTAGTTAAACTAATATTTCAGTATTATCATAAGCGAGATTTTCATGTAGGCCCCCAAGCCCTTCTTAATACGGTTCGCTAAAAATACTGGCCAATTGGTGGTAGAAATGTTGCACGCAGATTATGGGAGACCTTCCTGCAGAAAGAGTTACTTCTAGTTCAACATTTTTAAATATAGGAATCGATTTATGTGGGCCATTTGAAATAAAATATATGGGGCAGAGAAAGGGCACATTTCAAAAAAGTATATGTTGCTTTGTTCGTATGTATGGCAACACAAAGGCTGTGCACATAGAGTTTGTCTCAGATTTAACTTCCGAAGCACTAATAAATTAGCAACATTAAAAAGATTTTTTGCGCGTCGGGGTAAAAGCTCCATCATTTTTAGCGACAATGCAACAAATCTTACTGGAGCTTCCGCAGAAATAAAACGTTTATACAAATTAATGATAGGTAAAGAAAACATTTCAAATATGCTTTCCTCCGAAGGTATCACTTGGAAATTCTGCCCCTTAGGGGACCCAATTTTGGTGGCCTCTGGGAGTTGGGCGTGAAATCATTTAACTATCCTCTAAAGAGAGTAGTAGGTTCCGCAAGACTAACACTTGAAGAGTTTTTAACAGTGATAACTCAGATAGAAGGCATCCTCAATTCACGACCCCTCTCACCTTTACCTACTGACACTGACGATTTTGAAGTTTTGACACCAGGTCATTTTCTGGGAATAAGGGACAATCTACTCAATAGATGGCAGAGAGTTCAAAAAATGGTGCAGACCATATGGAAAATGTGGAAAAACAGCTATTTAAGCCACTTGCAACAGCGATCAAAGTGGCTTCTTAAAAAACAAAACCTAAGTCCTGGTATGTTAGTTTTAATAAAGGACATTCAACTTCCAAAAAACTTACCAGTGGCCCCTAGAAAAAATAATTAAGGTATATCCAGGTCCAGATGGTAATGTCCGCGTAGCGGATATCCAAACCACCAAGGGAATTTTCAAAAGGCCTATTTCTAAAATTTGTATTGTACCAATTGTAGATAATTTTGATTTAAATTGAAATGTATTTTGTATCTTTTCAACTATTTTCATTAATTGTATTCATTATGTCAATTGTAACTATTGTGCTTCATTTTACATTTATATGTCGAAAGAGTGTTGTAATTATATATATATATATATATATTTTGAAACATTGCATATTTCAATGCCGGGCGGGATGTTCCGTACTTGTAAACACGCCTTTGGCGACGGAGCACCTTTCTTGGCGCACTCTGTAATTTCGCCTACTTGGCAACCCTACTAATTTCAACGAGTCTTCGCATGTACTTTGATGATAATAAACGCATCTCTTTTTTGTCCACTCACTCTAAATTTTCTTACGCTATCTCCTCACAATAAGAAAGATTTTTATTAGATGAATAAAACTAAAAAAAATTTCTGGAGTTTCCTATAACGGCGTATCATACTTAGATATTTGAAATATCGTTGGAGATTCAGAAATCCGCCACTAGAGAGCTGGAAGAATCGAAACCGAAACTTTGGGCCACTCCTTCACGTGAGGACAATTCGCCATGATTTTTCTGCTGTCATGACTATGCGATTGACTTTCTGCTTTTCATGCCTAAGCGCAAGATGTAATCCATTCATTCTAAACTATAATCGTTAGCCAATTATTATTCGAAATATGAAAAATGTAACAATATCTGATTTGTGCCGCCATGTGAGCGTAGAATATCGATTAAAGTGAAAACTGGAAGAGGTGAATCTTTTCTTTGTTCTGATGAATTCCTTTTGTATTAAAATTCTTGATGTGTTCTATTCTAAATTTAAGTCTAATCGTTTAGAAACAAAAATCTTAATTCTAATCTAACAATCGTATAATAAAGAATACATGTTTTTCCTAATTACGACCAAATATCACTTTGGCATACTTTCAACAGCAGGACAGAAAAACCAACTACCATTTGTCGGCCTAAAACGAAATATTTCGTGAATATAAAGACTTTGTTGCCTAATTATGCAATTTGTTAGAAATATGCAACTGAAAGATTTATGCTCATAATCCGAAATGCATATTTATTACTTGATTAATTAGGGAGATGAAAGAATGTAATACATCAGGTGAAAGTTTTCTTTTTAAGGTTGTATTTTTAGTTAAAAGATATGAATAATTGAAGAAATGTCTGACTGACGATAAAACAATAAGCTTCCGCAAACAAAAGTATTCGCGAAGAGTTTTATTTTAAGCCTACGAATGGCAGCGTGATTTTTAAATTGCATTTATTGTTCAAAGGGCATGGAGAAAGTGGAGTGAGACAAGAAATGTGTATTATATTATGAGTGCTGGTGTATTTAGATGGAGAGAAAAGAAAGCTTGTGTGTGTGTGTGCTTGAAATTATTCAAATGTATGCAATAGCTTCACCTATAACATTAACATTTCGGGATGTATTGAATGCCTGATTGTTTTCAAGAATAACTTCTCGAATGTAGAGCATCGAATGCAGTGACATCGCTTTTTGCACGTATTTGAATTTCCTTGCAATGGTATCGGGCTCGAACCCCTTGACTACATTTTTGTAACCGATGAGCCGATGAATAAAATTATAGAAGTGACGTAAAGCCACTAATGAATGCCTTACCGGCTGAAAATTAAGCATCAAAGATTGGAACATCATTACTTTTGATAACCGGATTTTTCTCGTTCATATCAAAGTCGCAATGATGCCACAACTGTGCGTAAGAAAATTGCTATAGTCGGTTGCATTTCTTAACCTTTCGATATTTAAAATTGGTGTTTTGGCAAAGCAGGGCAGATCAATCGCCCCAATCATCAGCAGACCAAAACTGATAGCTCCTTTATATTTCTGTGGTCATTTATTTATCCAGATGTCTTTCCTAAGAAACAAATATGATATATCAGTGACTGACATTCACTTGATCGGCCCAAGTCTCAACTGGAGGATGAACCATCGGGCAGAGACGTAGAAGAGAGGGGCTATGTCATCAATTTACCCTTTGCACATAGTTCCTATTTGGATCAGAAAAAAATCAAATCCATTAAATTATTTTTGTGATAAAACAAAATCATGAGATTGCTCAAACTGCACATAGGAGTATAGCTCCGAGGAGGGGCCTGTCTTTTGACTAATTACATAATGTAAGATAATTCTCAGTGGAAAGATCGCGAGGCAAACTGAGCAGTTTTAAAAGGTCAGGTGATTAAAAATCGTTCACTTAATTAGTTGTCAAACAAATTAACGCTGACCATTGCTAAGATTAAATAAATGTTCTGCTTTGCTACAGTTTCTAATCTCTTTCACTCTCTAAATGCAGTTTTTGTAGCCAATTAAGCTTATAAACTATTCTAATTACCCTATATTATGGAACTTATTTAATTAAGATTCTAGGGATTATTCACTTACATGGAGTTTTTAAATTGCAAGTAATCTTCAAAAGTTTAATGTATCCAAGGAGATCTGCAATATAAGCTTATTGTCGTTTAAACCTCGAGACATCTACCCCTCGTTTACTTTTTTTGTGTCTCAAAAGGTTGCTACTAATTTTGCCACCGAGATGGTATTTTCCATATTACCGTGCGTATTTTATCTCTGTTTCACATTATTTATTTTCTACATCTATTATGTTTGCATCTGCTTATTTTAGCAATGTCCTATTAACTATTTCGTAATGTTTCATTTTCTCTTTCAAGCAGTGTAAAGGTAAACAGATCTTAATTTGTCTGAATACTTTCATTCCGATTACATTATTTAATTTATAATATACTTGAATGACATTATTTTGCAATGAATGTAAATAATTTGCAGGTTTTTTCTTGCAGAGCCTTCTAAAATTGAAATAATCAAAACGTTTATTCGGTTCTCTTTAAAAATCGGTATATTTTTGATTCATCAACACGAGTGTGAGATAACAGTAATGACAATAAACATTTGGCTTCAATACTTAGCCCACAGTTGTAATTTAATTAGTAAATTATTACTGTAATTGTAATAATTGTTTGCTAAGTAATGTCACTGTTTAAACTGCTTTGAATGAGGTTCCTTCACTTTTTTAATATAGAAGTTTGATGTTACATAAACTACACAAATAAAACAAAGTTGTTTTTTATAAACAGAAGTACGTATTTATATTTATAATAGTATGTTTTACCATCGATATTGATAAATTGAATACAACATTAGAATATTAAAAAAACATTTGATGTCACCAGTGTATTATAATAATTATTTTTTAGAAGTGTAAGCCGTTTGATTGAAACAAGTAAACTCAGCAAATTATCTACACCATTCAGATACTAAAGGGCTTTTGGCGACGAACCTCATAATTTTGAGCCACGGTCAAGTGACGAGGACGACATTTCAGCTGACACTTCCCTCTCCTAACTTCCACAACACAGAAACGGGAGGGGGTTGAGCCGTGACATATTTAACATGCATCAGCCTCCATTACGCTGTGGGTCTTCAGTTGTACTAGGCTCGAATTCATGACTTGCCGTCCACGAGTCCATTAAGTGACCACTAGGCTACTGCTCTTAAATTATACTCCTGTTTGTGAAAATTGCAACACCACGAAGGACTTACGCGAGTGAGCTGAAATTTTCAGGAAATGTAAAGTAGGGCATGATATGCAAATGATTAGAATTGCAGACCGGTAGAGCATGCGTATGCTGAGCAGCGCCCTCTGAAGGGTAGATCAAACCGAATATAAATAGACAACTGTAGCGAGGTGTGTATTATTATCGGTGGTTATATGCTAGTGTAAACGTTAAATGAATATTTACTATGCCTCGTCGATGAAAGAGAGTGAAATTTGAGCAATTTTCGGTGTTTGAACGGGGCAGAATCGTCAGCCTTCGTGAAGCTGGATTGTCTTATCGTGCAGTAGCCGCTCGTGTGCAGCGTAACAGTAGCACAATCATGCGTGTTTCGAAGCAGTGGACGGACGAGGGTCGGACAGCTCGGAAATCCGTGAGTGGACCCCGAAATGTGACGTCAGCTCGCGAAGACAGACGCCTGGTGCGAATGGCTCAGACGGACCGCACAGCTTTTTCTAGACAACTGGCAGCACAGTGGTCAACAGCTACACGTGTTTCATTGTGTGCTTCATCAATTCGGAGACGTCTGCTGCAGCGTGGGCTGCGTGCAAGGATTCCTTTATACAGGATTCCTCTCACACAAAACCATCGCCGCCTGCGACTGCACTGGGCCAATGTGCATAGGAGCTGGCGTGCTGATTGGCAGCAGGTCGTCTTTTCTGACAAATCCCGCTTCAATTTGTGGCACCATGATGGCCGAATTCGTGTCAGGCTCTATGCCGTTGAACGGCGCATTCCGGAGTGAATTATCGAACGCCACAGTGGACGAACACCCGGAATTATGGTCTGGGGTACCATGGCATATCATGGATGATCACAATTGCTACGAATTGTGGGAAATTTGAACAGTACTCGATACATAAACGAAGTTTTACAGCCCTAAGATATTCCTTTTCTGCAAGGATTGACAGGGGCTGTATTCCAGCAGGATAATGCGCGTCCACATGTCGCCAAGACTGTCAAATCCTATCTTGATTCGCAGCAGGTACAGCTTCTTCCTTGGCCTGCGTATTCGCCGGATATGTCACCGATTGAACATGAGTGGGATATCGTTGGGCGGCGTATCGCTCGTGATCTTCGTCCTGTTGCTTCGACAGACGAACTTTGGTTGCGCATACAAACAATATGGAATACTCTTCCGCAGACAGATATTAAAAATTTGTTTAACTCCATGCCGCGTCGTGTAGCAGCTCTTATTGCGGCGCGTGGTGGCCAAACAAAATACTAATTTCTGTCTATTTTAATTGTTTGTTAGTTTTGAAAATGTAATCATTTATTTGTACCATTACCACTCAACTGTGTATTAAATTCCATTCAACTATGATGCTTCCTTCATGGTGTTGCAATTTTCACAAACAGGTGTTTATAAATATAATTTTGGTTGTAGTATAATTATCTATGCACGTCAAGAAATATACGTCTCCTGGAACTTTCCTTTATTGGTAGAATATTTCTAAGAGATAGAAAAAAGTATAGAAAGGAATATGACAGAGACAAAGTAAAATTTGAAGAAAAATATTGAATGAAATTTTAATGTGATGCTCAAAGAAATTATTCTGCCAAAAATTTTTAAGCCAGTAGTGTCTTCATCTTGTTAAGCGTTTTATAACAACAGATAAAATTACTTAAATAACGTATAAATAAACTAAGGAAAGAAACAGTGTATGACAATGGAACTTAAAATTTAAAGTTTTAATATTTATAAATTTTACCTAAGGATTTATTCATAAAAATATTGAGTGCATAAAATATTTTTTTGAAAACATCTGATTTAAAAAAACACACATAAATTATCGTAATATTAGTCAGGGTTATAATCTGTAAGTAATTGCTTTTTATATTTGATATTCAAGCTTTTTGTTATATTAAATTACATATCATAATATATATTCCTATTACTTTTATTCCTTCTTTCCAAAATAAAAATGAATATATAATTACAATGATATCACATTTGTTTGAAGCCCAAACTATTGTATTATGATAGTAATGGGAAATTAATAATAAAACCAAATCCCACTGTTACAATAAGAAAATGGATATGTTAGATTTTTGTTCTTGTAATGCAAAAAAATAAGAATTACTGTGTAATAATTATTCACAGAAATATTAATAATGATGAAAAATACTAAAAAAATTTCAATTAATTGTCAATAAAGAATTTCTTTATTTTCACTAATTAAAACTAATTTTAAAAAATACTGTTTGTTTTAACTAAATAAATAATTCATAATCGTTATTCTAATGTATTTCTAATATTTCAGAAACCTTTAATGACACTTAAATATAACCACTCAAAATAAACATTGATGCTTTAAGGAATTGTTTCTAATTATACATCGATTTTACTTAGATTAATAAGTTATACTTCTATATAGGATTCTAAAGAAATAATTTTGTAAAAAAACTGGAATCAGTGTCAAACTTCAATGTATTGTGTATCATTAAAAATTGAAAAATAACAAAAACATTTTAGCTCATTTAAACATTTATAAATTCTATTTTCGAAATCTTTAAAAAATAATATACAAGGCTATAATTTAAAAATGTTTCGATTTCTTTTACATGATGACTCGAAGTTAACTCCATACTTTTTATTTCAATATCACTCAATTTTATGAAATAAAAAATGTGATCAAATAAATCCTTTATGAAATTTATTTGAATTTGTTTTACGACAAATCTCAATTTTAAGGATTCATTTTTTAATTTCTTTAATATTAAATCTATCCTACTCCTTTTTTCCTAAATGACTGTTAATTTATATTTTATTTCCTACTAATTAATATTAAGTTTAATAAATGGATTTCAGGAAGGTTCTTTGTTATGAGAAACTCTCATATAGATTCATTTATATAAAGCTATTTCATATAAAATCTAAAAAACATCTTGTTAAAAGTATTCAGAACGCGATTGACGTTATTTTTAAATCGTAAAAAAGAAACTGCATCGAAATTAAAAACTGTAAAATGTACTCTAAAATGTTTTCATAAATGTTCAAAATAATATATATACACTGAGGGTGATTTCAGTAACTAATTCATTAATTATTTCTATATGAGTCAAATGATTCCACTGACTAGTGCTTGAAATTTCTTTTAGTTAAAAACTGATTCTTTAAAATTCCAACTATTGATTTAAAATAATTTTGAAATAGTATTTTTCTTGCATATGTGGATTGAAAAAAATAATTCAAACTGTTTCAATTATGCTTCATTCTTCTGTTCCCAATGGTTGTGAAATTGCACGTTTTCTCATTCATACATATTGTTATTGAAGTTATGATCCTTCTAAATTGTTGCTCTGCTCATCTGTAAATCCTTTTGAAAAGTAATCACCAGTTCTAGAAATATAATGAAAATTATGAACATTATATTTGGGATTAATAAGAAACTTTATTTTACGTATGATAAATGTATGCATTAGAAACACATTGTCATTATGTGTAATAAATATGTGTCCTTGCTCCACTGTCATGATATTAAATGAAGAGCAATTAAGGCTGTCTTGGACGTAACGTTGAAGAATAGGATTAATATTTGGAAGTTTTTTTTGGATAAAAAAGTATATTTCATCATTAATGCTATATTCTTAATTTGGTAACCTGTAGAGAGCTGTATATTTCATCGTACTAATCATTTATACCTGAGTTAACTAATTTTTCTTGCACAAAACGTGTTTCGCATTTGTTCTCCTAAAAAGCAATGTTAATCAGAAATCCCTATAATTGTCAAAAGATAAAAATAATTACTTATTGGATATTTTGAAATGCTAAAAATATATTATAAACAAATATATGATTTACAAAGTTGTAAGTTTTCATAAGTTCTCAGTCTCCCTCTTTTGTTTAGAAGCAATTTCTTTTTCAACATACATATATAAATATAGATTTTTAAGTAATTCTTTCGTAAATGCTTATGAATCAAATAATAATATGGTTAAGAAAATATAAACATCTTCAAGTTAATTGAAAAGAAGAGAAATAAAATACAAAAAGTTTCAGAGTAAATAATTAATATTTCTTTATCATTTCACAATCGTAAGAGGAAACTTTTGTACGCATTCGTTTGCGGGTTTATTGACGGAGAAAATTCTTAGCTAATATAAAAAAAATACCCAAAAAATAGATCAGAAACCACTTTTAATTCGTTTCATTTGATAAATTTTTAAAAGAGTTATGTTAAAATGAAATATTTTAACCACTTACATAATTTAGTCATATACATGTGTGCTACCTTACATTATTTTTCCAAATTTCAAAAAAGTATTCATTCACAAGGGAAAATGAATACTTATAAGGAAAGGGAATAAATGCTTGTTTTAAGAGTAAAAATATTATTTAACCATAAAGGAAAACTCAGACGCATAAAATAAAAGAGAAAAAGTTTCATTCTGTAACTATTTATTAAAAAAAATGACTAAAGTGTATAGTTAAAATATCCCTGTTTGCTCTAAATAAATTGTAACTAAAATGGTATTGTCTGGAATTTTTCTTTTATTCTTACTTTTACTTTGTTGATTTTGAAGTTCATTTAATTAAAAATAAATATATATTCTCAATTTAGTATGCTTATATAACATATCATGCTAACATGAGAATACTTTTACCTTGGTATCCTGATAAGACCCAAATAAAGGCCCACATGAATTCGTAGTTAGAAGAACACACGAAGTAAAACTTGGATTACGATATATACAGTCCCATCACGTAGTTAAGATCGCAATAAAACAAAATGGTTACTGAAAATGTAATAGGAACTGGTATTATGGTTCAATATCAAGGGAATAAAAAGTCAAAGAATGATATCAGTGAAAACACTTTTGTTACGAAGATTATAACTTCAGAAATTTTTTCTGAAGCACATGCAGTATTGTTAGAATATATCCATTCGATCCCGTTAATGCATTTTGTTTGTTTTCTTTTGTGAAGAAAGAATTATAGTAGTTTTCAAATATCAGTAGTATTCAGATTTCTGACTCATAATTTCTCCAAACATTGTTTTCTATATAGAGTAGAATAATGTGTGTAGTTCAAATGACAGAATGATTAAATAGTATGTTTCAACTTTTCTTGAGAATTAATACTTTTTAAAATTTTTGGTCTATAATTAAAAATATAATTTATAATATTTAGCAAGATGTAAGTCTCTTTGCTATTTTTTACAAAAATTAACCATCTCTATTTTATTCCAAGTGGGCTAAATTCATGTGACGCCATAGTCACATGGTAATCACACGTTTCTAACTAATCAATTCATAAGTTCATGGGACTATGACGTCACATAATAATCGCGATCATGTGTTTCAAGATGATCGGTTCATGCATTTCGTTATTGCCAACTTTTGCTCTTTAGAGAAACTTTTTCTTAAAAAAAGTACATATTTGTCAGCAATAATAACACGCATAAGTAACCAAATTGTACTTGATTTAAAATTACTTGTAAAATAAGATTTTTTTTTAAAAAATTATAATCTCTTTCACGAAATGTTTTTTTCATACTTTATGAAGAGATTAGAAATTTTATCCAAATTTTACAAGGAGAACAACAAGTTAGTTTAATATATGTTTTGAATTCATTGGGGAACATATAATTGTATTTATCACGTTATTATTATGAATTTAGACTATTATAAATCCATACTTTTCAATCCCTACTATTAGCTCACACTCTCTATTTATTTATTTATTTATTTTCGTGGAATTCTCAATCGTTAATAAAATACATTTTAAAATGCTCAACTGAGCTGAAACTTTATATACTTGATTATGTGGGATGCCAATACAGTAATTTAATTATAATTAATAAAAATTAATTGTTTAAAAATAATTATTTAAATGATTACAAATACAGCCACGTTGGCGTCATTTTTGGTGACTTGCATTAAAACTTGAAAATGTTTTTTTTTTCACATTTTAAAGCACCCGTTTGACGTGAAATTTTAAATGCACTATTGTTTTGGGGTAAAAATACGATAACTTAATTAAAACTAATTGACTGAAAGAATTATTTAAAGAATTACAGATACAGCCACGTTGGTTTCTTTTTTTTGTAACTTGGGTCAAAACTTATTAAAAAAAGATATTTTTCTTACTTTTTAAAGCATTCAGTAGAACTGAAATTTTATTTACACGATTGTTTTGAATGACAATACAATACTTTAATGGTAATTTATAAAAATTAATTACCACTTAATGTTGTGATTCTGTCATATGTATATACATATTTATATTGATTGTAGTTATATAATAAAAACTAGCAAAAAAAAAAAATTTTCTTTCTTGATCTTAGTAAGAATTGGCTAACAGAATTTCTTTATATTACTTGTTATACTATTAGTATTAAATAGTACTATTAGTATTATATTACTTGTTATACTTTATATTAAGTACTATTTTTTAAATCTATGTCAAGTATTTAATCCAAAACAAATTAAATGAAATTGAACAATTTAATCTATCTATTAAATATAATAAAACAAATTATCATTTCCTACCTATCGTTTACCTATCATCTTTCGAAAAATCTTATATAAATTGGCAACTCAGTGAATCTTGCAAAATAAGCGTTAATTCTACCCTCTAACTTTTGATGTCTTAACTTTAAAGCTGAAAATTCGGTATTATACACTTAAATAAAACTTAATTCCTCCTGACTGTAATACAGTAGAAGTAAATTACAATATATACCAGACTTTTGTATTATTATTTTCTTTGAATGTCTCGGACAGTCTATCTAAATCCTTCACGGTTTTCTTGCTTAATTATCTCTCCAGACACATCCAAAACTAAAAGAAATGATACATTTTACTTCATGGAGAAAGCTAAAAGACAAAATTTATTTGTCTAAAAAGGTTCTCATACAACTCTTATATAATAGATACAGAAAATATAAAACATTAGTATTAAAACTTTCCATATAATTTTAATGAACAAAAATTTTAAAAGTTCGTAAAAATTGCGATTAAAATAATTATAAATAAATAATTTTACTAAACTCTTATTTTTTGCTTAAGCTTCTTATCAGAATTTTTATCAAGTTTATCATTTCAGAAATTTAGTAATATTATTTTAAAATAAAGTTATAAGAGAGATGATAACAAATTAATTTAAGAAAAGGCATACATTCAATATGATCATTTTTAACGCATTTTTATCATAATAGAAAAACAAAAACTGATTTTGTTACCTCTACATTATGTTAAGAGAAATAAATCAAATCAAATATAAAATTAAAATGACTTTTTGGCAAGTACAATCTAACTACACGTTACATCTATCTGTCTCTCTCTCTCTCTTTATATATATATTTATTATACACTCAGGAACAATGAAAATAGTGATCCAAGAAGAAAGCATCGGATTGAAATGAAATTTAATACACATAATGGCACAGAACAGAGATTCACATGATCTAAAAAAAAGACAATTAAACAAATACAGGGTGTGCAACGACACAAAAACTGGGCAACTTCAATAGCGCGTTGGACCACCTCCAGCTGCAATACATGCCACCACACGGTCCGGCATTGAGTTGATTAGACACCTTATGTTGTCCTGAGGCAGATGGGCCCACAAATCTTGAACAGCCATCTCTAAATCATGTACAGAGTGACACGATGGTATCTTCCGTTTTAGCTAATCCCACACGTGCTCTACAAGGGACAAATCGGGGGAGCGGGCTGGCCATGGAAGAGTCTGAAAATGACGTAGGAAATCTTGGGCAACTCTTGCTGTATGCGAATGAGCATTATCTTGCTGGAAAATTGCCCCTGGGAGACCATTTAGAAAAGGTCCAACATGGGGTCGAAGAATATCATCAACGTAACGTTGGCCTGTTAAGGTACCACGCATCACAATTAAAGTGGACCGGCTATCATAGGCTATGACCCCCCATACCATTACACCAGCTGTACGGGCAGTGTGACGTAGAACAGTGTGGAGGGGATTTGTACCGCTCACCAGGTCGCCTCCATACCCATACACGGTTATCATCTGTCCCCAAAACAAACCGGAATTCATCACTAAACACAACCTTTTGCCAATCTGTGACATTCCACATTGATCTGGCTTGGCACCACTGCCGACGCAGTTGCCGATGTTCCGGTGTTAAAGGGAGAGCACGGAAAGGAAAAATTATCACAGCCAATGCCAGGCGTGATTTATAGTGGCGCAAAATTCGTTAAAAATGTTGCCTTCTGCTTTAACAGCATGTATTTTGGAGAGACGAATCAATGTATACTATTTGAAGACATAATGGAAGAGCTTGGGAGTAGAAATTTATTGATGAACACTTTGAAACTTACCGTATTGTGCCACAAGTAAAGTTTGGAGACGGATACATAATGATTTGTTTGTGCTTCTCCTGATTTGGTCTGGCCCTTTGGTTTCTATGCAAGGAGTTCCAAATGCTGAAGCATATCTCGATATTTCGCACGATATTACGTTGTCTGTATTGTATCAGCAATCCAGATCCATTTTTGTAACTAGAAAATTGTAGTTTTGTTCAAACTACATGGCCTGTGTAGACGGAATTTACTGACACGGAGTTTCAGAATTTGGATAGGCCTACCGAAACCCCAGTCTTGAAAATAATGCGAAAATAATATCAACGAAATAGAATGTCTGCGAGCTAATCCACAATACTCAAAATTGGTCACAAAGCTGACCAGTTTTCTTCCGTAAGAAAGAAATGCATTTTCTGCCGTTAAATTGAAAAAACCTATTGGATTCAAACAGAGCGATAGTTGATTTTTCAGCAAAAGGACATCCAACTCATACTCATTTCCTATTCCCATATACTCATTTCCTATTTATATTCGAGAAAAGCAAACCATACATTGAATCCTATAGTGTATATATATGTGCTTGTGTGCCTGCGTGTACACATTGTTTGGTAGTGAAAAAGCACCACTAAGTAGGGTTACAGTAAAATAAGAAAATATACCCGATGAACTAAACTTTTTTTCTGTACATTTCCTAGAACCTTTTAACATGTGAACCCTTCATGAAGACAGTAAATGTTTCATATTTTTACAACTGATAAAAAATAGTGAGTTTCCAGCTCTAGATTTTCATGGAGAGAAAATCAGAGATAGGTTTATTATAGATTCAATTTTCAAACTGACATTAATAATTTCACAAAAATAAGGATAGACATTTTAAAAAGACAATAGCAATGTGTGTTGTGATGTAAAGAGTTATTCATCAATAAATCTCAATTTGTTGGCGCATGCGCGCCAACGTCATGCGCACAAATGCAAATACTCTTCCTTGCCGCACTGTGCCGGCAGATGAGAACTTTCTGTGGAACGAGCTAGACGAGAAAATTTCTCTTTAATACTCAGACAAGAGCATTAATATAAAAAATAATTAAAATTTGCTGCGCTTGTAAATAGCATATATATGTTGTGTGGTTGCATAAAAAAGTAAGAAAGAAATAAGCGTGGCTGGTCCGTTAATGAAACAAAAACAAACTCAAAACAAACATTCTGGTCCATCGAGCCGGAGCGATCAGTGGACTATGGATATGCAAAACAGATTAAAAAGTACCTTGAAAGGTAAAATTAGCAGAATTGAAACACGTTCATTAAAAGTGCCAACGAAGAAACAGATTCGGTTGAAATAAAAGTAAAGCTAAGAAATTTGATAGCACTGCAAAAAAATGTTGAGGAACTCCGCAACAACTATTACGCCATTTCGAATGTGAAAGATGCAGAATTAACTGCCATCGACGAAGATCTCCATCTTCTTGAAGTCCGCCTAGAGTCATTAGAGGTAAGAATTGAAGCTATTCTTAATTCCTCTAAGAAGTCAAGTTCTGGGGCAGTAGCGAAAACAAATGATAATTTCGAAATAAAAACTAAAATGCCTCCTCTAGTTTTACCCGAGTTCTCTGGAAAATACGAAGAATTTAGTTCATTTAAAATCCAATTTGACGATCTGATCACAAATAACATACTACTGAGTGAATCTCAGAAGCTATACTACCTCAAATCTTGTTTAACTCATGCAGTTAATTATTTATGCAGTAATTTTGATAAATTTGATTCCTTATATGAAATTTTAGAAAATTGGTACGGAAATGAACGATTAATGATAAATATTCATATTCAAAATATTTGAAGCTTGAAAATATACGAAATGAAAATTCCACAGAAATTACAAATATGATTGATTGCGTTCAAAAAATTTGCGAGAACATTAAATGTACTTAAATGTGAGCAAAATAAATTATCCGATGTTTTACTTATTAATATTCTAGTTAAGAAACTTAATAGAGAATCTAGAAGAAATTTTGAATTATCACATAAATCCAAAACCGCTCATACATTTCAAGTTTATTGAACTCTTAGAACACCGGGAATCCGTTTTATTGTCTGTGTATGTTGATAGAAATGCTAAAGTGAACCCAAATAAAATGTATGCCAGCAATTCTAAGTCAAAAGCTTTCATAGTAAACGAAAATAAAAACAAAAATTGTATAGTGTGTAAGTCATAACATCCAATTTATAAATGTCCTACTTTTTTGAAATTCAGTATTGACGAAAGACTAAAATTCATTCGCAAACACAAACTTTGTAATTTCTGTTTTAAATCCAACCATATTCAAATTAATTGCCTTTCCAAATATCGATGCAAATGCGGTGATTCACACAGTTATTTGATTTGTACTCGAAATTCTAATAAATCGAAAATAAAACCCCTTTAGATAATAGAAATGAAAAATAATATTGTGAAACAGTTTACAAGAACTCTGATCCGAATAATCCAGCATCAGAGTGTTAAGTAATAACACATGGCCCGATCAAATAAATAAAAAAAAATTCTGTTTTCAACAGCAGAAATATATGTTCGCAGAGCAAATATTTAAAAAATAAAATTAAGAGCTATACTCGATTCCACGAGCAATATTTGTGCACTCACAGAAAGAATGAGTATTTGCTTAGGAATGAAAAGGAAAAATAAAGACACCATTATCCGGTTTAAATGGATTATCACAGAACATAAAATGGAAATTAAAAACAATTATTTCAAATGAAGATACCAGTTTTTTGCTGAACCAGTTGATTTCTTGATTGTAGACAAAATAACTGAATTTACACCCTCCTCAAGTTTAGATATTTCCAATGTGGAAATTCCAAAGTTTTTAACGTTAGCTGACAAATCGTTTTATGAAGCAAACGAAGTTCACGCTTTGATTAGCGCTGATATATTTTTTAAACTTTTAAAACAATACGTTTAAAGTAAATGAAGAGTTGTTTTTCAAAGAAAGCGAATTTGGGTGGATTGCGTGTGGTAAACTTAAAGAAAGACAAATTAATAAACAAGGACAGTGTTTTCTTGTAAACTATGACTCTATTCAATATACTTTAAAATTATTTTTTATTTAGAGGGTTTGGGGATACGAGATGATCCAGTTCTTCATGAAAGGAATCCAGCTATAGAAATTTTTAAAGAAACTTTGAATTTGAAAAAAGCCGTTAAATCGTACAACTTCCCTTTAGAAAATCCTATAATGAATTGTCCGATAATTATCACCTAGCTAAACAACGTTTCCAAAGTTTATGGAGAAGATTTGGTCATGATTCGGAATTATATCAGCAATACCGTGAAATCTGTCGTGATTACACAAAACAGGGTATTATAGAAGTTAAAACCAAAATTACAGATAAGTTAAAAAGACCTGTATATTATTTACCTCATCAGGCCGTAAGAAAAGACGGTCACTTAACATCAAAAGCAAGAATTGTATTTGACGCTGGAAGTCATCAAAATAATGAACTCTCATTAAATGATTGTTTATTTCGAGGAATTAATTTAAATCCCAATCTCTTAGACATATTAATTAATTTTAATTTGAATGCAATAGCCTTTTATTCTGATATTAAACAAGCTTTCTTGCAAATTTGTCTTCCTAACGAACACAAAGATGCCGTTCAATTTCTCAGGAGTGATGACGAACCGTGTGTGTTTATAAAAAGCCTAAACTAAGGTATACCATTTTAATCGATTAAATTTTGGTGTTAGCTCAAGTTCATTTCTTCTGGCAGCTACGATTAAACATCATATTGAGAAATATAAACATGAATTTCATGACACTGTAGAACTTTTAGATAGAAGTTTCTACGTTGACGATCTTATTTCGGGTGGTAACGAATTTGAAGAAGCTCTTCAAACTTCACGAAGAGCAAAAAATATTATAGAAGCTGCTGGAATGGATGTCAGAAAATGGATTAATATTGATGCTAATTTAATGGAGAAATCGAAGAAAGAAAATTTTAATGTACATCATGTACATGAAACTGTAAGTTTAGGAGCAAATGGAACAAAGGTCCTAGGACTATCATGGAACACTAATGAAGATTACTGGACTACAGATACTAAAAGTCTATTGGAATTATTTTCTTTAGATAAAAATACGAAACGCTTCATACTTCAAGCAGTTAGAAAGATATTTGACTCATTAGAGTTAATTTCTCCTTTCACCGTTTCCATGAAATGCCTCCTTCCATATCTCTGGAAAGAAGAAATTCAATGGGACGAACCTTTGCCAACACATACTGAAAAGGAGTGGAAAAAATGGTGTGAGGAGCTACCCCACTTACGAAATCTAAAAATACCTTGACTAGTTCTAGATTCTACTTTTCTGGAAGATGATGTTGAGTTGCATAGCTTTTGCGACGCCAGCAAAAAGGCATATGGCTCAACCATATATTTGAGAACTAAGTCAAGGAATGGAATTTCTGTTAAACTTGTGCCTTCAAAAAATCGTGTAGCACACCATTAAACTGTGTAACCCTGCCCAGACAAGAATTACTTGGAGCTCTAGTCGCCACTCGTCTGGCATCTAAGGTGAAAAAGCTCGTGAATCTTAAAAGATCCTGTTTACAATATCACTGTACGGATTCCAAAATACTTCTGTTTTGGATAAAGGGTAACAAAACTCAATGGAAACAATTCGTTGGATAACCGAGTCAACGAAATAACCAGCGTAACAGATCTCCAATCATGGTACCATTGTGCTGGTAAGGAAAACTCAGCAGACTTCCTCTCTTGTGGACCGAGCGCTGACTGTCTGGTGTCAAATTCCAGGTGGTGGACAGGTGCAGAATTTTAGTCCAATTCTGAATTTCCTAAAAACTTTCAGCAAGTGGTTCCTGAGTTAGACTACCTCACAGAACATGAGAAAGAATCTGTAGTTCAAGAAAGGATAAAAAAATGTCGGAAGGTGACAGAAGTAAAGAGACTGTCTTGTTTAATAGCGATTCCTCTAGCATCCTTGACGAACCTTTAGAACACTTTCAAATAATTATTTCAAAGTTCTTAATATTTTATCTTATATTTTCAGATTCAACTACAACTGTAGGAATAAGTCCAAGAAGGTTGGACTTCTAACTGTAGCCGAATTCAAGAAGTCAGAAATTACATTAATTAAGCATGCCCAAAGATCCTTGTTTGATAAAAAAGAAATTCCAAGTAGTATTTCTAATTTTTCCATTTGTATATGGGGAAGGAATAGTTCGCGTAGGTGGAAGATTAGAAAATGCTTATGTGCCATATCTTCATAAGCATCCTGCGATTTTACCAAAAGGTTCAAAATTAAGTAAACTGTATTTTAACAGCTTGCATACAAGACTCTTTCACGTTGGTCCACAGGGATTGTTAAATGCTGTACGACAAAAATTTTGGCCTTTGAGCGGTCGTAGCATCGCTCGTAAAACCGTTTATTAACCCTCCAACTGGACAGAACGGATTTTTCCGCTCTACTAGAGAGGCTTCGAAAATGGACTGCACGGATTTTTCTGCCTTCAAGTAACGTTTTCAAAAGCGGATTAGCCGCACTTTTCTGAAATTCTTTCCCCCTTTTAAGGTTTAACATCTTGAAAGATAATGAGGGACGGAGGAAGCAACACAGCAGGAGTTTTATGGCTCGCAGGGAACCCCGTGTTTTGACCCCCCAATCGTAAAAGATCGGGGAGAAATTTCTTTACAACCCAAGAAATGTTTCTTTGCTAGCTTGTATTTTAAAAGTTTCCAAAAGTCCCAACGCATAAGTAAAATATGTTACAATTCCCTTTTGGTTTCATATTAATTTCAAACTGTAACAAGTTGGGGCGTGTCAGGCCAATCTGCTATTTTGTATAGTTAGACAAATTATCTTTTTTTAAGTATATTCTCTTTCGCTTCATTTTTCTTATTCAAAGCTTTCAGTTTTTGAAACATGATTATTTTATTATAAGATACCGAAAAAATTAATAAAACATCAAACTCTTTAAAATTTGGAACCTTTTCTTTCCAACCACTAAAAATAAATAAATTTTAAACTTCATCAAATCATGTGAAACATTTTCTTACACTTTGATAAAAATAATAACGAAAAAAAAACTAATTAAGATTTATTAGTTTTTTTTTTTTTTAGATTTCAAAGCCTAAGGGTTCAGGGAAGTTTAAGTACAGTGCCTGGTTATATATTGTTAAAATACACCGAATTATATTTGAATTTTAAGTGCTTGAACTTCAGTTTACATCAAAGACAACATGAATGAAGATTTTCACACATTTTTTTTATAACTTGAATGTTTGAATAAATGGTAATCAAAAATATACGGAAACATTTACAGTAGACATTTATGCATATAAATAAACATAAAAATCAATTTTAAATTCGAGCTATTCAAAAACATTCGAATTATATATTGTTCAAAAATATCTATTTATGCAAAATACCTCAACATTTATCTTTTTTAAAGGCTAATTGAATAAGTAATTAATATCTGGATATGTTTTGAAATCTCTACCTTATAAAGCTAGAAATTTTATGTTAGAAATTCCATTTGAAATTTCGAAAAAAAAATGGCATCGCGCAGTTAAAAATTATTTACCATAAGTTTTAGCAATTGTTTGAGTATAATAAAAATTTCAAATTTTATTATATAGCTTCTTTGGTATCTTTTAATATATTTCGGCCGCGGTAGCCGAGTGGTATAGGTATCGGAACGTGGCTTGCTTTGTCACGAGTTCGAGCCCAGTACCACTAAAGACCCGCCGTGTAGGGCAGCGAGGCACGTTAAATCTGTCGAGAGCTGAAACGTCCTCCCGTTGGTGTGGTGGGGTAGTTAGGAGAGGGGGTGCCAGCTCAGGTGTCGTCTACGTCACTTGACCATGGTTCAAAATTACGTGGTCCGTCGCCAAAAGCCCTCGTGTAGCTGAACAGTGCGACGCTAATATTCAATCATTCATTTAATATATTTCGAAGATTTCATACAATTCGGTAGAAAACCGCATGCTAAGAGCAAAAAATATACTAAAAAACTTGATGAATATACAATTACAATAAATTCTTACATAGAGAAGCAAAACTGAGAAGCTAAAGCGTAGGAATAAAAAAATTTGAGTATATCTGAAGTAGTTTTCGAAATATTTATTTTAAAGTTTAGAAAATTTGTGTGCGTTATGTTACACTTGATATCAATTAAATGGTTAAAATAATGTGTTAATATTAGTCATGTAATCGTTTGATGACACATTCATATACTAATAAAAATTATCATGGTCATTGATGCGAATGTCAAGAATTTTATGTAACTTTAAATTCAGACATTAAGATATTGATGTAGAAAATATAAAACGACCATCTAAAATACATGAAAAATGCAGTCTGCTATAAAATGATCTTGACAAACAGAATCCGGCATTTTCACTTACTATGGCAGAGCCAGCTTAGTCAGAGGCGATCTGGAAAACAGAGAGAGAACCGCGGTTTTAATGGATGCCGCTGTAGCTTTTAAAGCTCTCAGGAAAAATTATATATATATATATATATAAATTACAAATGCAAAAATAAATCTTGTAATTTTCCATACATTTTTATAACAACGAATTGTGGAATTGGCTTCCAATACATTGTTGTGTTTGACAATATCTAAGGTAACCAACCCTACTTTAGATAGATTTGTACTACTTTTTTGTAACCGTATTCCTTTTAAAATTAATTCGTGCAGCCGAAATACACCTTTTGTACCCTTAAAAATTTATGTTAACTATAACGGTTAAATTTAATTTATGCAACTTGTGAAATGTTCATAATTAACCATTTCCGTCTAAACAGTTTACATGAAAAAAAAAAAGTTTGGACTCCCTCATTCATTAGGGATTTATATAAGATTCTAACATTAAATTTTATTTTTCATCGAATAGGATTGAGTGGAAGTGTTTAGTGCTTCCACACCACAGGTCTGGGGTTCTATGAAAGGGCTGCGCAAGGTCGACTCTGCCTTTCATCCCCGCTACATTGGGTCGATAAATGAGTACCAAGCTTGCTTCGGGTCTTAAACACTGAAGGTCTCTCTTCAGACAGACCACCAAATCGGTACATCTGTTCATGCACCTCAGCGTCCAATGGTCACGTGTATTATGATGGGCACAGTAGTTCCTGGCCCTCATGGATTGTTGTGCTACTGAGTTTGAGTCTTAAGTTTGAGGATTACCTCACTTTGGGGATACCCCTTAGATAAACATGTATTTCCACTCATTTGCAATTAAACATTTTTCTTTCAATTACGTTTATTTCAGAAGGAAGTTTGATTTTTCAAATGTATTTGCTTAATAACATGTATATTTGTGTATTATATTAAAAATTTGATCAGTCCAAAATAACATGTTTTTAGCTCCTCTAAAAGCTTTTAGGATTTTACAACTGATCTTACAATCCATATACGTTTTATAGTAGTATATTTAAAAATGATAAGGACATTTTTACGACTGTGTGAGCTGTTATGCCTCGTTTATAAATATAAAAAATTGCCTTCAGCTACAGTTTTTAAAATGTACAGAAATAAGTGGAGCAACAGGATACTTACATATTATGAATATTTTTGACTGCAGTAAGATATATTTATATTTCAGTTTCTTTACAATTTGAATAGAAGTTGTAAGCCATTTTGCGAATAGTTTGATATTGAGTATAAACCCATAGGCTGTTTAATATTGTAAAGTGTTTTACTTTGATACCAGCACACATTAAAATAAGGCTCATTTGCAGTTATATGATCAGCTTCAGTGATATTTAAATTTTAAAAAATAGTCTACACATACGAAAACATTCTTTCACAAACGCACACCACATCTCTCATACTATATCTTCCCTACAGCAGGAAATATTTGTGTATACTGAAAAATTTAATACAGGATACATTTCCAAGTGTTAAATTTGTTTTTAAAATTTGGTATTAATACATTGTGGAACTGTCGGTTAACTTCACTGAACAAAATTGTTTTAAGTGTACTGTTTTGAAAGACAAGATTAATTAGGGAGAACTTTTCTCACAATAGAATTTGTAATGACTGAATTGTGTGAAAATGTAGTTATCGATGTGTGACATTTTTCCTTGTAATAAAGAAACAGAAAGATAAGAAATTTAATTTGAGTAGAAAATGGTTAGAAGTACTGTCATGCGCATTTGAAGAAGTATATCCCCATTAAAATTAAAAATTATTGACTGAATGTGTGTTATGTCCATCACAAATGCCGATGTAGAAAAGGAATTTTTATTTAATACAAGAAGTTCGAAAAAGAGAACACTAGGAAGGAAAATTTAAATTTTTTCCGAAAAATATTCAGTTAACATAAAAATATCTTTTATATGATTTTAATGAAAATAAATTAAAAGTATTGAAATCCTTTTTTATGCTATTTTAAATTAAAAATATAACTGAATAGACAAAGATCGGTTTTATTTCATAAATATAATCATTGTATGTAATATTTATTGTGTTATTGTTTAAAAATGAGATAGGGCCTTTGCTCTTTTTTACCTCATTACTTTTTTAAAAACAGGAAAGTGAGCGCGTTTTCTTACTCTCATATTCAAAAATGAATACAGGATGCTTTTTCTGGTTCAAATCGCAATACCAAATATATATATATATATATATATATATATATATATATATATATATATATATATTAATTTTTAAAAAATGACAGAAAAATAAATTTTCTTTGAAGAAAATATAATTATTTTTCAACTTCTAACATACTATTTATTTCATTTTTTCCTCTTTTTTTTTACCTTTCATTTCGTTTTTAATTTTACTGTGACTGAACATATAGGAGAAAGAAACACCCTAACTTTCAAAGAGGATTGATCAAGAGAGGATATCTACGCTTTCAAAGAAGATTGCCCAAGGCAACTTAACAGCTAGCTGTAAACGATTGATCTCTTGGTTCTTACTTTTCAAAAGGGACCGAACTGGGTCGTAAAATTTTCCCGTTCGACCTCCCAAGTTCTAAAAGGGGAAAGGAAAAAAAGTCTGTTACATTTTTGAGGGGAATCGCAAAATAAGAGTTAAACGCTTTCGGAATAACTTTTCAGAAGGAAGGTATCCAGTTAGAGGGTTAATGTGTGATATGCTTCAAAAGCAGACCCATTCTATCTTCACAAATTATGGGTAATTTGTCCAGTGAAAGAGTAAACATATCGAGCCCATTTACTATTACTGGACTTGATTTATGCGGTCCTTTTTTTAGTCAAATATAAAAGTCAGAGAAAGGGAACTCTAAATAAAGTGTACATTTGCGTGTGCATATGTTTTTCTACGAAGACATCCATCTCGAGCTATTATCGGATCTCACTTTCGATGCTTTGATAACAACGCTTAAACGTTTTACTAATAGACGGGGTAAATGCTCCAAAATTTACTCAGATAACGCTACTAATTTCGTGGGAACAAACTCAATATCAAAGAAATTTCATACATTATTTAATTTTCCGGATGAAAATTTAGCTAAATATTTCGTGTCAGAAAATATTGATTGGAAATTTATACCTCCCAAGTCCCCTCAGATTGGAGGACTTTGGGAGGCAGGTGTAAAATCTGTGAAGCACCATCTTAAAAGAGCGATAGGAAATCTTCACTTTACCTTAGAAGAATTTGAAACTATTATGATTCAGCTAGAGGGAATATTAAATTCGCGTCCACTGACGCCCCTCAGTAGCGACGCAGATAATTTCGATGTTTTTACCCCTGGTCACCTTTTGATAGGGAGACCTGTCACATCAATACCTGAGGCAAATTTTAATAGATGTAAATGAAAATCGTCTCAAACGATGGGAAACGATTATTTCCAAGGTTGTGCAACGCACATGGAAAAAATGAAAATCTGATTATTTGAATACACTGCAAGATAGATCGAAATGCATAACTGGACAAAATGATCTAATGATAGGTCAAATGGTTTTAATCAAAGATAATTTCTTACCTATGAATACCTGGTCTTTAGGTCGAATCTTAGAAGTATATCATGGGTCAGATGGAAAAGGGAGAGTTTTCAAGGTTAAAACTCAATCAGGAAAATTTAAAAGAGCTATTAGTAAAATAGCTGTTCTCCCAATTGATACTAAATTGTGTGTATATGTATTGCTATATTATATTTCATTTGTGTAAAATTATTGTTTTAACTTTATTATTACATTTAAATTGTTGTAATCACTGTATTTAATTATGTGCTAAAAATTTATATATTGTGCTAATTATGATATTTGTAAGTTCTTGCATGTGAACATGGCAATGCCGGGTGGGATGTTGGCGCATGCGCGCCAACGTCACGCACACAGATGCAAATATTCTTCCTTACCGCGCTGTGCCTGCAGATGAGAACTTTCTGTGGAGCGAGCTAGACGAGAAAATATCTCTATAATACTCAGACGTGAGCATTAATATAAAAATTAATTAAAATTTGCTGCGCTTGTATGTAGCCTATATATGTTGTGTGGTTGAATAAAAAAGTAAAAAGGAAATAAGCGTCGCTGGTCCATCAATGAAACAAAAACAAACTAAATATAAACACAATTAATATATAGGAATTCTGATAATGATCAATACAAAGTACCATGATATGTATTTTGTATTAAGAATTTTTTTTTCTGATTTGCTAAAAATGTATTTAAAAATATAAGAATATAGTTTCCAAATGTCATTAAAAGCTACTTAAACTGTTAGTTTTCTTTTGTGTGCGCGTGTGAAACTCTTTACTTATCGAAATACGTCCGTTTTTGAGTCTTCTGAGATTTTTATAGTTCTTAAGATTGTTCTACATAACAGTTTCTACGACTTTCATAATTAGTTTTCGTATTTTTAATATACTGAACTTTCCTTGTTTTCTTATCTAAATGGTTTGATTCATTATCTGAGTAGAGAAAGAGAGGCATAACAATAATATCTATAGATTCTACAGAAAATGGAGATCATCCATCAAAAGAATCCTGGAAAATATCTTCCGTTCTTAATCATAATCATATAGTAATATCAATTCTTACAAGTGCTTGGAGAATCGATTTCAACACTGAATCTCCTGATAATAGCTGGTACAAAGCGTATAATTTTGAAGTGCTATTTCAAAGATCCAGAGTTAATATAGAAGATTGTTTCTTAACCAGTTACTTTACCTGCTAGGAAATATTATCTTAAATCCACAGATGTTAAAGTATAAGCATAGAGATAAAAGATATTTTATATATGTAGTTTTGAGAAGGTTTTTAAATTTAATATTTATATTTAAAACGTGCATAATTGTTCCATTATCATTTATTTTTATATGTACTAGAAAATGGGAGTATAATTGTATAGCTGTTAAAGTATAATCCAGGAGAATTGAATATTTTATAATGTTAGTCACTAGCTCGTAATCAGTATATGAGAAACTCTTCTTGAATTTTAAAAGGAGCACAACATTTATATTCCTCTTTTGGTTTAAAATATTCTTAAATTGCAAATTAACTTATAATCATATGTATCTGTCATATTGATTATGATTTTACAAAAAACTTATAAAACTTTTGTATTTATTTACAAGAAAATATTATAGTAATTCATTAATTTAATAATGAACTTAATTGATAACTGAACAAACTGATAGAAATTACTGTTTTATTTTGCTACAAAGAGGATTAGTTCTTTCAAATTTGTTTCATTTGAAATTGTCAA
The DNA here is from genome assembly GCA_019973935.1 of Trichonephila clavipes. Classification (NCBI taxonomy): domain Eukaryota; kingdom Metazoa; phylum Arthropoda; class Arachnida; order Araneae; family Nephilidae; genus Trichonephila; species Trichonephila clavipes. The sequence continues at coordinate 248,410 of BMAU01000510.1, read as the reverse complement.
TATTTTGGAGAATAAAATTAAAAATTATAACAAGTTTATGCCCGTATATATTAATTCTGAATAAATGGTTGTTATATAATTCTAAACTATCATAAATCTGTTTGATTTTCTGATATTTTTATGTGACCTTTATTTCTTTGATACTAGTGAATTAAAAAAAAAATATCACATAATTCTATGAAGATAGTCTTTAGAAACAGTAGCTTCTGATAACCCTATTTACATTCATCTGATTATCAGTCGTTATTAGTAAATCGGGCAAGAGAAATGACACGCACACAATTAGCGTATAACGAATAACATCTCAGTACCAAGATATGAAAATTAATAAGCGTAAAAGCTTCCAGAAAATTTTTAAAATGTTGGATATTCACCGTTTTTTCTGATTCCGGTATAAATGTTTAAGTGTCAAAAACAAACTGTAGTGTATATGTTATTGCTTCATGAATATTTCATCAAAGTGGATAATGATTATTCGTAAGAACCGTCTTTCTTTATTTTTCCCTTCTTTTGATTGTGTTTCATTTTTTATCTCTCTAAAATTGCTTCTTGTATCTACTTAAAAAGATTTCTTGTACTGCGTGCAAAAAGAGCTTTTCCATGCAACAGTTTGTGTAATTTCTTTTGAATGTCACAATGAGGTTTTCTTATTCTGAAATCATACTTTTGCACTTATTCTGATAATTTTGTTGCCTCCGAACGAAATTTTATAAAGAAGAAATACAAATTATTCCAAAGAAGAGTTTTTTTTAAAAAATATGTATACAATGCACCTCGAAACAATAGTAACCCTTGCAAATACTGCATCCAATGCGAGATATACTGTTCTGAAAACAAATGGCTTCCAAATAGGCTCTGGGAACAGCGAAAATTGCTTTTCAGACGAATTATGGGGAATCGTCAAAGCGACGCCAGTGTAATTCTCTAGCTGGAGGTACCTACATTTGAAGAGTGAAGTTTCCGATTTTATGGTCGAATTTAAAAGTCTGCAACATAATTTATAGGGGAGATCCTATAGAACTCCTGCATTCACTTTTATATAGATTCGATCAATATTCAAGCACATAAAATGAAATGTCCAAGGAAAAGTGGAACTTGAAATAGATAAAATGGGATTTTTTCGGCGTTTCTGATATGATGAGTTTGAAGCAAAGAAGAGCACTGCGCTGCAACACTTTTCTATTCATTCTCTTTAACTTCTATTAAAAGTACTTTTAAAAATCTGGATAACATTAACATTAATTTGTCATTTTATAGTAATTTAAGTGAACTTTTAATAAAAGGGATAAACTTTTATTTTTTTTAAAGAATGATTTATGATGTAATATTTTGGATTCCATGTGTGTCATAAAGGCAAATGCAATTGAATAAATTATGCTAATTATATTATTTCATTTAACGTGGAATTTTCAGTTGACTGCCGCGTTTTTGAAGGGTTATCTGAATAAAAACACGGAATGTAACATGATATTTATAAGCTAGCGCTGTTCATTTGAATATGCCTACGCGTTAGTACTATTTAAGAACTAAAGTAAATCTTTCAACAATACATTACTTTTCTTTGACAAAGAGTACTAATTACTTAGTATAAACTCTATGGCTTATTGCTTAGAAACTGTTTCTTCGAGATAATACCAGACACAAAACTGAGATAATAGAACAACAGGAATTGCTAAATCTATAATCCAGCTAGATTTTGAAGCTTTTGAGTAGTATGCCGTGATTGTTCTACTTATGGTGTCAATTCTAATCTTTTCCTTATCTGCAGTACCTAATTAAAAGAGTAGAATATTAAGATGCATGGATTAAAATCTTAAGATATGTATACAATATAGATTAATAATCATAGTTTTTACTTATGCATAAAACCCCTAGCATAACCACACTTGAAAAATACGTAACACATGTAATAATCTCTATTCTCACTGTAGATGATAGATCATAACATAACCTGTAGTGTATTTTTCAGGTAAAGGTGATTTGTCAATTGGGCATGTGTCTGTTTGACATGAAATAAATTTTAAATTATGTTATGTTGTCAAATGAAACGCACATCTGTGAATTTAAAGTCTTACTACTCATCATTATCTGATAAGTTCTGAATCCTGAATAATGTTTTACTTAACAACAGCTTAACAATCCTCATGCATCTTCAAAGTGCAATGTAAATAAATTAATCTAAAACATTAAATTTGTTAAAGTACCTTAAATGAGGACACTTGGAGCTTCTAGTTTGAAATAATTGAACAGCTATTCAAGCTTCCACTTTATTTTAAAAGATTGTTGCTATCATTAAATTATCCTCAAAAGGTAAAAGGAAAATGCTATATAAAAAAAATTATTCAAGATATTTGTGAAAAAGTTTGAAAAAGATGTAGAATATCTAAATAAAGATTAAAATACACACATGCGTGATTTATGGGAACATATTCCATTTGATTAGTGTACCTTTTACACATTATATTTACATAACACATATTAACAAAACTAATTATATTTAATACATGTTTTCTTAAATGAAGGAAACAAACCGAAAAGTAAACATAATTTATCAATTTTCTATTTATAATTTCTATTTCTATTTCTATTTTATTTCTATTTCTATTTCTAATTTATAATTTATCATTATGGGGTTCAATTGTCTTAATTTTCTATCTATATAGTAATTATTACTTTAATTATTGTTATGAAAAACACTGTGAGTACAGATGGTTTTAATCTCAAGAATATTTTAAATTTTTGCTGCGAACTTTATAGAATATTAGCTAGAAAACTAATTCTTTTATCTTCCAAATGGCCATCCTTTTTATCTTCATGAACTACTTATTTTTTTCTGAGAACATAAATGTAATTTAGATGAGAGAATATTCATTTGAGTTTGGAAAATGATATTAATCATTATTTAAATCAATTAAATACTATTTTGTGTAGATACTGTGGAAATGCATATACGACGATTGCGAATGCATTTATTTTTAATTTTCTTTCCAATGTACGCCATACTCTTTCCTCTTGCTGGCTAAGTTAATAAAAATAAAAATCAATAAAATTTGCAGTAAAGAAATGAAATTATGAAAGTTTTTTTCCATATATGCATATAGTAATAGAGTATATATATTCAAACAACACACAACAATTGATTTTTATGGCAGTCAGACATTTAACTATTAATCCATTCTCATCAGAATTTAAGTGAAATTAGTGCATACAAGCAATAAAAATAAGGAAGTTTTCTTTTAAAAATAAGAAGACATATTTATAAAAGTTTAGAGAAAATTTCTTTCAATTAAATCAAACAGATAAGAAAAAATAAAATATATTTCTAAATTTGAGACAATTCTGAAAGTTTTACAACTAAAATTATGTCTATAAAAAGTATATCTATTTTACCGAGTTGTTATTTTAAAAAAGAAGATGTGTTACGTTTTTGTTGGGGTGAAATGTTGCCATATTGTTATGAAGTTACACTAAATTCGTAAAATCTGCCAAAATTATTTTTCTTCAAAGTATAAGAAAAAGGTATAATACATTCGTATTTTAATCTTGTAATATAAATAAAAGTTTAATTATATTTTCTTATATATAATAGAAATTCTACATAATTATGTAGATACATATTGCTATTCCATCATCACTGTAAAATATTTCATTTAAGCATGCAAAAATAAAATGACTCTCTGGTGTTTTTAAAGTAGCTAGTTTCAAAAGCGGTAGAAGCTATAAATTATAAATTAGAAAAGAATATTTGACATATTATATTTATTTTATATTATTTGAGGAAACATAAAATACTGAAACTGTCAATTGAAATTTTACACTTGAAGAATGAATTATTGAATACGGCGATAAAACTAAATACCATATATCCTGTAATTAATATATTTTGATTTTTTCTTCAAAATATAAAAGGGAAACGTTTCAGATTCTCAAATTAAGGTTACAGCTTTAAGCTCTTAGAAGTTTTAAATGAAGGTTTAAATAAACTTAAAATTTGTAATAGTTTATTTTTTCTTTTAAAAAGCATTGTAAACAGTCTGCATAGCTCTAAGCTGTGTTTTAAACTGTAAGGTAATACACAAGAAAATATACTTGAACATAATACGCTTATAATATTTCAAGCATTTTTAATTCATTTAAATAGCAATGACTATTTCAATTGAAAACTATATACATACATATATAAACAGTGGAAATTCAAGAATATAGATTAAACTAATGATGTCAATGAATTTAATATTTAAAATGTAATAAGGATTTCCGAATTTTGTTTTAAATTCCTGAACTAAAATTCCTTCGATTAAGGGGCAACCTTTTGGAATAATTAAATACCTTTTACACAATCATTATTCACAAAAGATCCAAAATGGACAAACTAAGTAATGTTTAAGGTATCCGACTACGTTCGGAACCGCGATTTTAAAAAAGCGCATAAATAGATAATTTTCATGATATTTAGTGTCACTTAGATTAGAATACATGTATAATATTGTTTTAAGGACATTTTGGCAAAAAAGATTATGCAAATACAATATTTCGGCAAAAACTTAACTTAGAATAACCTTTTTTCAAAATGTTCTCCTTTTGTGAAAAATGCTTCTATTATAATAATATTTTGCCTGTATTGAACTCAAACCTCTGTACAGAGGCGCAACTATGAATTTTGAAAAATTCACATTATTTTCAGAGTTACAACCCATTGAAATAATTATAGGCGTTTTTTTCTTAAAATTTCTGCCCTCTTTTGTCGTAAAACATGGATAAACCCCCTTCTAAGTTATATATTTCAAAATTCCATTTGAGCCTCTGTACAGAGGTCTAAGCTATATACAGGCACAATATTATTATAATAGATGCATTTTTCACTAAAGGATATTTTGAAAATTTGTCATTCTATGTTCATTTTTTGTCATAATATTGTACTTAAATAGTGTTTTTTATTTACTATTCTTAAACTAATTTTTTTATACATTTTCTAATCTAAGTGACACTAAATCTGGTAAATATTATCCATTTATATGCTTTTGCAAAATCACGGTTCCGAACGTAGTCAGATACCTTAAGATGAACGTGCACCAATTAACCCATTCCTTCCTATTGATAGTTTAGAATGTTTAACTCTGTACACACACAGAGTTCTACTAGCAAATCAGTTTTCGGAAAATAACAAAAGAAAGGAAAGAAGGAAAACATTGTGGTTAGATCGGGTGTTTGAAAGGCGACAACATAATAAAAAATCTGAAATAAATACGAAAAGGGAGTAAGAAAAGGGAAGGGTCACATCGATTTTAGAAATTCGAGTAATTGGATAGGGATCTGTTTATTCTCACAGCACTCTCAGATACCCAAATACAATGCAGCTCGAACTACTTTTGTAAGGAAAGCCGAAATAAGCAGGGTTTCCCTCAAAATGAAAATGGTAAAAATATCTAATAGTCTTTCTCAATATTTCCTGCGGGGTACTTTTCTTCATTTAAAAACTATTTTAAAGTTTAAGTTTTCTTCGTCATTCAGGTAGGCAATTCGGATAGAGTTTTGTTGTTGAGAAGTGCGTACATTTTTTTAACAAATAATAAAAATGGCCTCTCCATTAAAGCTATTGACTCACTGTATTTATTTAAAAACTTTGAAATAGAATAAGAATATTTTTCTTTGCAAGTAAAGTTATAATGAAAGAAAATCAATTTTAAATTTGGGTAAACCTCAGAATTATTCCGAATAGTTAAAGAGTTATTATATGCTTATTTTTGCATTTTGGGTGTACAGTTTTATTTGTATTACATCTTTTTTCCTTCTTATTTAAATATTTGGAATAAAAAAAAGAGTATGTTGAGTTAAAATTCATGCATATGATTATGTATAAAATTTGCTTTAGAAAAATATATGTCTATATTAAACAATACTTATCTGAGTGAAATCTCAAATCCCTTTCATATGATTGTGCTGCAGTGTTTAGTTCAATAAAAATTTAATAAACATCTAAAAGAAAATAAATATATTTTTAGGAGAAATAATCTATTGAAATAGTATTTTAGTTTGATCACTTGCGTCTAAGAAATAGTTTAACAGAGCAATAATTTTTTATTTCAATCTTCATCAACTTTTATAGTAAATAAATATTTTGCTTGAAATCCGAAGATTTAAAATGCATATATACGTCAAAATGTTGAAAATCACTAAATCTATTTTCCTCCACTTTCAGTACTCCACTCCTATGTAATTATTAATTACATAGGAATACATTAGAAGATATATAGAGTAGGTTACTAATATTTATAAGGAATGAGCTAATATTCATTTTAGATGTGGATCTATACACGGGAATTCCAGAAAGCTAACATTATTGTTGATGAAGCTAGGTACTGGACCCTAAAATATTAGTGGGCTAGCATTTGTGCTGTATATTTTGTGTTATCACATCTGTTTGCCAATTTTAGTGCAGGTTATGCAAGTACGTTTGTTATGAAACTGGTATTTATTTGAATTGAAAGGTGCTGAAGAGAGAATTATAGATTGCACTATGCTATGTTTAAGATGCCCAAGTACAGACTTTAACTCTTTATCTACCGACGGTACTTAAAAGTACCACTCACTTTAAAATTACATAGAATAACCATTTTTACGAATATTCTGACTATAATTAGACAAAATCTCTATAAAATTCACTCTTCCAAGATAAAAGTGTTTTTTTACAGGTATAGAAGTTTAAGTTGGCATTACTTTCCAAGATGGCGACCGATTTAATAGCTGTCAAGTGATTTATTCTCAGTTTGGTTTGGCAATTCATCAAAACGATCATCAAGCAAGGCGTAGATTGGTCGAATGGGCCCAAAACGAGATTGCCGTTGTTCCCGATTTTCATAAGCGAATTTTGTTTAGCGACGAAGCGCACTTCTGGTTGAATGGCTACTTCAACAAACAAAACTGCCGCATTTGGAGTGAAGCTAATCCACAAGTGTATGTCGAAACACCGTTACATCCAGAAAAACTGACTGTTTGGTGCGCTTTATGGGCTGGTGGAATCATTGGTCCGTACTTCTTCAAAAACGATGAAAGTCACAAAGTTAGAGTCAATGGTGATCTGTATAGAGCCATGATTACTAACTTTTTCATTCCTGAATTGAACAATCATGATGTTCAGGAGCTGTGGTTCCAACAAGACGGCGCAACATGTCACACAGCTCGTGCCACAATCGATTTATTGAAAGACACGCTTGGTGACCGCCTAATTTCACGTTTTGGACCTGTGAATTGGCCTCCAAGATCTTGTGATTTAACACCGCTAGACTAATTTCTGTGGGGCTATGTAAAGTCATTGGTCTATGCGGATATAAGCCACAAACCTTTGACCATTTGGAAGACCACATTCGCCGTGTTATTGCCGATATACGGCCACAAATGTTGGAAAAGCTCATCGAAAATTGGACGTCCAGATTGACTACATCCGAGCCAGCAGCGGCAGTCCTATGCCAAAATCATATTTAAAATGTGATGCCACAAGATTATCTTTCGAATAAAAAAAATCATGTCAATCGAATAATACATCGTTGTTTTATTGCAATTTAAAGTTCTATACCTCTAAAAAAGCACCCTTTATATGGCAGCACGGGTTCTATGATGAGTTTTTTAGCGAGGAAGGCGAATAGTTTTACAGCAGAAATTGCGTTTTCATCGGACGGCGTTTACAGCCGATTGCCAAGCCAATTGCTTAATGGCAAAATTTAAGTGTTATTTTTTTGTATGTTAATGAAGACCTTAGAAAATCATTTGACTATTTATTTTAAGTGAAAAGTGTGTATAGAGAGAGTTATTTCTACAGTTGAATATCTTTAATTAATTAATTAGCTCTAACAGATTAAATTTCCCAAATTTGAGCAATTTGCTTATGTATATTCTTTGATTTTCAATGTAGTGATTCAAAAAACATATTGCATGAAAAAACTGCAGTAAATTATAATGCGGTAGATAAAGGGTTAACATTATATTTTTGACCTGTCAAAGTATTATATCAGTATTGTTAACCTGATTACGGTTCATCGTTGTTTAAATACGAATGCATGGAATAAAAGAAATTCGTGCCACCTAATTTTTTAGAAGCTCCAAATAATGCACCAAATACACACATAGATCTAAAAATGTAATCTTTTTTTAGATAATCACTGAACATATCTTATGGTCGATGGAAGCTTCTCACATGGAAAATATGATACGGTTTTGTAGGACAGGTTCCTAAATTTGATGAGAAATATTTCTCTGGACAGCAGTCAGTACTTGTGGTTCAAAAATGATGGAGTTCAAACTACTTAAGGTATCCGACTAGGTTCGGAGATAAATTTCTCAAAAATTGATTTTCTGAATAATTTTATTGTTTTAAGGAACATAAATAGGCTTAAAAAGTCATAACTTGTAAATAACTAACGTGTATCGCCCTTTTTTGAAAAAAAAAATTATTTTTAGGAAAATTTAGCAAAAGTTTTTAAGTTAATAAAAACGTGATAAATGAAAATAAATTGCACATTATGCAATTTTAACGTCATTGATATATTTCTTGATCTCTCTGAAGTGTCACAAAAACCAGGATAAAAAATATTTTTAGAAATAAACATTTTATTAGCATTTATATTTGATGGTCATGATTTTTCGTCAAAATTACTGCATGTTCTAAGCTAAAAATGGCTGTAAAATGTGATTAAATGTATCTGTCTTAAACCCTGCGGTTTGTTACATTCTGAAGGGCCCGTATCATATATGTTATACATTCCATTGCATTTGATTAGATTATTTAGAAGATATCCCATTTTTCGTGCACAAATTATCGTAAAAAGTTCATTCATCAAAAAACGAATTAAAAATATATAGTTTTATTAGTTATATAAAGTAAACGCTATAAAAAGAACTTAAAAACTCTCTGGTCTTATGTATTAGTCCTTATTCCTCAATAATTAATTTCTTCTTTCCCTAATGACATAATCAAAACAAAACATCTAACAACTGAAACGCACCTTTTCAACCTAGTCGGATACCTTAATGTATACAGTAAGGCAACATCTGGACATGAAATTTGCTTAAAGATAGTATGATTCAGATTGTCCTATAACTTTGCTATCTTATTTTTTTGGTATGTCCTATCTCGATTTTTTATATTGTGGAGACACATCATTAACCTCATCCCTGTTATTCCCTTTGAATCACATGAACAAGTCGCTGCTTTAAAATTTCTGCTTGAGAAATGTTTGTATATATAATGTATTCCAGAATTTTCCCCAATTCTACATTTGTCACTACGCCATAAGAATTATTATTATCCGTCACTGTGTTGATCAATCGTTATAGTTCTATCTCAGAATGCTTGTCTTCGCGAACTAAACTCCATTCTTGTGTATTTACTCCGTCTTCACAATCCTTCATTTTCTGCATCACAACATCTTTGCGTTACATTTTGCACCGGATAATATTATAATCCAATCTATTCATTTCAATACTATACGACCTTCTTTAAATACATCCCGTAATTTTGGAAATATTCCGTAAACAATACAGAGTAAAGTAAAGCAAATTTAAATACATTTTTTTTAATAAATTAAAAATTTTCTTAAACTTTTTGTATTAGACAATTTGCAGTTAAGTTAATTGGGACTTACATTTCTTTGTGATATTCTTGAATGTGGAACAATTACATTTGATTATAAATTTATTATTGAGTACTATAGCTTACATTATAATATTAACTGCAGTCTCTTATGTATAAAATTATATTTTAAATTAGAGTTAAAAGTACATATTCATTGAATAACCATGAGAAGCAAAATGTTATTGAAAAAAAACGTGAAGAATCGAAACGCAGGAATGAATATTTTTCTAAGTATTTAAAGGTAAATTGACAATACAAATCAAATGTATGTACATACCAGTAGATGTATTAAAGAAGTTAACAGTTAACAGAAATTTAATGTATATTTCAGGAATTCACATAACCTTGCACTTATGCTGAAAATTTTAGTTTTTTCAATGCTGTTTAAATCATGACTACCCTTTTAACTTCTTAAGAACTCATATTCATCACAAATGTATTAATCATCTTTCTACTTCTGATTCCAAAACCACCACACAACAATAGGATTTCAAAGTCAGCATGTTAGTGGTCCTGCTGGGAAGATAACACGCTTCTCACAGTTTACATTTTTCCACACACACACATCTTGGATATCTTACACATTTAAAAATTTCTACATTTTTGGCAACCAACCAATTCATAGCTTACCAAATTTGATTGTCATATCGCTTGCAATCTATCTTTACTGGCTGGTTTAAAAGATGCGTTTATGTATAATCTGTTTTTTTAACTCAGTGAATAGTGGCTTTCCGTTAATTTCAAATCTATTGGTTCTCTAGGAAAAAGCTCTGTGAGTTGAAGTTTTGAAAAATGCTTTTTTGATAAATCCTTTTCTTATGTAATTCTTTATTAATTTTTTTAGGAATTTTTTTTTCTTTATATATATAAGACTTTAAGAGAATTTTTTGCAGAATAGTAGTCTCTCGGTGGTTTTCTCATACTTTCTGTGAATTTTTATACACCGTAAAATCCGGCGTATAACGCGCACGCATACTTTGGAGCTGCAATTTTTAATTTTAAGATACATTCGCCATATAACGCACATCCCATTTTTTTACAAAAAAACTTGAAATGTACTTATGCTTTAAAGTAATTTAATCGAGGTATTATTGTAAGTTATTGAAAAGATAGTCTGCTTCCAGAAATACAACCCTTAAAGTTCATAAGAAATGTCATTTCTTTTAAAAAAAACCAGTACTTTGATATATGTAGGACTCTAATTTTTTTTACTATGCTCATCTTTTTTCATTTTTCAAGCTCTCATTTTTATACCCGACATATAACGCACACCCATAAATTTCAATCTTATTTTTTGTGCTAAAAGTGCGCGTTATACGCCAGATTTTATGGTACATTGAATTTTTATTTATTTTATTTGGTTTTTCCTACCGAGTTGCGAAGTGGAAAGGTTGGTGTCTTCATACTATTTTAACCCCACTTATTCGATCCTAAGTCAGAAATTGCTTTCTGGCTCGCTATAGAAATTTTTATTAGTGTAATACCATTTTATTTGAAGAAAAATACTGTGCTAAGTATTTTCCCAAACTTAAATTTTAAAATAACGAGAATAATATTAATTATATTGTAGTTTAAAAATAATGAAAAGTTAAAGCTGTTTTTAAAAATTTAGCAAAAAGTTAAAGTTTTTGCTGAAGAAGAAGTTCGTAAACATAGAAAATTGTTAGTTATTTTAACAATTTTTCTATTTCGAAAAAATTCTCGAGGATAGTGTTCTTATAATAAAAACAGAATACCACTGACTACTATAAATTATTTATTATTGTATACATATACAGTATCCGATAAAATAATTCTATGTGTAAAAAAAGGTAACACATAACTAAAGAATAACCGGTTACTATGATAAAATACTTCATAAAAAATCTGTTTGTCAAACAATGTAATACCAAAATATGAGTGTTCTATAACGATGTAAAAGTTTATGGCAATGGTAATATCAAAAATGACAGATGCAGTTAATACTTTCTATGAATTTCATATCACACACACATAATTGTTTTATTTTCAATAAATCTAATGACCTTTAATTTAAAAAATTTAAACTAATGTATTTTAACCTATTTTTTGTGTTATTTAAAATGTGCTTCATTCAATTGTATTCTCATATTTCAAACAATTCAATAAAAGAGACTAAAAAACTTCGTTATAGAAATATGAAGATAAGTAGCAGGAAAAGCAGAGAAAAAAAGAGTTTTATGATATTTACCTTAGGCGTAATGCAAGAGTTTAGATACTGGATACTTAGAGATAACTACTTGAATTATCCAGATAGATAAATAGAATGAAATCGTACAGTATTGTTTTTTCCTTATGTGTATCGTCAAGAAACAAACAAACAAAAATAGTACTTTTTGTAAAAATTGTTTACAGCACTTTTTTTAAAACGAAAATTCCAAAAATTCCTATTTGAAGGTATAAAAAGCAGAACTCTCTACAAAATATCAACTAATAAAAAGATTTTATTTCCAAACGGTTGTTAAACATTTGATCGTAAATATCCAACCTTTAAAAGCAAACACAGATACAAAAACTTTTTTTTTCAATTTCTTTTATATAGATAGAGCATTCTTCCTTGCTTAAAGGCTTTGAAAACCGTAATAATTTATTTATTCCCAGATATCTGGTAAAAAAAATTACAAAATAGTAGATGCTCTTTAAAGGTTGTTGCCTGGATACGCAGTGAAAAAGTAATTTCGAGTCAATACTCTCTTAAGGAGCAGTTCTATTGTAGATATTGTCTACTGTTGTCAACAAACAAGTCTCTTGGATCGTTCCCGAAAATAGTGAACGATTTTTATAGAATCGATAAACGATAATGGAAGATACAAAAAGTAAAACTTGTGACAGAAAGATAACTAAAACTTTTAATGCGATAATGTTTGTATGTTCTGTAAGCTGTTGTTGAAATTTTAGGAATTTGAAATTTTAAATACTCTGCAAAATTTTGTCTTGCATTTTTTTGAAAAGCAACTAGTTTAAACTGTAGCATTTTGAAAGGATAAATGCTAAAGAATATAGCAATGCAAAAATTCTTCAACACAAAAATAATGAGTTGCTTATATTTATATATGTCCTGTATTATTATTTCAAACACTTTTAAGTATATATTTAAATTCCTTGTACCATTCATTCGTGGCACAAATTTTACACACAAGTAAATAAATTTGATCCTGATTTGAAAATATAAAAAATATGTATGTGAATTTGCCAGATATCTTTCTCGGTATCAGATAATTATTTGAAAAGGTTGTAACGGGGATCTTTACGCGATCTTAACACTAATCCTCTTGGGGAATCTTTGAACTAGCATTCGCGTTTAATTCATAGCCATCCCTCTCATGAAGAAACCTTGATGTGTAGATTAGTTCAACAATATAAAGTCAGAGTTTTGCAATTGTGGGAAGAAGGAGCTGAGAAGCTGTTACATTCGGCACGTAGGTGAGATAGAATAAAGTTGATTTTCATTTTCGCAACTTAAGATTAAGAGCGGTGTTTGCCAGTGGATTGGGGATAGTAGTCAACGATAGATTAGGTTAAGTTAAATTGGTTACTTGTGCTTGCTCGCTTAATGTTTATTGCTTTCTCCCTATCACTCCTAGGACATTCACTTAAAGATTAAACTATTGTTGATTAGTTCGATTGAGTAAAATAAATAATTGTTGTAATGGAAGTTTCTAGTTCTGCTTTTACTCCTCCCACACTCTTAGGTAGGCAAGACGGTGAGGGAGCAGCTTCAGGGGTAAGTCGCTTACAATGGCGCCCAAAGTAGGGCGCCATTGAGAGGGACGAAATGTTATTTTTTCAACAACACTTTCAATTTCTGAAAAACGGAAGAGCAAATTCCAGTAAAATGTAAGACATTAAATTCCTTTCGAATTAAAGGTCCTGTCATGCCATTTATTTGATTCATAAATTTGAATAAATTTATTAAACAAAATAGTTTACAAATAAATAAATAAAGATTAACCATAAATATACATTTTTTTAAACAAAATTTTGCAGTAGTTGCGCTAGAGCCAACTGTGCTCATTTTGGAAAGGGAGAAAGTAATGACGAAGGGAAACATTCTTTATAGCTAATTAACATCGCTGGCAAAGCCAAATTATTTAACTTTATTCAAACGTTTGAATAAAGACATCTTTTCCAAGAATAAAAATAAGGTAAAATAATATTAATTACTTGAGTGATAAACAGTTCATATGTATTCAAAAAATTTCCCTCAAAATTTAGCAATTGTAGCCGGAAAATTGAAAGTAAATATTGATGTTCAGTAAAATTATACTTTGAAATACCTGAAATAAACAGACTATACTTAATACGAACAAAAAGAGAAAAGGAATAATTCGAGCGAAAACAACTTACTGAAAATAATAGCTAACGTGTATACTTAAAAACCTCTCATACTTCAATTGAGATCCTTTAACTAAGAAAAGCTCCTCTCTAAATAGTCTCATATTTCCCCTAACACATGATATAAATTTTCTTCTTTCCTACAATTTGGAATTAATTCAACGAATATTACGCACGTATTTCTTCCCGTAATGTGGCTATGTTGCGCTTATAGGTTATTTGAGTTCACGTTTACCTTCGGCATCATGATGGAACCTAAACAAGGGTAAGTGTAAAAGCAAAATACCAGGGCAGAAGAACATATTTAGGAACGGAGATTCTGATGTAAACAGTCACATCACGTAGTTAAGAATCTGCAGTAAAACAAAATGGTTGCGGAAAGGGTAATGGGAACTGGTATTATGGCTCAATTTCAAGGGAAGGAAAAGTCAAAGGATGAAACAGTGATACAGCTTTTGGTACAAAGATTATGGCTTCTGAAGTTTTTACCCATGCATTAATAATACAATATTTTTTTTCTGTTTATCTTGTTTTTATATTTTATGTTAATTTTTCTTATGACACAAATATTTATGGCTTAAACCTTTGTAGTCTTTAGGTATGTGACTGAAATTTTTGAATTATTTTTTCCAAACATGGTACCTAACGCAGAAATCTTTATTTTTGAGTGGTTAAGACGAAAAACATAAAAAAAAAGAAATTTGTATCTTATCTCAGCTCTTAGTTTCTCTGATTAGCAGCTGGCTGGGGTTTAGCGGCTTTGTCGCTAGCCTTCTGCACCCAAGGTTGCTGGTTCGACTCCAGCCCAAGTCGGTGGATTTTCATGTGGCAGAAAATTGACAACGGTCATTAGTATAATTATACGGCATGTAAAAGATCCCTAGAGTATCTTTTTGGCTTGGATGCTCTCGGCAAAATTAAATCCTAGTACAAGATTTAATTTTACGTTCGCAGCGTCAGAACTCGGGTGCCTCCCTTTAGGAAGGAAGATGAGCGTCAAAATTACCTGCGGCGATTGGCGTCCGTCTTTATTTTGCCGCACTGAATAAAAAAAGAGATACCTGTTCCTGGGGAATGTACTACGTCTGCAATGGTTAATCACCAATCCGCAGCCCATTAGAAATAAAAAAAGCCTTTCTGAATTTTAAGCTGGTATGGTTTCATAAATAACATTAACATAACATTTTAGAAATGAAGTTATTTTGATTTAAAATTTTTATCTCAAACATTAAGGATTTTTTATTGCCATACTTATTTTGTTTGGAACATAATTCAGGTTTTTAGATTGTACTGCTTTTTCTTGGAATATAGTAATTAAAGGAAAAACCATACTTCTCTGTTATTGTATCGTCAAATAATTCGTTTATTATATTTTCGGAAATAAAACTACTAATACAGATTTATTTGTTACTCGAATCATATAAGTTCGTTTCAGACAGTCTAATGGAAGCTGACATTAAAGAAAAAAAATCATTACAAATTTTATTTAGACTGTGGTAAGAACATTTGGGATACAGAAAATAAATTAACTAAACAATAGTTTTGTTATCTTCACACATAGAAAATACTGAAGATTATATATCTACATTCCTACATAAATAAATAGATATATATAATATACCACTAGGTTCGCAGTTTTCTTTCCTTTTTAGCTTACAAATAAATATACTTTCCCAAATACTACAGAGCTTCTTAATTAGTTTATTCTTGATATATCTTTAAAACTAATGTAAATGAAAAATTCAATTCCTTAGGTAAAGGAAAACAAAAGAATATACTTATGCTGAATGTTATTAGAAATATTGAAAAAAATTGTATTGGTTTCATGTTCAAAAAATTGAGCACATCATTGTCATGAAAAAAAACATACCAATGGAATAAAAAAAAAAGAATTTAGTAAAAAGATTTATAAAAATATATTTTTAAATTTCATTGTTCATTGTCTCCAACTTTCTCTCTCTCTAAAGAAGCTTTTTTCTCAAAATCCCTTTCCTTTTGTTTTAATTTAATTAATTTATTTAAAAACAATGAAAGCACTCGACAGAGATCTCAGACCAAAATGAATAGTTAAAATAATGAAGTTATTGTAAGATGGTATGTTTAGTCAATATTAACTGCACATGAGACAACGAAATGGTTCTGGTTAGCTATACATCCTCTTAAAAAGGAAAGCGTATCATGTGCATTAATATTAAGTTGAACTAAATTTAAATGCCGTAGTAAAAAGTTTCTCATTAATTACCTTGGTCAGAAAAATGTAGAGAAGTTTTTTAACGCCTTGTTAATAGATACAAAACCTTATTTAACTATAATTGATACACCAATATTAATAATAACAATCGTTATACATAGTAAAAAATGGTGAAAAAGATAAATGTAAGGGTTTTTACTTGAGTATGTATTAATATAGAGTCCTACATTTTAAAATGCGATGAAGTAGCTTATATTCTTAAGTATTCTTATGGATGACGGAATATTAAACATAATTGAGAGACAGCAGAAATGAAAGGATTAAATGAAATAGAGCTCAATATTTCATGCAGATTGTCTGTTTATGTTAACTAATGAAAGTGTAAAAGTAACTTTTTTTTATCAGTGACATATAGGTGGGTAGAAGGGAATATTGGAAACCCTACAAGTAACTAACAATAATGAGCATTTGATATTCTTGTTGTCTGTATAATGAATGAGTTGATGTGAATTTCAACTGTTGCTAAAGTATTAGATATTTCTTGAAAATGACTAATGCACTTGCTTATGGCAGACCGAATATTTTGATCGTTATAAAGTGGAAACCGTCACAGATAGAAGCGTCCAGTAATGTGAATGTTGTACAGTGCATAGCTTCAAAGCTGTAAGTACAGTATTAGACGTTGTATGGAAATGTTCATACATAAGTTTTAACATGTCGATGTAAAGTGACAGCAGCAAGAAAAAAATATGACTGTCTTCAAATGAAAGACACAACCAGATGGTATGCACAAGCATATATTCTTAGGAGCTTTCTGAAAGCATGGGAACAATTATATTCAGACCAACAACTTATAAAAGGCTCAGGGAATGCAACCTCTATGTCTAGCTGTTTTCGTATCATTAACTTGTATTCAAGTAAGTGATCATTTGAGATAAAATCAGAGTTCGAATGCCTGTAGTGGGCAGTTTATTAATGTAACAATGTGAAGTACTCCAATTAAATTTAAATCATTAAGTCCGAAATCATTTTTGTTACTGTAGAGACATAATCTATCCATGCAGTTGATGCACATCCTCATTCGCAGCATGAAACTCGTTGTGTAAAGCTAGTATTTTAATAAGATCACACTCCGTACTAAACAATTTGTGTTTATTTCTATTTAGTGATTAATGAACTTGCTTGTTCTAAATTTTGTATCATATGCCTAAAGCAAAGGAAAGTTTATCCTAAAAAGTGTTTTTTAACTATTCCGTTTACTCTTGATATCTCTCTAACTAAGCATTCTAAGTTTCGTTCACTTCTGCCTTGTATTTTACTCCCTACTTAAAGAATAACCATAATGATAGTAATCAGTGAACTATAATCTTCATATGCTAAATTAAACAAAATAAGAATAAGTATGAGGTAGTGAAATTTGTGGTCATGACATCACCAAAATCTAAAAAGAGGATAAATGTAACACTATTGTTCATAGTAAGATACACATAACACAACATGTTTAGAGAAAAATGGAATAAGATTTCCAAAGATGATAAATATTTGTATTGTGTTGGCATACATTTACTAGTCAAAAGTCGAGAAGATAATAATGATAATAAGAATAGTTTATTATTTGTAACATGAGATTGATGTATGGACACTGTAAGTTGTTGAATAAAAGATTTAAATCATTTGTTTGGGATAATGACTTTGCAAATTGGCTAAAAAGAAAAAAAAAGTTAAAAAAGGATACACATGATTTTACTATGCCGTGTTAAATTACAGAATTGTTTACATAGAATAAAGAACAGTGCATTCGCTTTTTATATGGGGTAAAAAGCAAATGCACGGCTCTTTATGTAGGAAAAAATTATCTATAAAATGTGCGCTCAGTACTTGGTAACAGTGATTTCATTGTTTCAATTATATGAATAAGACAAATAGACACCCTGTACGCATATTAATGGTATCTGATCTATAAGTTTTATTTCAAGAATTATACACTACATGGAAAATAAAATTTTCACTGATCACCTAGATACATATCATAGATATCGAAAACAGATCAGGAAGGAGAAGGAAGACGCTGACCAGTTTAGAAATGTTAGTCTGAGCTCCCAGATTTTTAGTATAAGAGAGAGAGAGCACATAAATTCCTTTGCAGCCCTTTTAAGGTATTTTATGGTCAAGGGGGTTGCCTCTAACGGTAATGACGAGAAGTAGTGAATCTGATATTCATTCATAATTTGTGAAATCTAGATATTCTTACAAACCCAGATCTTCTTTTTCTTCCAGGTCCGTATCAGCAAAGTCAAAGATGCCCGAGTCGTATTGTCAAGGACTCAAAATAACAATGGATAAAATCCAGAAGACCGAGACTGATACACGGATATGACAAAATGAAACCATCATGGTCAAGGCCAGGCTAAGGACAATGCAGGTGTTTGAACTATCGGTAAGTGAGCTACGAACCTTGCCCCCATATACCGAACCTAACTGCCCTGATCATGCTACCTCTTTCATCCAGGCGAAAGGGGATACTCCCCAAATTAATGATAATACTAAAAAGAGCAAAAGTAGTAAACGTAAGAAAAAAATGAAGAAAAATGCTTCAGACGACTTTGTCTTCTCAAGTAAAGCTGCAAGACGCTCAACTCCTCACACCTCTTCGTCATTTCTCGTTGAGAACATTTTTGAAAACCAGGAACAGTACGCCGAGAATTCCCTCGACCCTGAACCTAAGGATGAAATCCCCAAACAAAAGTCCACCTCTTGGCTAAAACTAACGACATTATTAACAACTTTCAAGATCTTGGCTACACTGTTAACACAGTTGTAGCCAACTCATCCCCAAAAGAACAAAAAATCCACTTCCAATTCTTCATGTAAACATGCCCAGAAAGACTATAATACAACTGCTTCCGATCTTACCCGCTTGGGGTATATGTAGTTAAAAGTCGAGGGGTACTCCATTCGGGGTATCACTCAGCGCTTTTGATGCAACAACTTTTCTTACATTGCAGCCAATTGCCCCCAAAACCCCGTTGCCTCAAGCGCTTGAATGATCATTAAACTAAGGAATGCTAAATCAAGCAAAGACAAGATAACCCTTATTGCATCAATTGTGAACTGTACGGACATACTGTTTACTACACTAAATGTCCGAAGTTCTCGAATCCCAAGTAAGGCACTCCTCTCACCAGCGGTAAGGAATATACTAGAAACAATGTTGTCGAAGGATTTTCTTTCTCTGGCAAAGTTGCTAGTAAAAAACACAACGCACCCCCATTACCCCCCGAAATGATAAGAAACAAAGTCAGATTGAAGATCTTGCAGTCTCCGAAGCAAATGTCTCGGAAATCGCAAGCTTAATTGATCTCTTTAAAAATTTTTCAGTTCTAGTTTAAAAAATGCCTGAAATTCTCTCTTTACTCCCTGCACTTAAAAATAGTACAGATGACAAGCAAAAAGCTTTTCTTATTATAGAATTGATCTATAATAATTATATATAATTGTAAAATTTAATTTCTTTTATTTCACTTAAATTTAATTATTTTATCTCAATAGTTCCTTAGATATTGCAATAGTCTTTTGATTTTTCTCTGAAAAGGGCAGCTTCCTTCCAATAGCCAATAGCAATCCTGAATCCGTAAGGCAGTGCGACCCACGCCTTTGGTCCCTTACACCAGAAGTAACACCTCCTTTTCACCCACCAAGATCCTAAGACCAACCATAAGTCATTTCAAGATAGAGAGCGGAGAGTAACTTATAGCCCAATCTCTTTTGAAATAAAACAGCGGTAAAACAGATATGGAAAACAAAATTTAAAGAGAGATGCATGTTAAGCAATATTTGCCAGAAAAAAAATTAGTGTGCTTAGTGAAAAATGGAACTTCTGATAATTACAGGAACTAGAAGATGAACTCAAAATGACTGTACAATTTGAGTTGTGTTTTCGACTTGTATATGGTTTGTACTTTCTTCAATTTCGTGTTTGGCTTCCATTATACTACTCGCAGAAATTAAGATTAACGCTTTTGATTTGGTATGAGTTGAATGAAGCAGTGTTAACATGAAGTATGAGTGCCACTTATATGTATAACCTGACAATCTACAACTTAATATTTATGACAAATGGGACAAACTTTTACTTGATCAGGACAGTATCCAAATCAGAGTGCGTAGAATGAAGACGTTCATATCAATCCCCAAATCAACCCGAGTATTAAAGAGTGATACACTGATGATCTGATAATGTGGAAATTAGAAAATTATTTCCTTCCATTTCAATGGTAGGACACACCATATTGAAACATTTCCATCTAGCAGTGAAATTCTGATGTTGTATTGGCCATTAATTGCAGTAAGGTATCCGACTTCGTTAGGAATCGTGATTTTTTACAAAATTGTACAAACGAATTTTTTTTTAATACTTAGCATCACTTTGTTTAAAGTGTTCGTAAAAAATTGCTTCATATGTATTATTACAGCAAAAAAAATATTAAAATACAACATTTTGGCCAAAAATGAACGTAGAATTATCATTTTAAAAGATTTTCCTTTTTATGAAAAATGCTTTTATAATAATAATATTTTGCTTATATATAGCTAAGACTTATTCAGAGAGCTTGAACTAGGTGTTTTGAAAAATTCACAATATTTTCAGAGTTATCAATTGAAATAATTATCGGTATTTTTTTTGTCAAATTTTTTTCACTATGGTGTATTAAAATACAGATAAATCCACTTCTAAATTATTTGCTTCAAAAATCCTAGTTCAGACTTTGTACAGAGGTTTGAGCTATATAAAAGCGAAATAGTTTTATTATAGAAGCATTTTCCATAAAACCAGAACGTTTTGAAAATAGGTGATGTTCAGTTTTTTAGCCAATTTATTGCATTTAAATAATCTTTTATTGTAATAATATTGTTAAAATAATTTTATATGAGTATTCTAGAGTGTCTAACCTAAGTGACACTAAACATTAAAAACAAAAATTCGTTTGCATGGTTTTGCAAAATCTCAGTTCCGAATGTAGTCGGATACCTTAATCGGAAGATATCAAAATTTTTTGGCCAGTTTTAAGAATAAGGTTGAAGAGGGGTTTATTTATATAATAACTCTTCAACAACTGAAAAGCTCTCTTCCATGGAACTAAGAGATAGTTTCACAGTTTGTTTTTTTATAGTTTCATTAATTCAGGAATCACAAAGATATAATATCGGTTTTGTGAAAAAGAGAAGTCATTTCTTTATACTCAATAAAACTTAAGAAATTTCAAACTTTTTTGTGATTATGAGAAAAAATTGCATGTTTTTTAATTGATTGATACAATATAATTTAATTTATTTTTGTTCCCCATCTGGTTTCGTCTTCATTTATCTTAGAAAGAACCGTGATGTTCATATTACTCAAAAAATCTGAAAACTTACTTTAGTTCAAAATCTTAGTTTTACATAGTTTTTTCAAACTTTTTTTCTAAATCTACAACTTGTCTTTTTCTTGATGAGAGTAACATAAATTTCATATATGTAAAATTATATTCTTTCAAAATTAGCATACAATTTTCCAAAAAAATTTGCACTCTTTTTTTTTCTTCTGAAAATATTTTTCTGTATAATGTAGAATGGCTCTTTACGAGTATAACTGAGATATACTAGTTTTGTCCAGAAAAGAAAGAAGTGCATTTTTCTGTATTTTCAATATTTTTTAAGAAGTTTATGCATATGCTTTGACGAAATATCATGATTAGACATTGGTGCGTTGTTTTTTTTTGTTATAGAGTGTAGTATAATAAATAAAAGAAAAGAAAGACATAGGTTTTATGGTTAATAAACTTTTTACGGTTCAGAATCAGTTAGGTTAGCTATAAAAATGAATAATTCTAAACAGTTAATTCTAAATAAGTATTAACACATGCTTAGTGTAGCTTTGGAATTCGTAGTATTTTTCGTTTACCAAATCATCTAAATTGGGATTGGTTCTCTTGAAAATGTTAATAATATTATGTTGTCTTAGTTGCAAATCAGTTAATTTTGAGCGACATTCTGATTTTATTATGTTCAAAATACAAACATTTTTTTAAGAAATATGTTGATTCAAACCTACAATAATATTCTACAGCCAAACCACGTAAATTTAAAAAAATTGTTTCTTGATACAAATTTCCAAAATTCAATATAATTCCGTTCACTTGAAAAATAATTTTTTTGTAATTGCTTTTCTGTGTAGTATGGTGACATAAGTCAATAATTTTGATTTGAAATTCAGTTAGGTAATAATTAACGGCTTTCAAAGAAATTAAAAAAAAGAATTTGTGAAAAAATTGGCATTTTTTTATCAACTTAAAATTTAATCACTGAATGAATCTTGAATATATATATACATATATATATATATATATATATATATATATATATATATATATATATATATATATATATATATATATATATATTAAACTTTTAAATCTATCATAGCTCGGAACATTATTAATTTTCGCGGATAGTTCCCGCAATAATGTGTGAAATGGATGAATATTTCGTTTTAAAAATGGAGACAAAAAAGCAAAAGTTTGTTAACCAATGAACCAACTATGAAAAAATACAATCTTTTACCTGTAATCTTAAATTTAAATTACCACAATGTCCCATAACATAAGTAAGACAAGACAAGTACAACAATCAATTTTTATTCTTGAGTTGCAATGATTCATTGGGCTGTTCATTGTTTCTTTCCAGATAATTTAAGAAACCCTGCCTAAAGTTATAAAATCTCGCGTTTTCCTTTTTGCAAAGCCAACACTAATAATAATGAAGGAACATTCCCTACATGTTAACTTTCTATTGTAATGCAATTAATTAATTGTGTATTTAAAATAAATTTTGAGGATTTTTTTGCCTGAGACAACCACATTTTGATAAAATTGTAAGAAAAACTGCCATTTATTATTATTTTTCAAATTAAAAAAATCAATCGGATTGCACGTGCCACTGTCACAACTCCGTCCTCCAACATTGTGGCACGCGTGCCCCAAGTTAGCCACTCCTAATTTAAAAGAAACCTTTCAATTGATGATAAATGAAGCTAATTTTGCTTACTGAAGAGTTAGAATGTTATTTACGAAGAACTGCACAGAGCAAAGGTGTCAGGATGTTGGGTTTCACGATTACTTAAGGTATACAACTACGTTCGGAACCGTGATTTTAAAAAAGAACATAAATGGAAATTAATCTACCATATATTCACAATATTAAATGTAATACATACAATATTGTATTTTGCTTCTGATGCAGAATGATATGTAAAATCTTTAGTGTTATTATAAAAATTCAAAAAATAACAACTACTTATTTCAATAAGAGTGTAGGCTAGATTCAGTAGACGTACACTATTATATGCATGAAAATGTGTGTGTGTATTTCTGTAATTAGATTTTGTAAATCCTCTTGTAACTTTGCATACCAAGTTCTTTTTAAAAGTATGCAAACTCATTAGCAGAGTTTAAACTATAGTTAGACTAGTTTCTGATAATAATATTTCAAGCTCTAAATGTTTCTTCGTATGATTCATTGTGCTTGACTATTTTAAGATATATATATATATCTACATCGATGCTTAATTGGGTTTTCTTAGAACTGTATGAAAGCACTACTTTTCAAAATTTTACTTTTGAATTTGATACGAAAAACATACGATGCAAAAATGATACTCACAGAGACATCGTGGAAAAAATCTTTCAGCAAATACAAGGGAAAAAAGTTGTTTATTTAAACACTGTTTTTTAAAAAATCTGTTTTATTGTATGTTTTAAAGAAAAGATATGTGTATATATCAAAATATAATAGCCTAAGTTCCTTTATGTATGGAAAAATATATATTTATTGTATTTATATCTAATTTAATACGAAATATATATATAAAAGTCAAAGATTTTTAAAGCATGATAAGGGCTTTTACTAGTTCATTCAATATATTTACTGTGTTTTATGTTACTAACAATTGTATTTTACAAACTAATTTTAGTTTTCTTTAATTTCCTAGTTTCTTTTGAGTATGTTAAATTTTTGTTGTACTCAATAGTGTAACAAAGTTTTATATTTTTAGAAATTAATTTTTAACTTTTACAGGAAAAAAACATGAATATTTTTTTTTATTTTTGCAACCCAGTATTATAAGCAAATAAATGGGTAAGGTGAGGTTCTTAATATAAATCATAGCACTACTAGTATAGTTCTAAATCTAAAAGTTAGCTACCATATTACTTTGGCGATTCTACTTTTGCTGTATTATTACTTATTGTTTAGTATTAAGTTAGATTTAGAGCAATTTAGTATATGATTAATAACCTGGGATTTCCAAAATGATTAAACATTTGAAACTTCTCATGGGCATAAATATTTTAAATTTAGGAGTTTCATCACATGAAAATCCTAGATATATAAAGACGTGGGTATGCTACAATTTATTTTTTCATGACTATAAAGGATTTTTTTGTTTTATAGTAATATATAAGAGAGAGAGAGAGAGAAATTTGTAGAAGTGCGGTGATATCCCCCACAGGGAGAAACAATTACAGAGAACTAATGACCTCCCAAAGGTCACGTATTTTTTGCGTGGAAAAGTACACACGAACAGGACAATACCGACGCTTTCGTTTGAGGGCAAGTCAATCTTTAACCTCGCTTAGATAAGACCGACAGAGAAGTGACCAGCGTGTTCTTACACCACTCTCCGGCTTCAATGTCCACCGCACAAGGGAAGACAATTGTAATCCTGTTTACATCCTTCACATGTCTCGTTTGAAGGCATGACATATTTCACCTTTTAAGAGATTTGGAAAGAAGAAACCCACTCATTCCAAGAAATTTTCCCAGGCTAAATATCGGACTCTCAGACTCATTTCCAGATTTTCTTCTACGCCAGCGTTTCTCAAACTGTGGAGCACGTCCCTCCAGGGAGCATGATAACTCTATGAGGGAGGCGCCAGCATATTGAATAGTCCGAAACAAAAGATTATTTTTAAAAAATTATTAATTTACGGAAAGTAAAAAAATAAATTCTGACATAATAAAAAACGAAATTAACATTTACACTGATATAATGCACTTATAAATATGTCAGTACTTCACAATGCATTTTATAATTAATTAAAAAAATTATCACTTATATAGGTAATTTGTACGGCTTATAAATAATCCCCTTCACTGTCGATTAAAAGTTATACAATTTCCAATGCCTTCGTTTTCCACATAGGTGCTCGTATGTGACATATTGGGGTGGGGGGGGGAAGAAAAGGAAAAAAAATAAGAAAATTCTCTGATATAAGTAAATCCTTCGCAAACACTGTCAAGATAATTTGATGCAATCCAAAGCCTTTGGAAACATTTTATGGATAGCAGTGCACAGAATAGGTCTTACTTCGAAAGACTTAAGACGTCTGAGAGCGTCTTGAGCGAGACGTATATACTTCCAGGGCATTAATGCACCTACGAGACGTACACATACGCCAGTGGCACTTAAAAGATAAAAGTCTTATTGGAGCTTTAGTGTCAAAGTATAGTATTATAGAAATCAATGCATTGTGATTGTATAAAAATGGGTGCGATGAAAATTATAATTGAATATTGGGTCGCAAAAAATATTGAAAGTTTCAGAAGCAGCGTTCTACGCTCTCGTGCCTACAATGACCTTTCAAGACCCCAGATAACAAGCATCACAATGTGTCTTATGCAGCCTTTGCATCAGTGATCCGGCTTGTAACATCCTCTGACAGCCACGACACATCAGAAAGTCAGATAAAACCTAGATTGGAAACAAAAATTAAATTATTTACAATCTTTATCAAGGTCAGTAGAAAATAAATAACACTGCAGCATGTCCTAGCATAAGCCCAGACATTCTGGTTGTTTCAATTGGTTTGATAAATATCAAAAGATTCTATTAATTTCATTTGCTACACAATTCGGCATAAGTTTTAAAAATGAACAAGGACTCTCTGAAAAAAAAGATAT
This sequence comes from Trichonephila clavipes, assembly GCA_019973935.1. Classification (NCBI taxonomy): domain Eukaryota; kingdom Metazoa; phylum Arthropoda; class Arachnida; order Araneae; family Nephilidae; genus Trichonephila; species Trichonephila clavipes. The sequence continues at coordinate 222,242 of BMAU01000510.1, read as the reverse complement.
ATATATATATATATATATATATATATATATATTTAAATATATAAAATATATTTAAATATATAAAAACAATCACAATTATCAATTGAAAAATTTAAATATATGAATCCTATAATACCAAAACACTTCAGAATATCAAGGGCGAATATAAAAGATAATATTCCATCGTTTTCAAACAAAATTAAAACACTATAAAATAAAATAAAAATTTATAAAATATCCAAGTGCAATCTCGGACTTAGGACCGATAAGTGGGGTTAAACTAGTTTGATGGCGCCAACCTTCCCCCTATTGCAACTTGGTAAGTTAATTGGAAAATATCTAAATTAAAAAAAAATAATTTAAAAATTAAAAATTAAAAAGTTAAAATTAAATCATCGTACTTGAAAAATAAAACTATTCGCCATCGCATTCTGAAAGATATTACAATATTAAAATTCAAAAACAATTTAGTGCATAATATAAGTGAACCATCAAACGCCCAAGATGATGCACCCATCTTTAATATAGTTGTATAGGTAGAAAAAATAAATATTTGAGATCCGAAAGTTCAAATCAAAAAATATTTGAGATCCGAAAGTTCAAATTAAAAAAATATCTAAAATCAAAAAGTTCAAACAAAAAATTCGAAAGTTCAAAGTAAAAAATCCGAAAGTTCAAGCTAAAAAATCTGAAAGTTCAAGCTAAAAAATCTGATAGTTCAATCTAAAAAATCTGAAAGTTCAAACCTAAAAATCTGAAAGTTCAAACCTAAAAATCTGAAAGTTCAAGCTAAAAAATCTGAAAGTTCAAGCTAAAAAATCTGAAAGTGCAAGCTAAAAAATCTGAAAGTTCAAGCTAAAAAATCCGAAAGTTCAGAATAAAAATTTCTAAAAACCGAATGTTCACATTAAAAACACAATATATTCACAAATGAATAGAGTAAATCATTAAAAACTCACCAAAGAGTATCCCATCAAGAATACTATCCATTTCTTATAGCATTTCATATTTTGCTATAACATCTAATCAATGCCATGTCGATCCAAACGTCCATGTCAATATATGTATATATATATATATATATATATATATATATATATATATATATATATATATATATATATACTGGTGTCCAAAAGTTAAGCATAATTGATAATTATGTGAATAAAGAAGGAACTGTAGTAAATCACTATGGCGGGAAACGTGATATGCGAGTGTAAAAGGGTTATAAAATAAGGAAGCAAATCAAAAGAATATGATAATAGTTAATATTATTATCCAAAGTAGCAGTTTGAAAGAAAACTGAGCATAGCAAGGATTCACACTTTAAAGAAAAAATGAAAGAAAACATTAAATAAAATACTGATGCTGCAGTTTAATAAGGCGTGTGGTCACCGCTGACAGCCAGGCACGCTGCACAGCGATTTACCACGCTTGTTATGAGATTATGAATGAGTTGTGGGCTCAAACGGTTCCAAGCTTCTTAGAGAGCCCTTTTCAGTTCTGTAATGGAGCTTGGTGATGCGAAAGGGCTGCGATTTGTCTCCCGAGTACATCCCATACATGCTCGATAGGATTTATATCAGGGGAGTTCGCAGGCCACGGCATGCGCTGGATGTTTTCCGTTTCAAAGAAGTAGTCAATCAGCACCGCTCGGTGACATGGCGCATTATCATCGATGAATATGAAGTCAGGACCGACAGCACCTCGAAACAAGCGAACATAAGCCTTAAGAACTTCGTCTCTGTATCTTTGAGCAGTCACAGACCCCGTGTCAAAGAAATGGAGGTCTGTGCGGCCTTCCATCATGATGCCTGCACATACCATTACTCCCCTTGATGGAAAATGATGTATTTCCGTTATGTTTCTTGGTTCATAATGTGTTATACGTTCTCTTCACATCGTTACCCACCCAGAATCACTATTCAGATTAAACCGTTACTCGTCACTGAACATCATATTGGCCCACTCTCCCACACTCCAATGTTAATGTTTCAAACTCGAGTTCAAACGATCGCGTTTATGCACAGACGTGAGGGGAACGTAAACTGCTGGTCTACTGGCATACAGGCCAGCATGATTTAGTCTCTTATAAACAGTTTGTCTCGAAATTCGTATTCCTGTGTTGACTGTGAGCACCGAATCCAGTGCTCTGGCTGTACTGCCCCTCTGGCGTTGCGAATTCCAGCATTCCAACGATTCTTCCTTTCGTAAACATGCCCAATTGGTGTCTTTGTGCCATCATTCACCTTGTTTGATGGTTAACAACGTTCTTTCGCACAGCAGTTGCACGAAACTTGTCTGAACTGCCTATGTTGCGTGAATCGGTTTCCCTTTTCCGACATGCGCAGGTGTTTCGCGCAGGACGTAGTCGACTGAAAAGTTTTTCATAAACCCATTGTTTCTTCTTCACCTAATTAATATCCGCAAGAAATTTGGAATAATTTTACGAATATTTACTCCATGTTTCTCGCATTTTACGATTTCTGATAACTTTTGGACACCAGTATATATATATATATATAGTATAATAAAATTAAAGTGAAGAATAACTAGAACCCACAGTACTAAAGAATATATATATATGTATATATATATATGTATATATATATGTATATATATATATATATATATATATATATATATATATATATATATATATATATATATATAAGGTAATACAAGAACCAAAGCGAAAGTTAACTCAATTCATTCTTTAAAATTCTTAAATACTAAACCAGCGTTTCTCGAACTGCGGGGCGTGATAACTATACGTGGGGGGCGCAAGTCTATTGAAAAATCGGAAACAAAAGATTATTTAAATAATTACTAATTTACTGAAAGTACACAAAGAAAATAAATTCTGGCAAAATAAAATATATAGACATTTACACTGATATAATACACTTATAAATGTATCAGTAATGCACGGACGTGTTGTATGATTAATTGAACAATACTAAGTTAAGAACAAATTTAATAATTACCAGTGACACAAGGGTTTGTCATACATAAAATATACAAAAATTAATACTTATCTTGACAATTAGTCCCTTAACTGCCGATCAAAAGTTACGCGATTGGCTCCACAACGCCACCGTTTCCAAGTAGGCACCCGTGTGTGATGTATTGGGAGGGGGAAGAATAAATAGGCAAATCCTCTGAAATGAATACATCCTTCGCGCCAGCACTGTGAAGTTCCTTTTATAACATTCCAAAGCCTTCGGAATAATTTTATGGATAGCAGTGCTCAGAAAAGATCGTACTTCGGAAAGTCGTATATATACGTCCAGGACGATTAACGCTTTGGCTGAGTAAGACGTTTATATACGTCGGTGGCACTTAAGTGGTTTAAGTCGTATTGTAGTGGTAGCCTCAAAGTATACAGTATTATTGAATTCAATTCAGTAGAATTGTAAAGGGGGGAACGCGATGGAAATTATGATTGAATATTCAGTCGCCAATATTGAAAGTTTGAGAAGCTCTGGACTAAACTACTAAAATTGAACTTTTTGGGGGGAGGGGGTTCTTACCTAAGAATTCATAGCATAAATAAGTGTTAATTATTCAATATTCCTTATAAAGATTACAAAAAATACATTTGAAGTATTATGAAATTTACAAAAAATGAAATTCTTTTAGCAGTGTAAAAATATAGTATTTAATGACCAGAATATATTCAATGGAATTCACTGTCATTTACGTCTGTGTACACAGATATTGCATTTTTGAAAAATGAAGCCCAGAGCTTAAAGACTTTTTATGTATATATATTTGTTTATTCAGATTTCTCTGCTAAATTAATTATGATTATTTTTTGTGGGGCGTGTTTTTATGAAGAAAGAAAAAATGTTTTTTGAGAAGGTAAGTCAGTGATTCCCCGTACACAGTTAAAATGTATGAATTTTTACTATATATTTATTTTCTGAATCGCAGAACTTATTTTACTAGCTTTTGAATAAATGGAAATTTTTAAAAACATTACATTTATATATTTGGAAGAATAATTTTTTGAATTGTAATTTAATTTTATTAACAAAAAACCTTGTTTCTTGTACAGTCAATTTTTATATATGCATTTAATAAAATAGAATTTTTTTTAAAAAAATATTTACAATATTTTTTTGAATTTTAGCAATAAAAAAGTTCTTATAGTTAAAAAAAATATGAAACATATCCGAGCTAAAACGATACAATCTATTTTCTTTGATGCAAGGTATTATAATTATTTTAATGAGTATCTAATAAAATGGATTTCTTTCTTCAAAATATCCAAGAAATAAAACCTAAAAATTATTTAAGAAATATAATTTAGTTATATAAAAAATCATTCTTTTGCCCAAATTTGTTGGATTAATGTATTAACTTTTATAATGAGTACACATTAGAATTAAAACTTATTATGATTAACCTATGCATTGATAATTTTTGATTAACTAATTATTTTTACTGCACATTTAGTACACACTATTAATATCTTAAAAAAAAGGGAGGGTAAAACTTCTAATTATAAATAAGTCTATTTCATGAAATGTTACGAAAACAGTAACATGAAATGTTACAGTATCATGAACTCTAAAAGTATTAAAATGTTTATTTTTATAACTATTAAAATATTAATATAATTAAAAAAAGATTTTTCTTCCCTGTTGGACTAGTACTTTTAAAGAAAATTAACTTATATTTCAGAAACGGCATATATTTGATCAAAGATTCCAATGTCATTTCCTACAGAAATTTTCCAGATATGCTTTTAATTAAGCTTGTTGTTCAGATAGTCATTATAATATTCAAGTATCTTTCTATTTTTCTTTAATTATAAATTAATTAATTTATTACTCAACTGATCTTCTACAAGAAAGATTTACGAAATCTTTAGTTTCTGTAAAAAAATTCATGATCGATCATCAATAACAAATAGCAATATAAATATTTCACAAGCAATTAATTAGTATCACTTTGTGACAATATTAACGCTCATGGTTACTCGGGATATCAATTTCATGCTTGAATGTCCAGATATTAAGAAGGGTAAATGGGATAACTTTGAATCAATTACTTCAGTATCACTGAATTATTAAAGGGAATTATTTAATCATTAGAGATTATACATCTCTATAAGAGACACCAGAGCGTTGGCTCGTGGATAACTCAAGTAATCTAAATATTTTACAAATATTGCTTTCAGCCGTGTAATCAAGACTTTGGAAGCTATGTTTAATTATTGGAGGAACAGAATATTCATATTCATCACGCGGTTTTGACTAATGTTTTAAATATAGAATGTGCGAAGGAAACTATTCAGTGTAACCCCTTCATTATTTCCTATTATATATGATGATAAATCAGGAACTTTGTAAAATATTTATGACTGTTAATTTTTTATAAAAGATTATGCTTGACCACATCATTCTGTAGTAAAGTTAATTTTTATTCTTTGAATGTCTCGATTTTAAATTCAGGTAAGAACTGGAATACATTTCACCAAATAAAATGAATAATATTATGTTACTTTAATTATTGATTCGGGCAAATTAAAATAACTCTTAAATTACTAAGAGAACTACCACCCACAAAAAATTTTAAGGAGCAATAAAACTAAAATAACCAATAGTGTGACAGTTGATTTTTTTTTCCAAATTACCGCTGATATTTCAGTCACTGTTGTTGGAATTACACTCATGTCCATTAATAAAGGATAATTCAGAATCACTTGGAAATAGAACTCTAATATATATATACACACACGCACACACACACACACATATATATATATATATATATATATATATATATATATATATATATATATATAAGTACATATAAGTATATATATATATACTTATATATGTATATACTTAGTTTTTTAGGAGAGTTTGTTGCAGAGTAGTAGTCAATGGTTTTATCATACTCTCATACTTTTTACATACTTTGAATTTTTGGTTTATTTTATTTGGTTTTTCCTACCGAGTTGCAAAGGGGGAAGGTTGGCACCTTCAAACTAGTTTAACCCCACTTATTCGATCCTAAGTCCGAAATTGCCTTTTGAATCGCTAGGGGTTTTTTTTGTAATTCCTTTTTTGTATTTGTCTATAAATTCGATCTTCATGTTTAGCTTTTATATTTTTATTCCATTATTTCTTGTTATGTTCATTATCTATTATTTCTTGTTTTTGATATATGATACAAATTTCTTTCACACACATATATATATATATATATATATATATATATATATATATATATATATATATATATTTCAGGAAGCCATAAGGTGACACCGATAGTCTTTCACAATTATGATAGTGTAAACGTGGGGCAAAGTTGTTTGCAGGCGTCTTTTAAGCTTCTCAATGCAATAACCGCATAGTTGTGACATAAAGGACGCATTTAGATGGTTTTTTTTTGCGTTTTAAAAATATCAGTAGTCTAGAATGTGGGCGTACTCAGCTGGAGGAGTTGCTCAGATTGTCATCTCCAGGCTTTGACAACGCTTAAAAGATGATGGTAATGTGAGTAGACGTTACAGCATTGTTTGCCCCTAAGTTACAACGCTAAATGAGGACCAGTATTTGTCGTTTACTGCCAAAGGAAAAAAAGGAGCGCAGCATCACATCTGTCTCTTCAGCCCTTTTCAGCCACTGTTATGACAGTTTCAAAGTACACAGTGTACATTCGCTTAGGACAGATTGGCCTATATTTTCGTAGACTTGTCAGATGTGTTCCACTTACTGCAACTCACAGTCGCTTGCGGTTAGCATGGATTAGAGATCATGCATTGTGGACAAATCAACAGTGTACTTGTTTTCGAACGAGTCCCGTTTTTGCTTGTAGTCTGATTCTCACCAGATATTCATATGGAGAGCACCAGGTAACCTTTACCACCAAGAGATCATCAATGGACGACACCGTTCCTTTGGAGTAGGATTGCTCTTTTCAAGGTTAATTATTCTCGCTTCCAGAAACTATCTTGCATGCTCAAATTGGAATCATGACAGGTCAAATCTATTGGGACTTCACTCTGGAACGACATGCATGAGCTCTTCGGGGTGCCATGGGTGCAAAATTTGTGTTTATGTATGACAACAACCGTCCCCATCCTGATAACATCGTAAGGGAAAGCCTTCAATCGGAGAATATCCTAGGTATGGACTGGCTATCATTTTCACCGGACTTGAATTTAATAGAACATGTGTGGGACAGGCTTGGCCGACGAGGGGAAACCCAATCAACTACCTCCTACATGTGCATTGGAACTTTGAAGAGTATTGCTTGATGAGTGGTGTGATATTTCCTAAGATTTGTTCTATAGTTTGATAATCAACATACCTTGGCCTTGTACGGACAGTATTGCATCGCCTGACAGACGTACTATGCATTAACCAGCATACCAAGCATGTAATGTTAGTTTTTGTAAATGGAGTTGCTCTTTACCTTTTGTGTTACAGCTCTTTCTTTGCCTGAACATGCATTATCCTTAATTTATGGACAAGAGTGTATTTTAAAAAATATAAAGAATATGAACATGTTTGTCTTGCACAAAGCCCTTACTAGAGATGAATTATTAAAACTGATCAGTAAAATTAAAATTCTTTTAGCTACATTAAAATAATACCTAAAATTTATTACTAAATAGAGCACGTTTATTTTGTTATAATTGTATAGATATTTATAACAAATATTTAAGTTTAATGTTATGATGGGAAAAAACAGAGTTCTCACATCAACTCTATTTAGTTATTCTAGTTTAATATTTCATTATAATTGAATTCCTAATTGCTCATTAATAATCTTTTTCTTATGAATCAAAACTTTACTTTCTACATAATTGAATCGAACAATTCAGAAAAAAATCAGATAAAGAATACTTAAGTACAGTAAATGTGGACAAAATTGTATGTATGTTTATTAATTGAGAAGAATTTGAGTTAAAGATACTTGTTAATATTGTGCTTTATGATCTTCCGCTCGAAGGATGTCAATGATTCAACTTGAAATGTACTCGAGGAGCCACCACATTTTGGTCAACAGTCAGCAATCTCGTAGATTTCACGAATATTTGACAGAGTTGGCTCAGAGGTCAGAAACACATTTCACATTCACATCGTAAATGTGCTAAAGGGGACTGAAGTCAATAGGTAAAGATGGGTAAGAAATCAGATTTCTGTGCTCATGACACTCAGACACAATTCAGGATCGATGACATAGTGCATTGTCCTTTTAAAGGGCACATTCTTTAGTGGAAAGATGAAGTACAAACAAGGGAACATGATAAAGAATATCATTATTACCTTATGAAGGACGATCCCACAAGTACCAATGATCTCATTTCAGTCTACATCAGCAATCCACAGCAGGAACGCCAATCTACAATCTATAATCTACTTGCAAAAAGTTTACATCACTTAATGGAACTTAAAGTTTACACCACACTGGTACTCTGCTATAAGTGATTAACGTTGTGAATCTGTATTGATTGACCAGGTGACATTTTTGCGAACCTAATGACTAATTATGACGCCCCCTTTCTTATTCTAATTGTTTCACCTTGTAAAGTACTTACATGGAAAAATTGTTTCTGTACTCCATGACAAAGAAGAGAATCAACCCCAGACTTCCTTAAAAATTGTTAATAATTTTTAAATACGTTTCTTGTTGACATTTTTGGAAATGAATTTTTGAAGGCAACAAATGAAGTTAAAGAAATTCCTCAGTGGTATGTGACGTTTGTGAAATAAAAGACAGTAAAAGATAAATAAAATAATACAAAAAAAAATGATAAAAAAACAATAACTTATACTTTAAAAGTTCGAGTAATTTATATCTTGCTTTTATAGCACTAGTGGTTCTAGAATCTAATACTTAATGACTACTTTAAGCGTTTTCGGAAGAAAAGATAGAAAGAAAAAGTAGAAATGAGATGATAAAAGTTAACTATCATTTTATTTCACTAGGCAGTATTTCAAGCAATATTTTGTTTAAAAGAAAAGTTTAATTTTCTTTTTTTCCCAAAAGGGGAAAATAATCTCACCCATTAAATTTATTGACTGGGATGGATATTACTGAAATTCGAACCAAGCCGTTTTCCTACAAAATGGAGATTTTGATTAAAGACATAATTTATATAAAATTTAAGTGTACTATTAGAAAAAAAACACAAATCAAAACTCTATCAAATCAAAGAAGAATAATGTTTTCCAACATATCATCATATGTTTGTGTGTATTTATAGTTTTATTTTTACAAGTTTTAATGTTTTAGATGGATACCTTACTTTTCAAATGATATTGGAATAAATATTTTATGAAATATTTAAGTAAGAGATGCATACTTCAAAAATATCGAGTGGAGTTGAAGAGTTTTTTATTTTTACCCGGTTTAATTTCTTATCTCGGGATACAGGAATCAACAGAGAAATATTTTTATACACTCTTTACGTTTAAATTACTTTAATACAATAAATTGATGCCAACTTGTATAAAACAAAAGTATTATTTAGAATGTATATATTGGAAGGGGGGTGCAGCTCTGGGATACCAGTGATCCTTCAAATCCTGGAATTCCGAGATGTATATATTGATCATTTAACAATGTAATGAATAAGAAGCAAAATATTTTGATAGATTTTAAAATAAAATAATGATGAAAGGAAGAATAACTATTATAATTTCTTAATTCCTATAATCCTATTTCTGGAAATCAGATACCTGAGGACAAGCATTTAAAGCAGTTTGAAAGAAAGAAGATACACATACATAAATGAAACTCCAAATGAATTCTTTTTAAGAGTATATATTGTTTTCAACGAATGGCTTGGATATTTTACTGGTTCATAACCCTTATTCAGTTTCTTTTTCACGCAATTGTTGACATTCTTTATAATTAAATAATGCGAGGATGTTTAATACATAACATGCTTAAGTTACAAAACAATATTGCAAGATATTATCTTACATTTCATTTAAGGTATCCGACTATTTGCGACAACTTTTTTTTTGAAAAAATGGAAATATGGGGACTTTTTGGGGATTTTTAGATTTATTTAGTATATATATATTAAGAAAAAATCCGAAAATTGAAAACAGAAAAAAAATTTATAATTATTAAATTCGGAAAAAAACTGGTGAAAATGTATAAAAAAATACATAAACGGAGCCCTCTCTGTACAAATATTTTATAAACAAATTCTTAATTTTTCAATTTTGATGTGTTACTTTGTTATTCATGTTCGAAATGACCTTCAGGATAAGAGATATTTTAATTTTTACCATAACTAGAGCATTCTATGTTAGTGATTATAGGTAATTGCTTAAAAAATCCGTGATTGAATTTACATAATGGACTGTAAATTTTTAAATAAAATAGTGATTGATAAATCTGAAGGTCAAAACACTTTTATTGTTACACATAAACAAGAAATTCAGCGAATTATTTCGAGAAATTTTTGAGCAATCGCTGTCCCCGTTTGATCTTTTCGAAAAAAAAAAACACTTTTCGAGGAAAACGCATTTTAATGTTTGACATCTTGTGTAAAGTTATGACATCTGCTCTTACTAAAACACTTGTAGTTTTTGTTCTAGGAAATGGAAAGTATAAAATTTGGTATTTTTATTAAGCTAAAAAGATGGGCTATAAAATAAAATCAAAGAAATTTTTTTGTCAATTTTTGAAAAAAAAATCATGATTTTAGGATAGTCGAGGCTGCGGTAGCCGAATGGTATAGGTATCGGATCGTGGCTTGCCTTGTCACGAGTTCGAGCCCAGTACCACTAAAGACTCGCCGTGTAGGGCAGTTATGCACGTTAAATCTATCGAGAGCTGAAACGTCCTCTCTTTGGTGTGGCGTGGTAGTTAGGAAAGGGGGGTGCCAGCTCAGGTGTCGTCCACGTCACTTGACCATGGTTCAAAATTGCATGGTCCGTTGCCAAAAGCCCTCGTGTTGCTGAACAGTGTGACGTTAATATTGAATCAAGAAATCAATTTATGGTAGTCGGATATCTTAAAATAAATAAATAAATTTAAATGAATGTTTTCGAATATTGTCGAGCCAAGAGGAATCCGAAGATATTCTCAGAAATCTGTGCATGGAATCTAGCAAATAAGTTAGTACTCTGACATAAATCTTAACTTAATTTTAGTCTTACTAGAAATCCCCCCACTATTTTTTTTAAAAAATTTTTTAGTTCTTTATTGATGGTTCATAGTGAGGCATTATTTTGATATTCTTATATAAACATTTGCAATTTTAAATATTATCTCAAATATTTCATTTGTGTATTATTAAGAAGTTAAAATGAAGGGGGCAGTGAATACACACTTTCGCCTTTCTTTGAAAACAATGTTAAATAGAAAGACTAAAGAGACTTTCGAAACATTTTAGTCTATAGGAGAACTTGAACACTTTAAACTTGGTTAAAGAATTCCTTACCATTTTTCATCCCTTTTGGACTTTTTTCTTAGCAGATTTTGTCTTTCGAGTATTCTTCCGATTGTCGGACAAATTCGGTTTCCTGTGAAAGTGGAAAAGTGGGAGGGTCCAAATCGATTGTTCTATTTAGTTTTTATATTTATTCTGAGGATTCGTACAAGAACGGGACATTTAATTTTAGCTTTGTTCTTTCTTGTTAAAAGTTTTCACTTTCTTTCTGCCCTCTATTAAAGTTAACGGTTAAGCGAAATTTCTAGAAATTTTGTTTCTTTCACAGTTAAGTTATGAAAATTTTTGGTATTCGCACACAACGCATGTGTTGGAGCGTATTTATAAATATAAATCGTAGTTGAATGTTTTGTCATCTTGTAAGGGTTTTTAGCTGATTAAATATTCCGTTTTGTTTTGAAATGACAAAATACGTTAGAGAAACTTGTTGGTAAATATAGACAGTATACAAATATAAAAAAATGATACAATTTTAAAAATTATTAAAAAATATTGCAATAATAAAGTCATTCTCTTTATGTATTTTTTTTAAATTGAAACTATTTTGAAAGAAAATTCAAAATACTTGTACAATAAACTTTTATTTATCAAAGTTGGTTTTTCTAAGATAACAATTAAATTGAGTAAATCTTTTATCTTACATATTTTCAGTTTAAGTAGTTCTTTAGCACGTATAAAAGTGATACATTCTAGTTTGTTTCCTTGTAAATTCGGTTAATATGATTACAGTTAATATGTATACGCATAAATAATTTTAATTGCCAAGAATTCATACGTTTTTACTCTCCTTTTCAAAAATAATAAGTTTTGTCATATTTATATCTATGCTTGTTAAAAAATATAATATATAAATATCTATAGTGAAGAATTTATTCCACAAACAACAATAGGATCATCATTTCTTTTCATTTCAAAACAAAAAAATCGACTTACTACTAAAATAAACAAGTTCAAATAATTATTACAAACTCAAATATTTTAAAATCAAATGATGTATAAAACTCACTGTACGTTTTAAAACATATACCACATACATTTTAAATAAAACTATGTAAAAGACAACTTTAAAAAATACCTACGTTATCCTTGAAAATAAGATTCCAATAATTAAGAATTAATCAACATAAAAAGGATTTTAAATGAAACACACAATTAATAAAATTTCAGAAATATAATTAAAATGAAACTATCCACAGCCTCAATATAGTGAGGTTGCTCATTCGGACTATACATTATTAAGCATGCATTATCTGAAGCGTGAATTGCATTGACTATGCATTATTTGAAGATGATGCTGTAGTAAAAAAAATATATGAACTTAAACTGGACCCAAATTAATCAGCACATAATTTTTTTCTGTCATTCTTGTAAAAAAAACCACCGAAAGCTTGAAGAAACAGCATTATGAAACACATTTGACTTAACCTATGGTGTACTTTTTATAATTTGATCTGAAGACGGGGTAATTTCCTTAGCATTTTATTTATGTTCTTAAAATTTTTGAACTGATGAGGAACACATTTGTACTCATAGGTTTAGATAAATGTCGATCACACTCAATACTTTTACAGTAGAATATTAAAATTTTCTTTAAAGTACACGAGTGACAAGAGAAACTCCCAATGAGCCTGATATTTCTTCAAATCATTTGAACTAGTGAAATATTTTTTTCAAACTACTTTACATCTGTTTAAATTTAGCTTTCACAGATTTGCTTTTATTCTGTTATTTCAATCGTCAATAAATAAAAATACAATTTGTCAATTGATCTATTTTTATTGATGAACAAATAGCGCAAATTATGCCCAAACAGCGCTGTAATGATACCCGAATCACAACTAGCAGCATTTTTATTAATTTGAGTTGCTCATCTAATCCCTTTGGAAGGCTCCAAAATGGAAGGAGAAAAGTTCTCCTTTTCCTGTCACTTGACTATTTGAAAATTAGTATAATGTCATTTCGTCGCATTACTTCGGGAAAAGTTCCGGCACCTATAGGTTAGAAGCTTATGATTATCAAAGCTATTAACGTTACCTTTTGTCGTAAGGAGTTTGAGAAAAAATATATTTACAGCAGATGAAAGGTTGAAACAACTAAAAAGCTTTATATATATACACAAATATTACATTTAAAATTTTTTTCACTTTTTACATAGTTATGAATTTATAACTTTATTAACTAAATAGATATTAACATACATTTAACTTACTTTTGGAAAATTGCAATAACTATGATATATAAAAATAACATTCCATAATTAGTCGTCATATTTAAAACACTTAAATAATTAAAACACGTAAATAATTAGTACTAAAGAAAATTTTTATAAATATTAATGGTAATCGGAGTAAGTAAATAAAAACCTACCATAATGTAAACTTGCTAACAATAACACAGGGTTACAATGAAATAAATACACGAGCAGTGGTACTTAATGTATCTTTTGGTACTGATTTCAGAAATAATAATGAAAATCTTCCATCACGTCACGTTTTTATGAAAAAAATAATTTTACTTGGATTTTATGCACATTAACCAAAATTCTTTACAGCGTTGAATTTCTTCCCTCCGTGGCTGACTTTCATTCAATCTAGGTGAAACGTACGGAATACCACCCTGTGACATCTTTACTTTGCCTTCCTTCTCTTCCTGCCACAATATTTCTCTATCAATAGCGTCGGGCGAATCATTAACTTAAATCCTTATGTTGGCTTGATAACGCAGGAACTTTCACTCTCTTCAGTATTGATTCTGAACATAAGATGCTGAAATTTTGAACTTGGTTTCAATTTTTTTCATGTGTAATTTATTGCAGTGCATGCACTGAGCAAGTGGGAACTTCATTTCAGAAACACTTTTAACAATTGTTTTTATTTTTGTGCGTTTCGTGAAACATGGCTTTGAGTTCGAGACGTTGTAAAAATTTGCCAGATGACTCTTATTACATATACGGCGAATATAGTTTAATTAAAAATCACATGAACATCATTGCAGACAGTGGCGTAACGGAAAATAATTGGGCCCCCCCGCAAGGTCAGATCTTGGGCCCCAAGCCGGATATATATATATATACAAAGAATTGCAAAAACATAACATAATGTACTTTTACACATCACGTAAAAATATTTAAATATTAAACTTTTAATGTATCACTTTTCAAATTCTTCATTTATGAATCACGGTATGAGCTTGACCTTGTTCATCAAGTTCCCTGGCATTATTACTACTAGCACTTGCACAAGATGATGAACTTGCGGATATTAAAAAGTTATCCAATTTTGCATATTTGCTATTAATATTATACTCCTTTTCCTTTCGAATTTTTTGTTTTTGAGAACCACCCAGTTTTTTTAACTCCACTCATTTTAGGGCCGCGTTTCTTGTCTTATTAACAAAATAACAATATAAGAACCAGAATAATTAATTCCGTTTACAATAAACAGTTCTAATATTACAAGAGAGAAAAGAGAGATCAAAATGTTTTAACAGCGAAGGAACACTCCCTATATTGAAGTGCATTGAATATAAAAATGTATATGTTCTAAAAACAATTTTGTGAAGCATTTCTCTTTATGCTTTATTTGATTGAATATTCATAAGTCTACGGAAATTTCTATGGGTATATGGGTTTCTAAATCATAAATCTAGACCATGTAATCATTTAAAATGCTCTCTGTGCGTTTTCAACTATCGTAATACTATTTTTCATGAAAAAAGCATAACAGATGTACGTTATTTACAAGTTCGCTAAATGAAAATGAAATACATGTAGGGGGGGGGGAAGCTAAAGACGCCAATAAGTTACTTTGCTACTTCAGTAAAAAGTAACATGTCTTTTTTCTCCCTACCGTTAACATGAAGTATACTAAAAAAACAGTGATGAATTTCTTTTATCTTTCTAGCATTTTATCCTATTTTCCGTCTGACTTTCTTTTTATCTGTTAGTAATTTAGGTTTGGAAATAAAACCCACTAAAGAAAAGTATCTCTTTCGTCGCGGAGATTACAGCAAATTAAAATATTTTTTATTTGGTTATTGGATCTAAGATATCTAATAAGCGATCAAAGTTTTGATTTTGAGTGATGTTAGATCGCTAATATGAAATTCGCTTAAAAATTGGATTAAAAAAATGTAAAGCTAATTTTATGAAATTCTACGTTAATGGCGTCAGTTTAGCTTTGGGCCCCTAGAAGCCTTGAGCCCCCTCCCCCCCGCAGTACGGGGGTGTACGTTACGCTACTGATTGCAGACCATGTAAAACAGCTTTTTCTTGCGTATTTTGGCATGAAACTCTGAGATCAAGACAAATCATGGGCTCATCATAAAATGTATGTAATGTGCCTCAACGATATACGCTTCTGACTCAAAGGAAAGAAAACTGCTCTACGATTTGGAGTTTCTATGACATAGAAGGAGCCGAAAAACCACCCTGATGATTGTTACTTTTGTTAACGTCTTATCCATAGATATAAACACAAAAATAAAAAGATATCTTATCCTGATAATATTCCATCGGCCATACGCCTCATTCCTCAAGGATCTACTATTCCAGTGCGTTTGCCTCCAACCCAGTTGCAAAAAAATTCCAGGTATATTTGAAGTCAAGTTAACAGAGGGAATCCTTATTGGTTCAGATATTCGCAAGCTTATGAGAGATGATAAATTTGAGACTTGCATGACAGCAAAGGAAAAAAAATCATGAGTGTTTTTCAAAGATGTCGTCAGAAAGTTTCTTGGCAAGGATCCTGACTGTTAAAGAATTGTAATGAATAAGCTAGAGAAATTTCAAGATTTAGGTTGCTGCATGAGTGTGATAATACATTTCTTTCTTTCACATGAGGTCGAAAATTTAGGATTAGTCACTGAAGAACAAAGGGGGGGGGGGTTCCATCAAGGTGTCAAAGATATGGAGCTCAAATATCAAGGAAGAATGGACAAGAGCTTGTTGTTGGATGTTAAACGAGATAGGTCTGAGATTAAATATAAAAAAGAATAATTCCAAAAAGAAGTTTCAAAGGAAAAAAAGAGAACGTACCCAAGGAGAAATTGTTTGTTTTGCTTTCTTGTGCATTTGCTCTTCTTGGTCAATCGTCCATATTGGGTAAATACCTTAATATATATATATATATATATATATATATATAAAAAACAAATTAATATAGTGTTTTGGGGATTTTATTTTAGAAATTATATACACCATAATTGGTTCTAAACTGTATAAATCTTTAAGGAATTTCTTGTTCTTTTTACAATCAAAGACAACCTGTGAGGTCTAAAAACAATTGTTTTTATCTATGCTGAGAAATTAATTTGTCTCAGCAAGATCCAATACTTATATAGACTTAACTGAATAAAAACCACTGTTGCCAAATTGCCCAGGCTGAATTATTCGAGAGAATTCCTTTTCAAATAGGGTTTTAGCAAAAATATTGATATCTATTTTACAAAACTCCTTGACGTGATGGGAAACAATGGAAGTCATTTTCGAAACGAGCACACTAAATAATACAGAAATCACAGAAAACATCTTCTGTATTGTTCCAAAACTTTAATTTTGTACCCCTATGTAATTTAGCTAATTTGTATTTAAAATATATGTAAAAAAAATTTCACAAAATAATGATGACATTTTTTTATATTTTTAGAAATGTTGATAATTTAACATAAATTTTGTAAAGGTATAGAGTATATATATCTTGTAATTATTTGTATACGTATTTCCTGAACCTAAGTAAAATAAACAATGACTCACTTTCTACAAATTGCCATGATAAATTCTTCGGTAATACAAATAAATAATTAAACAGTAATATTTTTCAAATATATATATATACTTTATAACACCCCCTCCAAAAAAATCAATGTACCAAGAAATAATTACCCAATTTTGAGGAAATTTCTTACGTAAAGGCATTCAGAAGGGGTATATGTAAATGATTATATTCTATCTGATGTTCAATACACGCGAAAGCTACAGAGCATCGGAATTGCGCATTCATCAGGTTACATAAGAAGCTATTTTTAATATGATAGTCAAAATTCTTGTTGCATTTTGACTTTAATATCTTATGCCGGCAGTAGCAATGCCTCTCTGAAGAATTCGTGAACATTACGAGAAGGTCAGAGTTTGAAAGAGGTCGTTCAATTAGACTGAAAGAAACTGGTTGAATCGAAGAATGACTCGACATCTGGCTAGAAGCCGACAAACAGAGCAATTTTTAGAGCTGCTGCACAGCACCTGAATCTCTCGATATCACTTATTCTCCATGTAGCCCGGCGATCATTAAGTTGCTTAACTCTCACTCCTGTACACCATGAAGTCGAACTGAAGTGTTGCCGGTCTCCATCCAAATGAAACAGCATGGGACGTATAGTCTTTAGTGACGAGTCCCGTTCCCAACTGCGTCCTGACGACAACCGCAGACGTAACTAGAGACGGTTGCGTGGGGATCCTGCTATGCCTATCACCCACAACACATACCCATAGTGGGGTTATGGCCTAGAAATTGAATCTCCTTTGAAAGCTGGCCCCCTTTGATAGTAGTCATTTTCTGCATACTGACGGCGCAGTGGTGCGAACAGTTGTGTTGCCTTTTCTTTTGCAACACGACTTACTTTTCTACACAAAATTACCTGCTTGCACTCCGCATGTGTTGCTATGGATTGTGTTCAAACGTTCCCTAAAATCTCTTGCCCATAAATAACCTTGGGGATGTTATGGAAAAGCTATTACTACCATCCCGGAATGTTGACGATTTATCCCAGCAGATGAAGACAAATTGGCAGGAAATTCTGATGGACACCAAACAGGAGCTTTATTAGTCTATGCCGCGCTAGACCACAGTTTGAATCTAGGCCAGAGATGGACCAACGCATTATTAACTTAACTTTGTAATGGCCGAACTCTTAAATAATTTAAAATTCCGTGGTCCATTGAAAAATCCCTCGTGTAGCTGAGCAGTGCGTCGTTAATATTCACTCATTCACTGAAATAATATTATTCAATTGTTTGGAACTTTTAATCGTTTGCTTTTCTATGTATTTTCTTTACATCCAACAGTTTTTATCGCAATTGGACCAGCCCTTCTGGCTGCGTATCTTTTTTTCTTATAGATTGTGTGTGCGAATATATATATATATATATATATATATATATATATATATATATATATATATATATATATATATATGTGTGTGTGTGTGTGTGTGTATTGGTTGATTGAATAAATAATACAGTATATTTAACGTTAACCTTAATATATTCATTTGACGGAACTTAAATTTATATTGAAATACAAACTTTATAGCATTATACATACGCTTTACATAATATTTTCATTGACATTCAGCATGTTTTGCAATGATACATTTATGGTTTTATTAAATTTTTTTAACTGTTACTAAATATAATTAAAGAACATGCATTGGAGAGATTCTTGTGACTCCGAACAATAATTTATTTTTGTATTGTGTTATATTGCTTAACATTCTTGGCGTAACTTTTTTATTACTGGTCTAGTAATGTTAAAAAATATACATATAATAATAATATAATCTATTTTGTTCTAGTTTCCTATATTTCTTTAGTAAAATATTTCCCGAAGCTCCCTTTCTCTTTTATTCTTCTAAAACAAAACATTTCATGCCAAATAAAAAAGAATGTTAAATGATAAAAAAAAATATTTCAATATGGTTCATTGAGCATTGGATCGTAAATACTCCTGTTTATAGTAAACAATGAGATAAAATCTTAATCCTTTATGTTTATATAGACGAAAAACATTTGATTCTCTCCTGTAAAAGTTTACAATCCATCATAGTTTATTTATTCTTTAGATATTTGATAAAAGTTTTTGAAAGTGGAAGGGGATTGGACACACTTCAGAGGCCGCTTCTGGACACACGGTGAAAGAGCATGTCTTATTTTTAGTTGAAGGAGTACTTCTATTGTAAAGATTGTCTTCCAGATAAACATAGACATGGTTTTTGAATCGTTCTCAGAAGTAAAGTACTACTGATGAATCGATAGAAAACGATAATGGACGCTAGACAGAATAATGTTTGTAGGAGAGAAGTAAACAATATCCACACAAGTGTGTCATATGGCATCTATAAGTATTTTGTGCAAAGTATCGCTAGTTGGAAATATTTATTCTATGCAAGAAACTACAAGAAATGCGAGAAATATAAGAATTACCTATAAAATTAAATCAATGTACATATAATTATGTAAATATTATAATTTTTGACGTTTATATATATTCTTTTCAAGATTTCATATCAAAGATGAAATGTTTTGCGAAAAGATTTTATTGAAGTGTCTGTAACAGTATTCTAGAACTAAGTGGCGCTGAATTGGCTAACATTACAATTTAAATTCAGGGATTTAAGCAAGAGCTTATGCACATTTGAAACACAATTTTTCAGAATTATAAAATCAGTTTTTGCTTTAGACAAATGGTGCATTGAAGAGGAACGAAAAGGTTTACGATGGATATATGACTCAGCTTTATGTTATATTATTTCAGCTTTAAGAAGTACTATGCAGTTATTTAAATGCTGGGGGTACCATGTAAAAATATCTCCCTTTTATAATTTAAAAATGTTTTTATTAAATGCTAAATTGTATTTTTTTCGAAAAAGCATATTTTTATTTGTTGATCACATAGATATTATTATATTTATTACTTATATAGCTTATTTATATGTTGCTGTTGGCCTTAAGATTCTGTGCATATATTTTTTTTATTTCCAATGAGGCTGAGGATTGGTGTTTTACCATAGCAGACCTAGTACATTTCCCGGCAGTTGTGTAAATAAATAAAAATGATAATGAAGATGAAACCTTGATTATTAAATATATTTTCTTTTCATTATTTATATGTATTACTTGAATTTGTATAAGCCTTTTATACAATAGTACCTTTTATTTGATGTTTAACCAAGTTATTACAGTTTTCCATATTTTTTCACTAATTTTTACTACATTCGAGGCTATCTAAAACGTATAAAATGCCAATCTAAATAATATAGTAAATTAATAGAAAATGAAAAATAGGGCACAAGTTTTACGTTTTGTTTATAATATCTCAATATACCTTTCTCCAAAAAAGTAATTCTTTCCCAAATACGTATATCATGTAAAGCCACTTCTTGATTAAATATATGCATGCTTTGTTTTCTGTAGTTACCAATCATTATTGAGATTTGATTTAAACCTCTTTAGACTTAAGGTGTACCTTCGGATTTCAATTCGTATCTCATTACCAAATGAAAATAATCACATGAACCAGGAAGGTTATTTTTTGTGCACGTTTTTTGATTTTCAGTTTTACCAACAGATTGTTATTTTTTAATTTTGTTCCTGGAGTTTTTTTTTAACTCACACAGTCACAATGGTTGACTGAACAAAAAGTCATAAAAGTAAGTTATTTTTTTAATATTTAATTAAATTTTTTGAAATTGATATTTTTTGATAAAAATAGATGTTTTCAAAGAATCGTTAGATCATATAATAATCACACGTTTAACAGTTGTGGCATTTTAATTAGATGTAACTTAGAGATGCACAATTGTGTACCTTTAAAGTATGGTTGTTATCTAGTTCCAGATGCAAATGCCATTCAAATTGAGATTTTGCATTTAATGTTAATTTTTATTGCGATGATGTGCTTAATTCAGTACTTCTCAAGCTTTCAATACTGGCGCCTCCCTTTTCGATCACAATTTTTTATCGCGCCCCCCTTATACATTAATAATGTACAGAAAGCAATAATAATGCACTTTGACGCTAAAGCTACAATAGGCAATCTTAATTATAAACCATATAAATTAGTAACATAAGTATTAAAATTTTGTATACTACTTTTAAGCAATAAATAAATAAATAATAAAATAATAGGATAATTTTATTATGTTATTTTTCCTGTCTCTGATTTTTAAATTGAACATATTGCAAAATGCGGTGGCTGCTTAAAAGACAAAATATAGATATCTGCTAAATATAGAAAAATAACTCAGAGGTTGAATTTCAAATCATAAGAGTTCCTTATAAAAACTTTGCTTTGCAAGACAAGCCCATGGAAGTCGTTAATACTTATTAAACTTGTTCTTAATTTAGTATTAATTAATTAGTTATAAAATACTCTGTGCAGCATTGATACATTAAAAGTATACCGGCTGAAGTGCCCGCTCTTTGCACTTCATTTATAAGAAAATAAAACATTATTGATATAATCGCTGAATTGTAAGGAGTGCAAAGCTAAATGCTCGACAATGTTTACAAAAATGTAAAATGATTTTTTTAAAATGGTTGCTCAAATTATAATTAGTTTTAAGCGAATGGTAGTTTTAAGCCTCACAGAATTAGCATTTATATTTGATGTTAAATAATAAACAATAATATAAAATTCCGATGAAGAATAACTGTATTATTTTTAATATTTAAAGCGAAAAGACTTCAACATGTTTTAGTGGTCCTTCGCCAAAAGCTCTCGTGTAGCTGATCAGTGCGACGTTAATATTCAATCAATCAATCAACATGTTTTAACCCGGGAGCAGGCGCGCACTCGATACGGTCGAGCGGGGTTATTGAGTCACCGCAATCCTTTTTTTATATAATTATTTTATTGTACACGATACAAATCGTGATTCCAGGGAAAAATTTAATTAAAAAAAGTTTACTTACCTACTTTCAAGGACTTTTCAATTTTTCTTTCGTAACAAATAAACAGTTTTGCCAAAATTAATCATTTCGTAATCTGTGCGTCCCGCGCGACCACTTCCGGGTAAAAAGTGTATTCATTATTATTATATGAAATTGTGTAAAATGTTAATCGCGTTATGCTTTATATGTATAGAATACTCGTAAAATAAGTCTTGGCCAAGTAATTCTTCAAAGTGTGTGCTCTCCGTGGTTTTCCAAATATCATAAAACTCTTTTGCATGGAAAAAAGAGTAACAGAGAAATACATTACTTACAACTTTCCTAAATGAGAAACAAACACATAAGAAAGGGGTCATATAACTAACTGTACCAATAACTTAGAAAGTTAAACAGATTACAGCTATTATGTGCAGTATTTTTCTCAAAAATAATGACAGTGATGAATTTTTTATGTTCCTAAATTTCTTCGATTCTGGGTATAAGATCCGTTTTTTTTTCTGAACAAGTTATATGTTAGGCTTAAAAAGAAAGCGTAGTAAAAAAAATCTCTCATCCATGGGATTACAGCAAATCACATAATTTTTAAATTTTGTATATTACTTTTAAGCAAGAATAAATAAATAAATAAATAAAATAATAGGAAAATTATTATGTTAATTTTCCTTTCTCTAATTTTTAAATTGAATAGATTGCAAAATACAGTGGCTGCTTAGAAGACAAAATATCAATCTGCTAAATATGGAAAAAGAATTTAGAGGGTCAATTTCTAATCATAAGCATTCCTTATAAAAACTTTGCTTTGCAAGACAAGCCCATGGAAGTCGTTAATACTTATTAAACTTGTTCTTAATTTAGTATTAATTAATTATTTATAAAATACTCTGTGCAGCACTAATACATTAAAAATATACCGGCTGAAGTGACCGCTCTTTGCCCGAGTTCACTTGTAAGAAAATAAAACATCATTGATATAATAGCTGAATTGTAAGGAGAGCAAAGCCAAGTGCTCGACAATGTTTACAAAAATGCAAAATGATCTTTTTAAAATGGTTGCTCAAATTATAATTAGTTTTAAGCGAATTGTAATTTTGAGCCTCACAGAATTAGCGTTTATAATTAATGTTAAATAATGAACAATAATTTAAAATTCTGATGAAGAATAATTGTATTATTTTTAATATTTAAAGCGAAGAGACTTCAACATGTTTTAACCCGGGAGCAGGCGCGCACTCGATACGATCGAGCGAGGTTATTGAGTCACCCCAATCCTTTTTTTTTTATAATTATTTTATGGTGCACGATACAAATCATGATTACAGTGAATAATTTAACTGAGAAAGTTTACTTACCTACTTTCGAGAACTTTTCAATTTTTCTTTGGTAACAAATAAACTGTTTTGTCAGAATTAACGATTTCGTAATCTATGTGTCCCGCGCGACCACTTCCGCGCAAAAATTGTATTCATTATGATAATATGCATGTTACTGCTAAAAAATTGTGTAAAACGTTTTTTTTTTTGCATGGAAAAAAGCGCAACAGAGAAATACATTACTTACAACTTCCCTAAATGAGAAACAAACACGTAAGAGAGGGGTCATAACTAACTGTACCAATAACTTAGAAGGTCATACAGATTACAGCTATAATGTGCAGTATTTCAAAAATAATGACAGTGATGAATTTTTTATGTTCCTAAATTTTTTCGATTCTGCGTCTGGGATCTGTTTTTTTCTCTGAAAGAGTTGCATGTTAGGTTTAAACAGAAAGCTCAATGAAAAAATCTCTCATCATGGGATTACAGCAAATCAAATAAAAGTTTTTTTATTTGATTATAGGATCAAAGATAGCTAATTAGGTATTGAAGAAGTTTTTATTTTTGATGACTTAATATCGCGTGCCTATAAATTATATCAGATTAAAAGTGGATTTTTTATTATGTCTGAAAGTATTTTGTTTTAATTTATTCCAGCAAATAAATTATTTTTAAATCTTTTATTTTCGATATGCTCGCGCCCCCTCATAGGGTTATCGCGCCCCCCAGGGGTAGCGCCCCACAGTTTGAGAAACACGGGCTTAATTTGTTGATTTACACTTATACACTTAATATTAAGTAATCAAGATGCTCATATTCTAGTCAACAATTTAAGAAAAATTTAGAAATACATAAAATGTACATAACAAAATGTGATTTCGAGATTTATTTGGTTTATTTATAACTTTCCAATAATTATATTTTTTTTTCAATCTAAGATTTGATTTATACACATATCTTTTAAGACGCTTTTTATAAGTATTGTTATATTCTTATTTAAAATATTTAACTTGGAAAAAATAAAGAAATTATGAATCAAAGTGATGGCATTTCTGATGATTCAAGTGAAGGGAATTTTGAAAATTTAGCTTTGTCAGATGGGGCTCAGGTTTTTGTTGAAAATGAAGATAAAAAATGTATAAATCATACTACAAGAGGTAACACCAAATACTACTACAATAAACACTAGAGAAGTAAAAGCTGGATCAGGATCACAACTCTTTTACAACGTACCGTATGGTATGAACGAAAATTTACCTCTATTTATGACAGAAAAGTTTACATTAAACATAGGTATATGAAGCACTAATGCAAAATATATCTTTGCCTACAAAATTAGTTCTTGTGGACAATTTCATCTGAAAACCTAATTGTTATGTATTTTTCAGATTTTTAAAGAAAATTTAGGAAAATAATTGTAATTGGGAAGAAATTGGTATTTTTTATTGTTACATTTTTAAGACCGTCGGTTAGAGTCGACCAAAAAGCCAAGCAGGTAGCCAAGTCGACTCAATCAAAAGTTCTCTTAACCCTCAGAAGAGCAAAGAGCATCATCTCTCCATACATTGACACATATACTTCCATGTCCCAAAAAACAAAGAGTTTTGGAAAGCCATGAGAAACTCTGGCCTCTGTGGGCCCAATCCCGAGGCACCTGGAGAGAGCCGAGGTTGTTGCCCGCTTTTGCCTAACTACCGGACATGACTTTTTGGGAGTATACCTTCACTGGCTTTGCGTGGCTGCTAACGAGGCTTTCCCACTCTGTGGATATACCAGAAAGGATGGCGACCACCTGCTCCAATGCACTGGACTCGATGAATACCCGGTTGATGACATCGTCAGTTGGTACTGGGAGGCTCGGCGTCAAATGGTCAAGAAGCCAAGCACGGATGTTGGATAAATAAATAAAATTAGACATTAAGGGCCCACAAGTGTATCTCTAAGCATAACAAAAGTACTTTCAAAACATTCCCTTTTCCCTCGCATTTGTACTTCTGAAGATATTATTCCAAAAATCAAACCACCAATTTTTTTGTTATTTAAATTATTTCAAGTCTAAAGAGGTAGAGGCATGTCAAAATACAAGAGGTAGAGGCATATCAAAATACAAGAGGTAGAGGCATATCAAAATACAAGAGGTAGAGGTATATCAACATATGAAGCAACATGAAGTTAATTGTTTGTCCTCCTCAAACACAAATCATCAAATTGTTTGACGAGGTTTATTGGTGATGGACCTCATAATTTTTGGCCAAGATCAAATTATGCGAATGGCACCTGAGTTGGCATTCCCCTTTTTAAAAGGGAGGGGATTTTGAGCCCCAGATTTAACATGTATCAGCACCCCTACACAGTGGATCTTTGTTGGCATCAGAGCTCGAACCAACGAGTTCGTAACCATGACCAATTAGCTAAGGGGGACAAAAATATTTACTGCCGGATGACATGATATTTTTTGCTACATGTAATGGAAGTTCTCCAACATCCGAAAAATATATCAGTATGAATGAAATTTAAACCCTTACGATCAACCTTTTCAATGTTGCAGTTGGTTCAGATTTTATTTCTTTTGTATAATAATGCTAATTCACGTAGGACTCTCACACACACACACACATCTGGAAGGAAAATTTTTGGAAAGGGCATTTGACAAATTGTTTGACCTGTCGTAATTTGAATGTTTAAACTTATCGTGCATATTTAGAATCCTCTATGGAAAGAAATTGCAATCCATCTTCATCCCAGAAAGGGGAAATGCATTGCTCAAACAGTGGAAACGGAACCGACTGCCTCGGAGACTAAGAAACTCGTTTTCAGTATGATTTTTTTTCATAAAAGCTTTATAAGTGGAAGAGAGAACTACCCTCTCGTTTAATCTAGTTTTGTTTCAACGTGTAATCTTTCTTTTACACTTTACTATGCTA
Organism: Trichonephila clavipes; assembly: GCA_019973935.1. Classification (NCBI taxonomy): domain Eukaryota; kingdom Metazoa; phylum Arthropoda; class Arachnida; order Araneae; family Nephilidae; genus Trichonephila; species Trichonephila clavipes. The sequence continues at coordinate 195,923 of BMAU01000510.1, read as the reverse complement.
ACGGGATATTTACACGATTAGGCCACTGCGCCCTTACTTTAATATGCCATTTTTAATACTCTATCCACCTATATATACGTACCTAATTTCTTTAAAATACGTTCTATACTTACAGAGATAATCATCTGAAAGAGAAAATTCAGTGCGATGAGTAGGCTTGGTACTTTTAAATCCACACTTATTAACTACCTTAAAACAAACGCTTCAGACTTACAACAAAAACCTCTCTGTTCGCTTACAAGATCTAATCTATTTATAGTCTAGCTATTTAAAACTATAAAGCTATTTAAAGCATATGATTTCGTCTACACGGATGATGCAAGATTGTATCCTCCTGATTTTAAAAACATTGAAGCTTTAGTTTTGGCATGAAAAAATAATGTGGCTATTTCTCGTTGGGGGGTAAACTAGAAGTTAACTTTCCCGCGGACTTGGAAAGCTCAAGATCACAATGAATTAAAATACCCCAAGAGAAAATTTATGGAAATTAGTACATATATATATAAATATATGAGTGTGTATATGAATGAATGTGTGTAAGCATATGTATATATATTATATACATATATATATATGTGCATAATTGTATGTGTGCATGTATATTTGAATAAAAAAATTATTAAGAATAAAAAAATATGTATATAAATTTACATAATTTTACGGACATAATGTAAAGGAAAATCAGTTAATTTAAAAACTATTCACTAGAAATAATAGTAAACGAGAAGATTTAAAACCGACATGTAAATCAGACGATATAGTAAACTGAAAAAATTTCCTTCTGATGTTTTCCCATTGATTCACCAAGATACGTTAGGTTCATCCCTTTTCGTACTTTTTGAAATTCATTCAGCTGAAATCACATACGTATTTCTTCACCTAATCTGCCCATGTACAGCTTATGGGAAGTATGCGAGTTACCTTTAGCATCTTGATGAAACCTGTGTATAAATACGTGTGAATCCATAGTTACGGGAATACACTCAGAAGCTCAGATTACGAAGTAAACAGTCATATCACGTAGTTAGAGTCTGCAATAAAACAAAACAGTTTCTGGAAGGTAATGGTAGCTGATATTATAGTTCAGTTTAAAGGGATGAGAAAAAAGCCAAAGGATAAAAATATCAATGCTGCGAAGAGTTCGACTTTCAAAGCTTTCATAGAAATACAAATGCTAGAGGCATGCATTTTTTCTCGCATAAAAGTTATCTGTTTCACTCCCAGACTGAAAAAAAAACAGTAATACCGTTATATTTAAAACTGCTTTGTTTTTTTAAAGAAGTTATTAGAATATTTGAAATATATATATATTCCTTTTATTTTATTATGAATTATCACTTTTTGATTAACATTGGAAGCTCCAATGTTAATTGATTATTCTTGACACAAAGTATTTGCTCTTTTATATAAGACATTTCAGGTAATCATGTTGTTTCTTGTTTCTTTGTAAATCTCCTGCTTGACGAGATTTATGAGTTTATTCATCCTCAAAATGTCATATACAAGCATAGGAAGACAAGACTTTGTAAATCGTCGAAATAATCAAGTAAAATACTTAACTGTAAAATTCATACAATTGTAATTTCTTAAAAATATTTATTACTTTATGCTATTGTATTTCATTAAAACGAAATCAATAGGCAATGAATACTATAGTGTTTAAAGAGCACTGAGTTTGCTTATACGAATATTCATTAATTTCACTTAAGAATATCGTATGAAACATGGAAGAGGAAACTTATTTCTCAGCGGAGAACAAAAATACTTTTAAAATTATTGTTGTTACTGACAATATCGTTGAAATATTTCAATCGTTTCAAGTTAACTTCTGATTAATTTATTTAAATTGGTTAAATTCGGTGTTTGATTTCATGTCAGTCAGTAATATTCGATGTTTAATGATCATTTAATAGGACAAATAGTGAAATTGCTTCAACCATGTGCGACGTTGACATGGTGTATTGCATATTGGTCCAAATCTAAGTGCTTGCGAGAATGGTACAAATCTGACATGATTTAACATCTACTGCATTTGCAATCATTTGATATGATAATTTATATTAAATTAAGATTACTATTTGTATTAAATTTAGTAAAGAAATTTCGAAAGCTGTAATATATTTCTCAGATTTATAAAAATACAAAAACTAATTTAAAAAATTAGGAAAAAAAAGTTTTTTGCAAATTTTATTTGAATTTTCAAGTAAGAAAAGTAACATTTTTATAAAGGGAAAATGTATATTCCATTTTTTATTCGAGCGTTGCTTGATTATTCTAAATATATCTGAAAACTCAAATAATAGTTATTAAGCGCACATATAGACACGAATTCTAAATATTTTTCGTGCATATGTGACTACGGATTGGTAATTACCATAACAGACCTAGTATATTCCCCGGCAGCTGGTATTATTTTTAGTATGACACCATATAGGTGGGTATTAAATGCCGCAATATAATATTGACGCTCAGTTTCTTCCTGAGAATGAGGCACCGGAGTTCTGACGATGAGAAACTGTATTAGAGGAATTTAAATTTACCGAGATCCCACAAGCCGAACAGGCACTCTCGGGATCTTTAACATGCCGCATAATCAACGTTAGGGATGTTGCCGATTTTTTGCTTCAAGAAAATCCACAGACTTGGTCCGGGTTTGAATCCCTAAACTTGGGCGTGCAAGGCCATAACCAAATCAATTACACCATCCTTTCGGCACGTATTATAAATATATTAATAGTAAAGCTTTATTAATGTATGACGGATTTTTTAAATTTTTTCTTTTTGATCAAAGACAAATTGATACTATTATCAGTAACCTAAGTTTCGGAACACAATATTTTTTTTATTCCACCAAAATAACAATTCATATTTTCAAAAAACGTTGCACTTTCATCGCTACTAAAGGGAAATAATAGGCAACGATTTGTCTAAACATTATAAGCATCAGTTAACGTATATGCAATTCATAAAGTAAAATTTTTCATTACTCTTTATAACTACCTTCTAAATTTGAAATCTCAGTAATATTCTGAAACGCTGTTCAGCTTTGTTTTTAAAAATACTATTATGAAAATTTCACTGTCGTCACTAAATTGTTGACTTGGCTTATTGTTTTTTACATTTTATGAAACTTTTTCCTTAGAAAAATATATGTGTGCAATGTATATTGTGTTAATTTCTCTTCTTTGCATTCAAATAAGGCAAATAAATATTCTTTTTTGAAAGTCTGAAAAAATAAAAACGAAGAAATATATTGGAAAACGGAATATTTTTAGTACAAAATATTTCAGGTACAGGATTTTTTTAATGTATCCTTAAAATATGTTTTAAACGAGAAGAAAAGCTAGAAAAATATCATCTGCTTATGTTTCACAAATGGATGTATATCACTATCATCTCTATCTGTTATAAACTCAGAAAAGTATAGAAGTTTGCATTTCTGTGGTATCATAATCATTCACTGAATTGAGAACAATTTTTCTCTAGACAGCATAAATATTTGCAGAATATCTTTAAAATAAAAGAAATGGCTGTCAACCTTAACGGAGAAGGCTTTTCAACACACATATACATATGAACCAAAAACATATAACTCAAACTTTCCCAGCTGTTACGTAAAAAAATTAACCTTTGAAATATGAAATAAATGTATTGTGAAATATATATTTTTACCTCTAAATTTTGATAATTGTAACGTGTACTCACTTTTATTATCAGATTTACTAGCATTGAAATGTACATTTAAAATATTTTCTGCAATATTTACTGAAATACTTGATATTTTTGCAAAACTTTATCATAAACTATTTATTCATAATATTTATGTTCCAATGTTGTTTTTATAAAGCAAAAAATTCAGTTGAAATATGATTAATCAAACCACAGTTGGTTAAAAATGTCATTTAGCTTTGGAAAAACTTTACTGTGAACCAATGATTAATTTTAGTTTTTTAATCTTGAAATTGTTTTTTTATTTAGATTCAAGAGTATTTTGTATAGCGTTTTGACAAAAAACAAAAAATAAACGTTTTCCTCTAATAGAGCAATTTTTTATAAACCAAAATCGACATTTTCACTGAAATTGAATGTGCCAATATCATTCACAGCAGTATTATAAAACAGTTACATTATAGTTCATGTGGTAATAGTACTGTAAATTTCAACTATTAATAATGATTCGTTTGTTTCAGGAAGTCGTAGACTACAGTATCCTGCAGTATGGATAATGCAGAGGCTCAGATGAATTCATTTCCTTCAATTGAAAGGTTACAACACCCAACAATTCCATCTAAGCCTCAAATTCATTGAAATGGTAGAACATTCTATGATTCTGTTTTGAGGTAGAAAATAAATTTTTAAACTAGGCAATCTCTCTTTCTCTCTCTCAAGACCAACACTAATGAACCATGCTGTCAGAGTGAAGTGGAAGAATATTAAATCGTACATAAACTATCCGAATGATCATGAGTAGATTAACGCAGTGCTTCTCAAATTTTCAATATTTGCGACACAATGTTCAACCATAATTTTCATCGCGCCCCCTTCCATGCCATAACAATGTATTGAATTCAATAATACTGTGCCTTGACGCTAAAGTGACAATACGGCTTAAACCTCTTAAGTGTCACCGGCGTATAGAAATGTCTCACTCAGCCAAAGTGTCAACTGCCCTGGACGTATATATACGTATTTCTGAAGTACGTTCTTCTCTGTGCGCTGCTATCCATAAAATTATTCCGAAGGATTTGGAGTACAACAAAAAGACCTTGACAGTGTTTGCAAAGGATTAACTTATTTTAGAAAATGTGTTTATTTATTCGTCCCCCCCCATACATCACATACGCGCGCATACGTGGTAAACGGAGGAATTGAGGCGCGAATCATCGCATAACTCTTAATTGGAAGTTAAGGGATTAATTATAAATGGTGCAAATTTTTATGATAAATGTTAATTTTTGTATATAATTTTATATACGACAAGCCCATAGGGTAAGCCCATTTAACGTATTATTGTTAAATTAATTATAAAATACATTGTGCAGTACTGATACATTTATAAGTGTATCATATCAATGTAAATTTGTGTTTTATTTATTATGTAAAAATCTATTTTGTTTACTTTAATAAATAAATAGAGTTTAAAGAAAGTCTTTTGTTTTCGTTTTTTAAATATGATCGCCCCCCTCGTAGAGAAAACACGCCCTCCTAGTGGAGGGTCGCCCCACAGTTTGAGAAATGCTGGAATAACGTGGTTACCACTGCGTGAGGAAAACCGTTTAAGCAGAATAAACATGTCTAAAAATCAGAACCCTGATTTTGAAAATTCCTGACGTTTTCCGTAAAAAATCAAACACGAGGGTATACGGTATAGGAGATTTTGAATCTTTTGAAGAAAGGCTAGTGTGTCATGGCTTTTTGATTTATTTTCTTGTAAAATATGGATGACTCTCGTATTAATCAATGATCCAAAGTGATGAACAAAAGGAGTGGAAATACAGTAAAAAATCTCCCTCTTTAAGACTAAGATGCAATCTGAAAGGAAATAATTCCATCTTTTTTTTGGCACTGTTGTGAAGTCATCTTTTCAGGCTACCTTGAGAAGGGTCAGACCATCACGAGTGCATAGTACTGCAATCTTCCAATTACACTGCGTGGTGATTTGATCAAGAAATGGAGCAGTATTACAATCAAAGGATACCGATCCCACATCGTAACCATGTTCCTGCTCTCTCATTTAAAGATGGAGTCAAAAATTCAAAGCGAGGTGGGCTTGAAATTTTGTCACATCTGGCTTTTATCACAATCTCGCCCCAAGCAGCATTTTTCTGTTTCCTGATACTCATAAAACCATCTGGGATTGAATACTGAGCAGTACAAATGACATTGCACAATATATGTAGAACAACAGTTTTTAATTCAATCAGCTGAGTTGTACATAATAATAGAATTTGAAAGGTTAAGAAACACTGAGAGATATATGTGACTCTGAATATTTAACATGTAGTGTATGCCGGGCCATGCAGCTAGAATCACTAATTATAGAAATTGCATGATTATTAATGACATAATTATCGAAATCACTCACATCGCGCGCATACTCACACAGAGAGAAATACCGGCATCAAAAGGGAAAGAGAAAGCCATGAAACGCCGGGCAGGCAGCTAGAAATAAATAAATATCGAGTTTCTAATTTGAATATATTTCTTAATAATTAAGATTTCACTGTATCCTCCTCGGCTCTCTTTGCATTGAATAACAATCAGAAAAAATTGTTTGGTAAATATATGTATGGGAAATATTATCGCATAAATTTAATTTCCAGATTTCAAAATACAGATGTTATATGATTCATTGATCTTTTGTTTGAAAATTTCTTAACTGAAGTTTAATACTTAAGATATATTATTAAGAGTTAGAAATTATTTGCAAAAATAAAATGCTTGAGCAAGAATAATATATAATTTTTGGCTTATAGATTTACGTATAGCTATAACGATGTTCAAACTATATATTATGTGTCAACAAATAAGCTATAATAACTTTTTCTATCAAATACAATTAAAATTAATTACTTAGTTTATGTTCTGCAAAAAATATATATGTTAATAAGTATTGTGTGATTGTGATTTTTTTCATAGTACCACGCTATAATAATGAATTATTTAAAATATATCATGCTATTTAATTTGTTTAGCTAAATTACTACCGAAGTAAGATAGAAAAATTACTGTCAGACATGAGTTCTTATTACTTGAATTATTAAATGAATTTAACTGTACATCTTATAGAAAAATAAAAGTAGATAACATGTTTCTATCTCTGTAGGCAAAATTAGAAGCCACATATATAATAAAGAAATTCTAAAAACTAACCTCGCGTAGTTGGAATATTTAATCACCTTCAATTCCTACGCGTGATACCTACGCAAAAAAACAAACCCGGATTACATTTGCTATTCTAATCTCCTACTCATCGCAAGAAAATGCGACCTTGTTATTGATTCAAAAGAAGTTTCTAAGAAGGCTTTGTTTTATAAAAATGGAAATGCAATAACTTTTGCCACTGAATTTCTCAATTCCGATGGTAACCCCCAAATGAATCATATCTGCTTTGTTAGATTGTTATCTTAAGTATCCGAATTGTTTTTCTTTTAACTTAATTTGTGTTTCTTTATTTTTGAATTATTCCTCAGGTAACCTAAAGAAATAATTGTATTTAATGTTATAGCTTGGGAAATTTTTCATATATATGCGAAATGCTAACGGAATTAAGGTTACATTTAGGGAAGCATTGACATCGAGAAATTTTGTTGTTTTAAACGTTGCAGAATAATAGCAGAAATAAGTCCCTCAGAAGTAGTGAGTTTTTTTTTAAATTAAAGGCTAATTCTGAAGCAGGGTTATTTGAAAACAAGATGCCTGTGCATTATATTTGATATAGTCATGAACCAGTGATAAAATATTTGTGATAAACAAGTTATTTCCTTGTGAAGAAATCAAGGTGTCAAGAAATACGGTAATGATATTTTCCTCCAATTATAAATGAAAACGTCATAGCACGTTTTATCTATTGTCCCCATTGAAAGAAGCAAAGAGCCCTTAAACATTTAAACATCACATTGCTCTGAAATTTCTTCATGAAACACAAAGTAGAGTTTATCAAAGAAAGAAAAACGTGTGTTTTTAAAGTTACTAATCTTTCTTTTTAAGCATTTAAGACCTTGAAATAACTCTCCTTATGTTAAAATAAAATAAACGATGATGTGGATAATATGCAAGAAGTTTTTATTTAGTTCCCCGAATATTATATATATAAAATATACCGTAAAATCCGGCGCATAACGCGCACTTTGAACACAAAAAAATAGAATATCGAAATTTACAGGTGCGCGTTATATGCCCGGGATAAAAATGAGATCTTTAATAATAAAAAAAAGATGAGCACAGAAAAAAAATTAGACTTATACATAGATTGAGATACTATTTATTTAAAACAAATTACGTTCGTTAAGAACTTATAGGGTTGTAGTTCTAGAAGAATACTATTTTTTCCTGAAGATTGAAATAATACCTCAAATGAATGACTTCATATTGCAATACGTGCGTATCAGTACCTATCGTAAAATGGGGGTTCGCGTTATACAGCGAATGTACCAAAAAATTAAAAATTGCTGCCTGAAAGTTTAGGTGTGCTTTATACGGTGGTGCGTGTTATACACCGAATTTTATGGTAAGTTTTAAATCAAAATGAGAATTTTCAGCTCCTTCAAAAATCAGAATATTCCTAAGAACTTCGGAACGTGGACAAAGTATTAATTTATCCTCACATTACAGAATTTAAAATATTTTATTCAGATCAAAAGAAGAGCAAAATTTCAAAAAAAAAATATTTATTTCCAAATATACTAAAAAAAATATTTTTTCACATCACCAAAATATTTAAGTGTGTGAAAATAAATAAAACATTTTTTTGATAAGTACACATTTACCTTTTTTATACAAAATGCATTTTTATGCTATGTTATTTCTCACAAAAATGAAGGTAGGGTTATATTTAATTGGAAAAAAATATAAAAAAATATACAAAAAACACAGGTTTAAACAACGACTTGACTTAAAAATCATTTTACGCCAAGAATTGAACTAGGCATGCAAGTGATGTAAGGAAAAATTCATAAATTGAAAATCAACTGAAAGAAAATTATCTAATCATATCTATAGCATTGATGTTCTATATAAAAATATTTTCTACTTAAGTGAAATTGCAACTCCTTCTAATGCAATGGTAAGATGATACCCACGAGAAAACTAATAATCATATTCATATTCCGCTTCCGTCTATGGGTATTGAACCATGGTTCAATTATTCAGATGCTCTGATCTTCAGTGCTTCATTATAAGTAATATTTCACTTATGGACCACCTTTAATGTAATATTCTTTGTTTACAGTAGGCAATCAACTTTTGTTTTCAAAGTTGCCTGAAAACAATACTTTTTAACAGTGATACGTTGACTCTTCCATCTCTTCATTGCGTACATAATTTAACAAATTAGATGAAAACTTGCAGTTTCAGAAAATATTGGTTTTTATTGAAAGTAAGGACAACACACACACATGCCTATTAAATTAACATAGCAATTTAAGTTGCTTTCCTGCAGACATTTTAGAAAATTACATTAAAACTGAATAAGCTTTATAATATCTAAATCACTTTACAAAGCAAAACATCTAAAATGGTCTTGAAATATGAGATGTATTCTTCTTTCAGTACCAATTATTTCTCCTGGATATTCTAAAAAAAGTATCCAAGAATTTCTTACAACAGTTTTCACCACTCGACGAGAAGAGGCCTCTTTTTTTTCTCGGCAAACGACAAACTTATATGTCAACTTATGTTAAAACCTCAACTCTCCTTAATACGGTATCATTATAAAAAGTTATGAGAGCTGCTTAACACATTAAAATTTACTAAAAAACTCTCATAGGAGGGGATGGGGAAATTAGGAAAATAAGGAATCACACACCCTCAAATTAAATTTTCCTTTCCAATGTTTAACAATTTAAAAGTCTACTACAGTTCTCATGTATTCCCCCTCTCTCTGCGAAGTCTATGTACTTCAGTTCACATGTGGAGGCCGCAGTAGCCGAGTGGTATAGGTATCGGACCGTGGCTTGCCTTGTCACCACTGAAGACCCGTCATGTAGGGAAGTGATGCACGTTAAATCTGTCGAGAGCTGAAACGCCCTCCCGTTGTTGTGGTGTGGTAGTTAGGAGAGGGAGGTACCAGCTCTGATGTCGTCCATGTCACTTGACCATGGTTCCAAATTACGTAGTCCGTAGACAAAAGCCCTCGTGTAGGTAACCAGTGGGACATTAATAATTAATCAATCAATCAGTTCTCATGTACTTCCCTCTCTCTATCTCTGCAAAGTTTATGTACTACAGTTCTCATTTATTTCCCTCTCTCTCTCTCTCTCTCGGGCTACATTAATTAAATATTAAAAATGAATAACCTCGTAGAAGTTTTAAAATCATATATGGTATTTTTAAATGTCGCATGCAATATGTATTGTATATCTAAAAATTTAATGCTCTTTTTATGATGTAACGAATTTGTGCAAAGTTTTACTTTTTTACTTGATGCTTTTTTCACTGTGTTTAAATTTTTAATACATAAGTATATATTTTCTTAAAAATATAATGATTAATTTACTCTTTTTCAAATGTAAGTTATATGCCTTTTCATATGTAACTCGGTTTTATTCTTTATTTTCCTGGTGTGAATCAATGCGAAATGCATAGTTTATAAAAGAAATCAATATTTACATTTAAAATTTATAATTATACGAAATTTTTGCTTCCCTTAATTTATTTAATTATGCAAATCTTTTTCAGAAAATAATTACATCCAAAATATAAAACGTTTTTCTGAGTAATGGAAATTTAATTCTAATTTAAAAATTACTTACTTTAGATGATTTTAAATCGTAAAGTTTCCTTTCCATTTCGGAACAAATTAAATTTAATTACGTTAGTAACTTTGTAAAAGCAATGGTAGAAAAATATTCATATTTTCCTCAGATTTTTAATTTTAATTTCGCAAATGAAATATTTATAAAATTTATTACATTTTGTAATTAAAGGAGACGCATATACATATGTATATATGAATATATATACTTACAGAATATTTTTGTGCTAGTAAATTGCTTTTACAGCAAGAAAATTACAAAAATATTATTAATACTATTGGAGTAATTTTAGTTTTACATATTAATACATGTTTAATATTATTTTGTTACTTTTTTACAATTATTAATTTGTTATTAATTTAGTTTTATTTTTTAGGCTTTGTAATTGAATTTAAATCACTGAATTTGGCTGTACCTGACTTATTATTATTTTTTTTATTAAAGCGTGATCTTAACACTTTCCAAGTTTTTTAGGTGTATACCAATGTAATTGATTTAAAATTTCTCTTCATTATAAGATACAGGATTCAACTCTCTCGTGTAAAGAGAAAAATGAGAGTTTAACTGCCTGTGAGATCCACTTTTTTCAATGCAGTCCTCATGATACATTGCTATAAATATTTTTTTCATCTCTTTTTGCTTCAAAACTTTCAATTATCTTTTTTAATCTTTAGTATTCAAATAATTTGTCTCTCAAATGGAGTGTATACACACAAAACATACATAACACGCACGCATGCTCGCACGCAAACGCACACGTCACAAAACGGGTTTCAGAAAAGTATCCTTCCCAAACTGAAATAGCTTTATTTTATAGTTATGTGGTTATCTCGGTTTTATCAGTTAAATGTGGCTCAAAAGCACACTTTCAAAAATTAATGAAAAATAAACAACTAAAGATTTTTTATGCTCCATTCAGAAAAATTAAAAATTTCTGTTCTCGTTTCTCAAAATTCTCATTTGAAAGTGACTCCAACGCAATACATTGTACAAGTTGTAGCAAGGTTTATTGAATTTAAGTCTGCAACACATGTACAGCGTAAATGGAGCACCACCACACTGGGGTTTGGAAGTAAAAGTTCCTTGGGCGATGGATGAAAAGAGAAGTTCAGTAACGTGGCCATCCAGATCCCTAGACTTAATACTTTTGAAAATTTTCTTGGAAGAAAATGTTTATTTATCTTTAAATAGTAAAACTGATGAATTGAAAAGTCAAATTACACTGGTCATTCAGATTATTGCTCTTACAATGCTTCTCAGAACATGGCTAGAAATCCCATGTAAACTTGATATGTTGCGCGCAATTAATGGTGTACACATTGAAATCGTGCTGTGAAGTATTGTGAAAAAAACCTGAATATTTTCTTCATGGAACAAAAAAAAAAGATACAACCGTAATTTAACATCTGTATTTGTGATTTTGTAATTAATATTTGAAACTATATTCATACCTTTCGAACACCAGTTTTATTCTGTTTAAAAAAATAATAATAAATGTTAAATAGTTAAATTTCAAATATTATTTTTTTAAGTATTTATATTATAGCATGAAAAACTGTTTAAGAACAAAGATAATTTTCTATGTGTTAGAAAAAAAAACTCATTGAAAAACAAAAGTTTTCCTTGCTAAGTAAATTTTGTTGAAAAATCATTTATGTATTTATTTCTAGATAAATTTAAATTAAATGCTTTATGATCATCTAATCAACAAGATCTCAAGAAAATCTTGCAATGCCCCCCCTTCTGGGGAAGCCGTTTCTTCATATGCTTGACCTAAATCTGTAGTAGGTGAAGACTGATGACCCAAACTAACCTATATAAATCCAATTTATTATTACCAAATATAATAATCCAAGATAAGCAAACTGTAAAGGGAAACTCTAGAGTAATATAACGATAGCTCATAACCCTATGTGAATAAGCGCACGAAATCCTAATAGCCTAACTTTACTCAACGTTATTTTAAGAATCCTAACTTCTTTAATTTATTCTAATAGTTAAAGTTCGTCCTATAATCCCGCGTCGAAATTCAGATTCTTACCGTAACAGCACTATTTTCAGTGACTCAGCTCCTTTTCCTTCTCTCTACAATTATCAAACTCCCACTATACATATACTAGCTAATCTGCATATCATGGTTTCTTCTTGAGAGGGATAACTGTGAAATAACTCGATTGCTGGCCCCAGACGATTAATAGAAATTCACGTAAAGCTCCGTCACAATTTTATATCGTTTAAGATTAAGAAGCGATTAAAGCAGTGCTTCTCAAACTTTCAATACACGCGACCCACTATTCAATCATCATTTTCATCCCCCCTCCATACAAAAGCAATGTATTGAATTCAATAATACTATACCTTGACACTAAAGCTACAATACGACTTTAACCTCTTATGTGTCACCAACGTATATAAACGTCTCGCTCAGCCAAAGCATTAATTTTCGGGACGTATATATACGTCTTTCCGAAGTACGATTTTTCTGTGCATTGCTATAAATAAAATTATTCCGACGGCTTTGAAATGCAATAAAAGGACCCTGACAGTGTTTTCGAAGAATTTACCCATTTCAGAGGATTTGCTTATTTATTTCCCCCTCCTCCCCCTCCAAAAAACATCAAAATCTTCTACGTGGTAAATGGTGGTATTGGCGAGCAAATCGCTTAACTTTTAATCAGCAGTTGAGAAATTAATTGTAAACCGTATAAATTATCAAGATAAGTGTTAATACAAGCCCATGGGGCCACTGATAAACATCAAACTTGTTCTTAACTTAGTATTGTTAAATTAATAATGAAATATACATTGAAGAGTACTGATTTATTCAAAAATGTATTATATCAGTGTAAATATGTGTTCTATATTTTATAATATCAGAAAGTATTTTGTTAGTTTACTTTCAGAAAATTTTTTAAATAGCCTTTTGTTTTCGACTTTTCAATAGGCTCGCGCCCCCCTCGTAGAGTTATCACGCCCCTCAAGGGGGGCGCGCCCCACAGTTTGAGAAACACTGGATTAAAGAAATAACTGCTTAGCTGCTTTCAATCAAAATGTCATTGGTCGCGGTATATTAGTGTTCATGGTTATAGACTAGTGGTTGTCGTGTCATTAGTAGAAGCCTTAATATCACAAAAGATCCACTTGCCTTGAACAGACACTGATGCACGTTAAATATGTCGAGGTTCAAAGTCCTCCCGTTGACGTGGTGTGGAAGTTCAGACAGAAGAGTGTCCGATCAACTGTCATTCTCGACAATTAACTATGGTTCAAACTTACGAGGTCGTCACCAAAACTCTGTTGTTGCCTTATAATTCGAAGATAATAAACATTCACTTGCGCAATAAGAATGTCATTATAATGTAAAATAATACTGAAATATAATTTTAGAGAATAATGTTTTTAATATTACTTCAATTTTGAGAGTGATCACTAGCAAAGGAAAATGTTTAGGAAGTATTTAAATATGCTTTGGTATCAAAAATACTTCGAAGTACTAAATTTCTCACATGTTACGGAATATCTCTCCTTAATAACGGATCAGTACTGAAAAAGATTTAAATTTATCTTTAAAAAAGGTAATGATGAATCTGTTTAATGTGCCATTTAATTCTGAAAAGATCTGATTTCAATAAGTGCTAATGTATAATTGTGGATTATGGTGAAACCAGGATAACGAACTTGAAACTATGAGTTAGATTAGAATTTCGGACCCCGTAGAATCGAACAAAAACCATCGTGTAACCTGAATGATGCAATTTAAATCATGTTTTTTTTCGTATCGTTTTATTTAATTATGTCATATGTCTTCTCATTGTTACTGCTCAAATGTAGGGAGCAGGTTGCCAATTCAAGATGTCCGTCTTTTCGTCTGATATTGACTATTTTTTTCAAAAAATTTGCCTGATTAAATCTTTTAATCAAGCAATACATTTATTTAACAACTATCATCAATGTAATGTTCCATTATTATTAGAGATGAACATCATGCATTCAATTTCATGCACCTTTCCCTCTTTGGCTTACAATTTATAAATATATACCAAGATCAGTAAATATCTATTTAAAAATCTTTATTTCGAGAAAAGCTATATTTTATGCATCGTCTTCTTATTATTAAAATAAATCATAAATTATTTAATATTTCTATTGGAAGAGGATTACATATGAAAAAATACGCATAAAAAAAAACGTAAAAAATTATTACATTAGCTGTAAATCTATATAAATTAATGAGTGTAGTTTTTTATTTTTAAAATTAAACAAAAAATACGTTAACTTTTCGATACTGCACAGAAGTGGCACGCACAAAGAAGGTTTCGGTGTTCAACTCTTCACAAACGAACACATTTTTAATTTTTACCACAGAGAATACTCTTCAGTGTTTTCATCTACGTGTTTTTTTTATGTGTTAGGCCAGTTTTCGCCACCGTTGCACAGTATACTTCAGTTTAAAGCATGGTGCTCCCTTTTCTAGATGTAAATAAATATATTAACATATTTATTACATATCATGTGTAATGTGTAGCAATGCACTCTTTTTTGATGGAACATTTTCCTTAAGTTTATTAATAGGATTCTGTTTGAACTACTTCATTATTCACCCAGACATCGAAACATGTTTGCATTTATTTAGGGAATAAGCAACAAAATATACTGTGATGTGCTTCTTCTCAACTATTATATCATTGTAAAAAGCATGCGATAAGAAGAAAGATGGCATTTTTTTATATTAATATTTTAGACGAAACCCTGCGAATAGCCAAATAACTTACCGCACTTGCATTTAAATCACATATTAACTTGAATTGGAAGTCAAGGTAAACATTTATTTTTTAAATTTTGTTCCAGACATAAATTCAGACGCCCATGAGATACATAAAAAAAAAGAAAATAATATAATTTTTTCTCATTTGAATTATTCACTATAATTGTGAGAAGAACTGAGTAAAAATATAGGTCTTTAAACCGCGGCCGTAGTTTGACAACCCTCCGCAATCCGTGGGTAGTCGGTACACTTGTAGTTACTCTGTGATGCATGACGAAGTTGAAGTGATTGTCCTTTGACTTCTAAGAACTGTCGCATTTTTTTTATTTTTTTTACTTTTAGAAACTTTTCGTGTTCTTCATTCTCGTCAGGGTCATTCATTCACATTGTCTGTACAGATTCAGTGTAAATGCAAGGTGTAAGTTTCAGACTCCATTTTTTACCACATTCCTAAATAATCGTTTAAATCCTCGAAGATATTCTCTTTTAGGTGAAATATTGAAATTTAAAAGAATTAAAATTCTTTATAACCTTAAATTTGTTTTCATCCTAGAAATATTTACAAAATAAAATAAAATGTTTAGATTTAAAAAAAAAATTGTTCACAGCAATTTTTTGCATTACGCAAGCTGCCAAATCAGAACATGAAACGAATATACAAAGATAATAGATAACAGTATATCTATCATAAGAACTTTAAAAAAATAATTTGGTATTATAATAAAAAAATTTACACACAAACATATCTATTTAGAACAACTATAACCATTTGCGGAAAATCCCCTTTGCATAAAAGGTTTGGCTTTTTTGGTACGATTTCGCTATCTTTAATGAACTGAAATTAAGCTGCAATAGAAAGTATCGAATTTCATCTTTCATTTAATTTGTTAGCAGTTTTTTTCTGCTTTTTTTTTTTTTTTCATAGTATTAACATGCATATTACATACCATGTATACTGTAATCGAAGTAATAATACGTTATATGAATTTGGCATCTTTTAAATGTTTGATTTAATTTAATAACAACAAAGTCATGCATATTTTTAAAACGAAGTGCCTACTGTTACGCTTGTCAGGTTTAGTGTAGGTTTATAATGCTCTAAAAATACACGAAATTTTTTCTCGAAGGGTTCATAACTTTAAACACCTATCAACTAAACGAGTTCAAAAAACTGAGCTACTATCATTTCTCTTTAATTTTTACTGAACGAAAGAATCTTTATCAGCTCAGTTTAATTTGAAACTTTATTAATAGACGAAATCATTATTAGATGGGAACGTCAATTTTTTGACTACAATGGTATTATTAATGAAGAGAAAGAAACAAGGTAGATGCGAAGCCCAGAGTTGGAAAACATTAATACTATTAGGAGCGATATTTTAATCAGGCCTTAATAAAGGAGACCAGTGTTTGTTCTAGGACAGTTATAAATCTATTTAGATCGTTAAACTTTGAATAAAAATTTATAAAATATATCATCACAAAAGAAAAAAACAATATTTCTGACAGCAACATTTGATGAATACATCATTCGCTGGAGTGAAACACTTCGCGCAAACACACATGGAGTAACAACAAATTAAACAACAAATAAAAAATAATACAAAGAATTAAAAAAGCATAAATACAGTCAAAAAGTCAGATTGTAGAGCTTGTAACGGCTCTCTTTTTTTCAGTCGTAGATGTTACTAGACTCAGAAGGGCAAGCCTTTTGTCAACGGCCATCCCATGATGAAATTAGTTCTTGCCCGTGATGTTCTTAGCAGAACAGTTAGCACCTATTCTCATCCGATCATCGAAGTGAAGCATCATCAGGCGCGATTAGTACTTGAGAAGGTGACTATGTTGTGATAGGACTCTTTGTGCTGCAATCTGGTAACTCTAATTCTATCACAATCTGCAGATCTCAATCGATATGGAGGATTTTTTCTTTTTTACAAGTAATTACAAAAAATATTATTTACTTAAGTATACTAATTAAATGTTTTGTATTATATAGAAATGCAGTAGAAAAATTCTAATACTAAAACATAAAAATCTAATATAATTGTCGTAAGAACATAATTTTACAATCTGATGAGGTATTTAATTAAGTATGATATTTGTATTTGTTTCTGGCTTGAAGGTAATTGTACATTTGGATTAGTTTGCAATTTGTGTTCATAAATTGTGTTTTAGCTTCCTTCATAATGGAAAATATTAACTCATAGCGCAGAAAATTCTCTCGTAATATAGAAGTAAACAGTATATGTAAATGTTTTTGTAGACTAAGATATTGGATTGATTTCTTTCAAATATCTGCAGAATTCTTTTTAGCGTTAAAAAAGGGTTTTAGGATAGCATCCTTCTCTAACTGAAATAACTTCATTTGTAGTTATGTGAGAACCTCGTATACTTCATTTAAATGTGGCTCAAATATAAGTTTCATAGCGGAAGTGTTTTTACAAAAAAAATTGTAAAATATATTAGTTTATCATTCTTTTAAGGAATCCAAGCCTCCTACATTTTCTTTAAAAGCTTTATTTTTACGATTCTCATTTTTTGCAATTTTTTCTAGATTGGGGAAGTGATCTGCAGCGAGTTGGTATTTTTTTTTTAAATATTGATGTGTTATTTTTTTTGCTGCTGTTGTTTAAATGCTTGAATTCTTTACCGTATTTCAAATATACATTTTATTTTACATTCTCAACAAATATTTAAATTATTTTGTTTTGTCTTGTTTTATGTTTATGCAAAAGACTTCAGCTGACACACTATCTGTCCAAAAGTATCCGGACACCCCTTAAAAAAGTGGTTTTGGCGAGAGACGCAATTTGATACGTAATTGAAAGCTATAAAAGTGTTAGTAGTGGTTTATCAGATTGTATTTATGCGTTTGTGAGGCAATGAGTAAGTCAAAGGAGCTTAGTGAGTTTGATCGTGGCAGTATAATGGTATACCACCTTTGTGGGAAATCAGTTCGTGAGATTGCGGACATTCTACATAAGCCTAAATCCACTGTGAGTGATGTAATTGTGAAGTGGATACGACGAAGCAGTGAAACGGCAGAAAAACGAACCGGTAGGCCAAAAATACTTGGTGAACGCAGCCGCAGAACTCTGAAAAGGGTAGTGAAACAGAATCACAAGTCCTCGTTGGTGTAAATTTCTCAGGAGTTCCAAAGTTAATCAGGAATTAGTGTTAGCAGCAGGACTGTTCATCGAGATTTAAAGAACTAGGGATTCTATGGTCATGCCGTCGCCCACAAGCCAAACGCCACTCCACAGAATGCGAAGCATCGATTGCAATGGTGAAGGGCTCACCGTCATTGGACTATGAACATGTGGAAAACTGTTCTTTGGAGTGATGAAGCTCGCTTTTTAGTCTGGCAGTCGGATGGACGCGTCTGGGTTTGTCGGATGCCCGGCGAACATTTCTTTAGTGACTACATTGTGCCGACTGTTAAGTTTGTTGTTGGAAGCATAATGGTGTGGGGGTGTTTCTCGTGGTTTGGCCTGGGTCCGTTAGTTCCTGTGATTGGACACATGAACTCTGAGATGTATGTGGACATTCTGGACAATGCCGCACTCCGAACTGTATGGCAATATTTCGGGGAAGGCCCATTTCAATTCCAGCATGATAACTGCTCCATTCACACATCGAGGCTTGAACAGACGTGATTTGACGAAATGGGTGTTTAAAAACTGTACTGGCCTTCTCAGAGCCCTCTCCCCCCGATCTAAACCCCATGGAACACCTTTGGGACGAATTAGAGCGCAGATTGGGACGATTTGGCGTAGCCAGCCAAATCGACCATCATCACTGCAAGCACTCACTTCAGCTGTGATGGACGCCTGGTAGGCAATTCCTATGGTCACCTATCAAAAATTGGTGGAAAGTCTTCCCTAACTTCTGCAGGTTGTCATCCATGCAAAAGGGGGACCAACATCATATTAATATGTGCCTCAAGACGCTCTAATTCCATACTACTGGGTGTCCGGATACATTTGGCCAGATAGTGTATATTACACATGATTTGTGAAAGAAATTTAAAATTTGTTGTCGAAGAGTTATAAACCTGTCCTGTGTCACAACCTATATCACAACCTGTGTTGTTGATATAACTGTGAATCGTGCCAAGAAACGCTAGATTGACATTGTAAGTTTCTTCATCTGAAGTTAACAACTGCTGAAATTTACGATGAAGCTTACATTTACGCTAATAAAATCTATAATCACAATGATTTTATCCAGAGTGTCTTACAAAACAATTTGTTTTTATCAAAGATTCAAAAACAATGAAATGATATCAAATTGTTAAAGTTTAAATGTTTCTTTAAAAATCAAAGAATCCTCCTTTTCTTAACTTCTTATGAAGATGTGATGGAGGTGAAAAACATTGACTAAATTACTGGCATTTAACTGTAATCGATGCCATACTCTTCTTAAAGTTTTCGGAAATGTTCATACTCCGACTTTTTCTGGTTGATGAATTCAGCGCAGCTTTCGTCACAGTCAGAAATTTTAAAAACTAAACATCTTTATTTTGTGTAATAATACAAAATTATTGTGTAACATTTTAAGATAATTCCTGATGTCTATCAATCACAGTTTTTCTTGAAAGAGTCAATTGTTTGTATTTATTAACTTCTTCTGGATCTAACCAATCCAATAAATCAACAATGCGTTCTGCAATGAATTCCACATCACTTAATGGTTTTTCTCTTTATTTAAGAGTGTGTGCTTTATTGTAGTTTCCATCAAGTGCTTTGGTATTTTTCTTCAGGAAAGCCACTATTTTTAATATTCCTATTAATGATGTACTTCATTTTTCCCCCTCAACTTTTGAAGTGCACCTTGTCAAGATCCCCTTCCAAATTGAAAATTTTATGTTCTTCATATGTCAAAAAGCATTAATTTGCTTTAACTTTTTTAAAAGTGTTTAAAGCGAAATCACCACACAAGCACACCATTTTATTTCACAGATGGAAAAAAAATAACTTCGACTTTAGATTTTGTTTTAGTTTCGCAATTTAACTGTCTTTCTTTTGCAGTTTGATATGCTGATTAAAAAAAAATATTAAATAATATCTTATGAAACCGTATACGTGATGAAAATACAATAACATCGTAATTTAGTAAAACTCCATAATAAGTATGGCTATGACTCGCAACTTTTGCTTTCTCGTTTTCAAAAATTCTGTTTATTTTAATATCGCAACACAAACATGCAAAGATTAATGAGGCTATTAACTAGAAAAAAATGGAAAGATAATGATATCAGCTTCTAAAAGAAGAATAACATTAATGTTTTTCTTTTACCCTACTTAGCATAGTCCTGTTTTAATAAACGGTATTTTCTTCGATCTTAAAATTTCAAAACAAACCTGGATTCTCAGGTTTCGTGCTCAAACAATTGCAAATAAAAATAAAGACAGCAGAAAATATTAAACAACATATGTACTGACAAGTATAGTAATAACAACTATTAGACAACTAGCACAATATAAGTTTGACTAATGACAAGCCACAACCATCTTTTTACAAACATTAATTGTAAGAAAATGGTTAAGGTGTAAGAGGCATATATATATATATATATATATATATATATATATATATATATATATATATATATATATATATATATATATATATATATATGTTGCATAGTGTTGCCATCTTATATTAAGTAGTGTTCTATGTATTGAAATATACACTTGGTTATAAGCACCCGCAACCTCTGAAAGTTACACATTTATACAGTACTTTTTATAACACTATAAATTTTCAATTTCACATTATTTAAGCAAGTGAATATAAATTAATACATGTTCTTGCTTCTATGAAGACAACTCAGATCGCTCTGGAAGGCCACACATTTCCAACCTATGTACAAGACAAGTAAATTGTCTAAGGTCCTCTAAGAAATACTTTTACAAAAGCTTTATATACATTTTTATATAGTTTTTTACTTATTGTTGAAAGAATAGCCAACGTTCACGATAATTCGCCAATTTCGCATGTGTCTTATACGTAAAATGGGAAATCACGCATTTCGTTTCATATAATGCCTTCAATAGGTTGCGATAAAACTTAAAAGCAGAAGAATTTTTCATCAATAGTTCCTTCACAATCTGGATATTTATTCAGTTTAATTACTCAATAAGTACATTTAAGCTTAAATGGGCTTCGTCTAGATATAAATGTAGTTTTTTTCTCAAATTTTCAAATTGTATCCTTATTTAGTGATTGCCCTTATTTTTCAGTAACATATTTTTATTTTGCGATGCCAAAATCATAAAAGGTCATTTCTAGACATATAAAAACATCTTATTTCTTATTTAAAATGGACTAGAAAAAAAGGGTTACACTAAATACTACTAATTTATTTTAATTTGTTAATCATTATTGTTTCTGTGTGTGAGACTCACACAAGTATTATAAATTTTCTATTAAATTCAGTATTTGCTCTGCAATTCCCTTGTTTGAAAAGCAGAATAATCCTGTAATCTTCGTATAGCAAAGAAAATGAAGATTTATGGTTGCAAAGAAAGCACACACTATTAATTAATCTCAAAAAACTAAGTGAGTTGTTTACAGAAAATTGTAATCATTGTTCATCACTTTTTGTAATTACATCAAGGAAAATAAATTACCAAAACTTTTACAAAAACACTGATTATAAATATATGTTGTAGTTACTATGTTTATCCTAAATTGCGCCTTATTTCTGTAAACATGTTTACAACTCACACTTATTTTTATCAAGTAAATTCTATTAAAGAGCAATTTTCATTAAAATTCAGTTTATGTTGCCTTTATACTTAAACTTCAAATCCCACGCAAACAGTTAACACTCATTTCAATTAAAATTATGTATATTAGTTATTTTTAATTTATTTTAATCTTATCAGGATGTATTTTTTTTACTATTATAAATATGCAAAAGCTCATTTTATTTTATACTATTGTAAAATTAATTCTAATTGCTTAATAAAATTAAATGTTAAATCATAAAATATTAAAATGGATATTCTCAAACTTACACTAAATTTTAATATATTTACTTCCAATGAAGCTGCTGATGATTGATTACCATTGCAGACATAGTGCATTCCACGAAAGCTGGTATCATTTTTTTAGTAGGGCATCATATAATTTAATACCAACCACCAAAATGTAATTTTGACGCCCCTTTTCCTCCCCAGAAGGAGGCACCAGAGCTCTGACGATGCGAAATGGTACTAAGAATTTAATTTTGCCTACACCATCCAAGGCAAACATGCATTTAAGAGATCCTTTACATGCCACATAATCATACGACATGGGCGTTAGTGATTTTCTGCATCATGAAAATCCATCGGTTTGGAATATGGTCGAACCCGCAAACTTTGGCGTACAAGGGCTACGACAAACAAACTACGCCACCCAATCGACTGATTGAATAACAAAAAAAAATTTTATAGCAATATTTTATTTATTTATTTTCCATAAAATATAACAACAGAACAAAAGACATTACTTGAATTATAAAAAGAGAATCAAACTTTTTGTGTGTGTGTGAATGAATAATACCAAAATCACATTTGAAGAACACTTTGCCTGGACGTATGCCCATGTAGAAATATGTAGGTTCAAACCAATGCTTTTCTTCGATAATCATCTCTCTTCACATCGTTTTAATAAAGAATATATATTTCCTATTTCATCGACTAGTTTGTAAGGCTACGTCAAACAGATGCAAACAACTGACAAAAAAACTGACTTTAAAAATACAATTTGATCATTGTCTCCCCTTCTATTAAAAATTCATAAATAAAAGTAACTTGATACATACGTTTCAGAAAAAAATATTACAATAACTTTTTTTATAAAGTTAGGCCCAGGAGGGGTCCTGCGGGCCACAGTGTCAGCCCAAGCTCAAGAAATCTTTAACTCTAGGGAAAATGTTTATTTTCTACCAATGACCTTGTCATATCCTTCTATATAACAGTCTTTATGATAACTAAAATGCATTTGTCACATACCTCCCATGGCAAACTTTCTTTACAAACTTAAAGTACTTGGAGTGATTGAGTTCTCCCACGCAACTGCTTTTGTTCCAAAATTTTTTCTTAGAACAGGCAACTTTTTCCCCTGTGAACGACTTATTAGTCTTGATTGCTGTGTTGCACGACTCATTATGGTATATAAATGTAAATGAACATGATATAAAAAAAGAAATGGACATCTGCGTTCTCTATTGGATGAAGTTGAAACTAATCAAGCAAGGGAAGAACCTGATGAAATAATAGATGTTAATCATGACAGCGAAAGTAAACTTGAGAAGAGTGACAAATATGAAACGTTTGAGTTGAAAGGAGAGAATTATCATTGGCTTCTCTCTTAAAAATCTCCATCAAGAAAGATGCGAAGCCACAAAGAGACCACATGACACACACACTGCACCCTGTTTAAAAGACACAAGCAAGAAAATGCTCAACATCACACTACACTATTATAGTGTTCACGATATTACACTAAAAATAATTTGAATGAAATATGATAGTTGTGGCTGTAAATATCATTATTGTAATTATTATAGTGTAATGTTAGCGAATTCTGTCTGTGATTTGTCAACTCTATGAAGTCATGCACATTTGAAGCATTTTAGTTCAGTTTGATTATAATTTTTCTAAAATAATCAAAGAAAAATTGAAAAATCCTCAAAAAAGTAGGTAAATTTTTCGTAATTAAATTATTCACTGAAATTACGATTTTTACCTTGTACCATAAAAATATTTATAATAAAAAGTTTGGGGTAACCCCGTCACCCCACACGACCACTAACGTTAGTAAGGGTTGCACCTTACTAACGTTAAAGGTAACGATTTCTCTTGAGTTAATACGACACTTACACTTCTTGAAGTCTACATCCGAAAATACTTCAAAACCTTTGTTCTTCCCCTGAATGAGTATATTTGTTTCGAAAAATAATACATAACCTTGCCATTACCTTTTTTTTGTTTCTTACATTGGATAAAACTGCAGACGATTTTTATCAAAACCACTCCTAGAATCATGACACTAACTCCAAATTCCTTGATACCATCACTCGTTAGATAATGATATGGAAGAAAGGTTATACTTTTATCCTTCATTACTAAGGGCTTAGAACTTTTCTAAGCGGTCTGTGTTTTGAGGTTCTCTTTGTTGTTCTTATTGTTTTCAAATGAGTTTTCATTTCTTTACTTGATGTTTTCCATTTTTACTTCATTTCTTTCATTAGATACTTAGTTTTCTTTTACAGTTTACTAAAAATGAAATTTACATGTTTTTATGAATAACACACACACAAATATACACATTTTTATTCTACACACAATCAGAGTTATCTGGTATATAAAGTGTAAAAAATATGTACATGTTTATTGCTCGTTATGTCGTATCTTCCATTTCTAAAATAAATATTTTTTTAAAATATATATATATATATATATATATATATATATATATATATATAATAGCCGGTATACCCGTTCTTCGCACGGGTGAACTGAAAAATTAAACAACACAGATTGAAGGATAAAGAAGTTTTTAATGAGTTAATTTTACGTGAATTGCAAATTAAACAAAAAAAGCTTTTGGCGTAACTCAGGTAACAAAAAAGAGAGAAATAAAACACCTTTGTTAAATTTTAAGTATGTAGGTATAATAGCTAATAAAAAGGATTTTTTTTATTTATAACTCCCCGTAACACTCTTGAGGGTTGATTTTTGAA
Organism: Trichonephila clavipes; assembly: GCA_019973935.1. Taxonomy (NCBI): domain Eukaryota; kingdom Metazoa; phylum Arthropoda; class Arachnida; order Araneae; family Nephilidae; genus Trichonephila; species Trichonephila clavipes. The sequence continues at coordinate 170,941 of BMAU01000510.1, read as the reverse complement.
AATACCTTCCTAAGCTGATCTCTGCTCAGCAAAAGTAACACATTGTTAAAAGTTTTGTGTAATGAACGCTTAAAATAGTATAAATAATTTTTATCTGAAAGTATAATACATTAATATTACTTTCTGTTGTATTTATTTTATGTTAAAATTGTAATATTCGCAAGCAACGCCGTTTCTTAAATTATAATGACGATCCAATGAAAAACATAGCGAAACGTTAACGATAGAGTCAAGTTGGCAAATGCCTAGCTACTTTCATAACTCGAGCTTTATTAGAGCTTTGTAAGACCAGCCGTGTAGGGGGAGTGATGCACGTTAATACTTTATCCACCGCATTAGGATTTACTGCAGGTTTTTTCATACAATATTTTTTTGGATCACTACATTGAAAATTAAGGGATATACATAAACAAAATACTCCACTTTGGGAAATTTAATCCGTTAGAGCTAATAAATTAAATAAAGATATTCCACTGTAAAATTAATTATATATACCGTTCACTTAAAATAAGTAGTCAAATCATTTTCTAAGGTCTTCATTAACATACAAAACATAAGACACTTAAATTTTGACAAACTATTTTTTCCGCTAAAATACTCATCATGGAACCCGTGCTGCCATATATCTTGGAAGAGTGGATTTCAAAGAATATTCCTGCTAATTATTGGTAGAATATTCCTTCTAAGTTGGTGTGGTGTGGTAGTTAGGTGAAAGGGGTGCCAGCTCAGATGTCATCCACGTTACTTGACTATGGTTCAAAATTACGTGATCCGTTGCCAAAAGCCCTCGTGTAGCTGAACAGTGCAACATTAATATTCACTCACTCTCACACTCCAAGAAATACAGAATAATAGTTATTGCGTTTTTAAGTGTAAAAATAATTATATCTGCCTATTCAATTAAAATTATAGCGTTATAATTAACTACTAACCACAAATAAATTTTGAAAATTTGTCCAAATGATGCAGTGTGAAAGAGAAAGCTTATTTACTTTAAGTATCAGAACTGATAAAAGCATTTATTTTGAAAAAAGATCAATTTCTAACTACCAAATGTGCATAATAAGATGTTAAAAAAACATTAAAATAAAGAGAGATTTACAACAACCTCTCCCTTCAGAACTTAGTTTGATTCTGAAATAAAAAATAGGCATTATATCAGAGGAATTAATTAGAAGCGAGCACCTTGCGTAGCCAAAACAAAAAAGGTTTTTCACAAACAAAAGATAGATATATGCAGACGTGGGGTTTTTTTTGCAGCGCATGCCAGAATTGCTAGCAGAAGATATATAATATTATAGGCTATAAATTATAGCCTATGTGCTATTCTGATGTATAAGCTATATTATTGTAAAGTTTCATTAAAATCCATTCAGTAGTTTTTGCGTGAAAGACTAACAAAGATTTTCACAAACTTTCACATTTATTTATATATATATATATATATATATATATATATAAATTCCTAATTAATAAATATCTTTAGATTCAAAAGTTATATTATTTGTAATTTAGAATATAATTTGGTAAAAAAAAAATTTACTTTGTTTTTCTTGGTGCGAGTTTCAGCAGCATGATTGGTCAAACCACCAAGTGAATTGTAACTCTAGGTAAACCTAAAACTTACTACTACCTACGTAATTACATGGAATAAAAGAAAATATTTTGTGTACGTAATTTCTGTTATTCGCAAATTACTTGACGGCATCTTAAAAGGGATATATGAAGTAGTACATAAAAAGTCCTTCTCATCAATTACCCACATATCATAATTTGGCGAAATCAAATAAATTCCAGCAGATATTGAAGGGATTGATGAGGCTTGGTACCATTAAATCTTGATTATATCGGTTTACGTAAGAAAAACATTCACAAAAATAAAATAAGTTGCAATAAATAAAGCAAAACAAAAACCCACACGGCTTACATACCGTTCGCAAAATGCAAACTTTGTTCTTCCTAGAAATCTCTTCTATTTATACCGATGGAGAACCGGAAGTCATTGAATCATATGATTTCCGGTAAAGTTTCTTCTGATTGGTCCAGATATTCGAGGGATATTAGAATGCATAATTTTTAATTAAAAACACTGAACTTTTAGTTTTGGAGATATAAGTTTATAGGGAGATCCTGTTAGGTGAGTAAATTAGAAGTTAATTATCGCGAGAAATCCTGAAGGACTTGGAACATTTCTGGATTAAAAACCCCAAATAAAAAAAAATTAACGTTAGTTATTGAAATATATTTCGCGCTAAAATCCAGGGTATAGAGCGCACCGAGATACATTGCGCACTTATACTTTCAAGCTGCATTTTTTAAGGTATATTAGCCGTATAACATACACTTATTTTACGAAGAAACCTAGAATGTGAGTGTGCAATGCCTTTACGTTTTGAAGTTATTTATTCGAAATATTGTCCTAAGATTTTGAAGAAATAGTATACTTCTAGAGCAACAACACTTTAAGTTCATAAAGAATGTTATTTATTTTAAATAAACAGTAATTTGATACATGTAGAAGCCTATTTTTTATGCTCGTCTCTTTTTATTTTAATTTTTAAAGCTATCATTTTGTACTCGGCTTAAAACGCTCACTTGTAAATTTCTAGGGTATTTTTTTGTGTTACCAGTGCGCGTTATGCGTCAGATTGTATGGTATATTGTTTATATCTATCTATATAAATTTATCATAATTCTATAATGAAACAAAAAATAGAAGTTCTTAGAGATTACTAGAATACACACAAAATCTAATTTCAAAATATCAATGACAAATATAAAAAATAAAATACCAACGTTTTAAAACAAAGTTAGAAATTTTAAGATAAAATATTATAATCTCTGATTTAGGACCCTTAAGTGGAGTTAAACAAGTTTGATGGCACCGACCTTCCCCCTATTGCAACTTAGTAAGCCAATATGGAAATGTTCAAATTTTCAAAAATTTAAAAAGTTAAGGCTTAAAAAATTAAGCTGTTCACCATCGCATTCTGAAAGATATTATAACATAAAATATATTAAAATTCTAAAGCAGCTTTGTGCACAATTTAACTGATCCACCGAACATCAAAAATCATGGAACCTATCTTTAAACTGGAAGTACAAAAACTCCCTAATATCTCTAAAAATATGAAAATTTAAATCTAGAACCCAGTATATTTATTAAAGAAATGCCTCATAACACCAACACACTAACATCCTAAATACCTAAATAGCTGATCATGCAACAAATCTTAATTGTACAAATCATCAAAAACTCACCCGATATGTATATATATATATACACTATATATAATGCGATCAAAATTTGTGTAATCAAAATAAACAAATGATTAAAAATTCAAACAAAACAAAAATTATCAACAATTCAGTAAAAAAGATCGAAATTTTATTTTTAAAAAATTAATATCTTACAAAGCTGAAGAGAAAGTAAAATTTCATTAATATTAACAGTATACAAGAGAATCATGCTATCTCTATCTGCGACTAAAACCAGATTTTATATATATGCCGCTATAAATGCCGGATCGGACCGCTGGCCGGTGCGCCTCCAGACACGTGATCAGCACTATATATATATATATATATATATATACATATATTTTAAAAAAAGGATTTTTTTACTTTCACTCTCTTACTACACACACACACCCACGCACCGCCCATATATTACATAATGTAAATCAAATAGCTTGAGAAATATTTTTCAATGCTTTCTTTAAAAATAAAATATTGAAGTGTTTGTATTAAATTTTCGACAATAGTTTTGAGTGAAAAAAAAGCTCATTAGAAGGGATTTTGAAAAATTAGTATTAAATTAACTAATATGCATATGATGGCGCAGTTTACAATAACATATTTGTATTATCTACGGTTTCAGCTTTTAGGAATATAATGGTTTAAAAAATTAAGAGAAGTATAGGGTGTTTTTTTAGAGGTATAGAACTTTAAATTGCAATAAAACAACGATGTATTATTCGATTGACATGAATTTTTTATTCGAAAGATAATCTTGTGGCATTACATCTTAAATATGATTTCTGGCATAGACCGCCATGGCTGGCTTGGATGTAGTCCACCTGAACGTCAATTTTCGATGCCTTTTTCCAACATTTGTGGTCGTATATCGGCAATAACACGGCGAATGTTGTCTTCCAAATGGTCAAGCGTTTGTGGCTTATCCGCGTAGAACAATGACTTTACATAGCCCCACAGAAAATAGTCTAGCGGTGTTAAATCACAAGAGGCCAATTCACAGGTCCAAAACGTGAAATTAGGCGGTCACCAAACGTGTCTTTCAATAAATCGATTGTGGCACGAGCTGTGTGACATGTTGCGCCGTGTTGTTGGAACCACAGCTCCTGGACATCATGATTGTTCAATTCAGGAATGAAAAAGTTAGTAATCATGGCTCTATACCGATCACCATTGACTGTAACGTTGTGGCCTTCATCGTTTTTGAAGAAGGATTCCACCAGCCCATAAAGCGCACCAAACAGTCAGTTTTTCTGGATGTAACGGTGTTTCGACATACACTTGTGGATTAGCTTCACTCCAAATGCGGCAGTTTTGTTCGTTGACGTAGTCATTCAACCAAAAGTGCGCTTCATCGCTAAACAAAATTCGCTTATGAAAATCGGGAACAACGGCAATCTCGTTTTGGGCCCATTCGACGAATCTACGCCTTGCTTGATCATATTTAAAATGTAATGCCACAATATTATCTTTCGAATAAAAAAACTCATGTCAATCGAATAATACATCGTTGTTTTATTGCAATTTAAAGTTCTATACCTCTAAAAAAACACCCTATATAAGTAAATTAACTGAAACCGATGTAAATAAATACCTTACCTAAAAAGAATTATTGCATTGATGCCGCTGAGGTACATATTGTAGAGAGCCTCTAGCATGGAAAGAAAACAAATTTATCCCAAATCCAATAAATCTTTTAGAAGTACTGTAAATTTCATGGCGCGTGCTTCATTTTTATGTTATAATAACAATTATTACACAAAATTTAGGCCTTTTTTTCAAATATTTTATGTAACTGAATTATTAATAATTTCTATCCTTATTTCAAATGACTGGTGTAATATTATTTTTAACGCTACCATGCACATTTTTTTAATATTCTTTAAGCTTTAAAAAAAATTGAAAAGAAATCTTAATTTTACACTTGACGAAAAATGAATGAACTGTTTTCATATACGATGGAGTAATAAGTCATAGGGAATCATAAATATATCTCAGAAATAATTTTTATTTATATTTTTACACAATTAGTTAGAAATTAATGGTTGCACTAATAAAGATAAATTCGACAAGAAACTTAAACAAGTCTGTAGCTCATTTATTATCTTTCCTTCACTTTGTTTCACACATGAGGATTCACAAAAATCGTGACCAAACATGGAGGCTGTTTCGGAACCACCTCCATTGCTTCTAAACATCCGACACATGCCTCCGTAGGTGCCGGGAAGTCATCTGCCTACGAGCCGTCAAACGAGGCGGCTTCCCACAGTTAGGGATCAACCCTTTGAAATGCTACGAGTGGGATATCCGAGTGTTGTTGACTGCACGGGGGGTGACGCAACTTCGGCATATTTAGCAAAGTCAATGACTATTATCAACTTCAAGGTTGGATGAGCAAGTTTTATGTCTGTCGGTCAAGACACAGGTTTTGAAAGTGAAAGGAGTTAGTAGGCCATGAAAGGTACACGAGGCCATTATTTGATGAAAATGGTTTGTAAAATGGAAAATGAATAGGTTTACAGCGATAAAAGACGCGCATGATCTGAGGAAATTATATATTTTAGTGAGAATTTAGAAAAAAATACATGCTATGTGATATACTATAAATGAATTAGATCCAATCAAATGCTCCATTTTTTTTATAAATAACTGGTAGTTTTAATGCTAAAATTTAAACTAAAAGGGAATTTGCTTTGCACAAAAAAAGTGTTGTGATGAGTAAAAATGAATAAGTGAATCAGTTATATAAATTATATTTTGTAAGTTTCGTTTAATGCTGTAATTAAATTATAACAGTTTCTATTTTAAAAATGTTCATTATAGCCAGTTTGAGGTGATTGTACAAGTTCTTAATACTTTGTTATGAATACAAATACTAAGTGCGCATTACTCATAATTTTAACATTTAAAAAGATTTAACTCTATGTTGTTGACAATCCATTAATTTTCTTCCTTGCATTCGCTTTTCCACCAGAAGGACACGATTCCGAATATTTTCTTATAAACATTTATTTTTAAGAATGTGTTTAATAGCCGTTGTCTCATTATATTAATTATATTTAAAAAGAATTTACAGAAGTAGCACAATAGTATATATACTTCTTTAAGTGAGTAAAGTAATACATGGATAATAGCTTAAATACAGAATCGAAAATTATCATTATAATATTGTATACACATTTATATAATAAAAGAATTCAAATAAGTATTGCCATTAGATTTTCTTTTGCGTATCAAATATCCCTCAAACCTTGTTGTTTTTAGTTGGATAGACAATGAAGTCGCCAAGGCAGGGTTATCAGCGTTTTTATGAAGACATTCATTTTTATTTCTTTTTAAAACACAATTACAGTTTAACCAAGTGGTGATCCAAATGAAGTGATATAAACCTTTTTATTAAGCTTTCTATTAAAACAAAGTGCACATTAGTTCGTGTGTTGATTTAACATGCAATCATTTATACTCTTTTTGAGATAGTACATCAATTTAAACTGAATAATAACCTTAGCTGCCGATCAAAAGTTACGCAATTCACTCCACAGTGCCACCGTTTCACCAATAAGTAAGCATATCCCATCTATTGGGCGGAAAAGAATAAGTAGAACCAAAAAAATTCTCTGGATTTAGTAAATCCTTCACAAACACTGCCAAGACCATTTCATGGTTTTTCAAATCCTTTGGAATAGTTTCACTGATAGCAGCGCAAAGAAAAGAATCCTATTTCACAAGGACGGATATATACGACCGGGGTACATAACGAACTGGTTGAGCTAGATGGATGTATACACAGGCGGCACAGTTAAGGGGTTAAAATATCAATAAAAATAACACTTCTCTAGGTATCTGTAAATAAATATTATTGCAATATTAATTCACATCACTGCCATATAATAGTGAAATGTCATAATTTTGTATGCTGAAAATTTAATATGTTTTACAATCTTTTTTTTTTTAAAAAAAATAACTATTTATACATAAAGTTTCATTAAGTATGATTGCATCTTTGAAAAATACAATAATCATACATATTTAAATTAATATGCATTATTTTTCAATTGTTATTATGCGTTAAAAAACTCGATAAATAGTCTTGATTGCTAAGAAAATCAGAAAACTATTTAAATTATTTGAAGTACTTCCTGAGCAATTTAGTTAGTAAAAAATATAAATAAAATGAAATATAAATATAAAATGGTTTACTGTAATGTTAGTGTCTAGACTATTTTTAATTTCTCATTAAAACGATATAGATTTCCTGGTATATAATGAAACACATTTCGTTTGGTAATTAATGCAGACATTACTTAAGGAAGACAGAATGAGTTAAGCAAATTGTTTTCCACTTTCTATACAAAGCTAGCTAATGAGGTGGGAAATGAGCGATTTTTGGAGGATAAATATTCGCCTATATATTTAAATGAAATTCCACGGAGATATACTCGTATCTGTCTGGACTAAATTTTAAATGAGGAGATAATGCTGGGTGTGCAAAATATTTGGATTTCCAACGCGATCGTTATCCGGAAATAATAATCTAATAAACAAATAATATCTTTTTTTATCATATAAATCTATAATATATATATACATAGAGAGAGAGAGTGAGGAAAATAAAATATATAAAAGAGTAAAATAATAAATAAATATACAACACAAAAGAGATAAATATAGACATTTCGTATATGATATAAGATTACATATATATCAAACATATACTGTTGAAATGATCTAATTTCAATGAATAAACAGGGTGAATCAAAAGTATTGTCCTGATTATAAATATTTATTGTTTTCAAACTGTTATAATCAGATATATGTTTTTTCGATATATTGTGAGTATTGTTACGAATTTTTATAAGATTTACCACAGTAAATTGTTAGCTGGGTGGCATAGTTGGTTTGTCACTGGCCTTCTGCCGCTAAGGTTGCGGATTCCACCCCAGCCCAAATCGGTGGATTTTCACGATGCAGAAAATCCTCAGCGGCCTGACGCATGATTATACGACATCCCTACAGTGTCTGTTTGGTTTGAGTGCTCTCGGCAAAATTAACCCTTGTACAGGTTCGTATCGTCACAGCTCAGGTGTCTCCCTCTAAGGAAGAAACTGGGCGTCATGGCGGCGATTGGTAACCACCTACTTGGTGCCGCACTTTAAAAAGAGATACCGGATTCCTGGGATTATACTAGATCTGCAATGATAAAACACCCATCCGCAGCCCATTAGAAATTGTCTATAAGCATCATTTCAATTCCCCCTAGTTTCCTTTAACATGTCTTGCGCTTTAACACTCTTGCACATGCAACCTAAGCATTTTATGGAGAATTTTTACCAAAATAGTTTGTGACCTTCCATGTAATCTCGTTGGCGATTTTGCATTAGGTGATTTCTTTCTATAGCAACGTCTAAATTTAAACTGAACATTAATGGGTTACTTTTTTTCGTAAAACCAAAACACACATTGGGATACTCTTGAATTGACGTCATTCTCGCAAAAAAACTATATCTTTCTTATAAATGTCCCCTCCGCGTTATTCTTAAAGAAGCATTCGTGCTATATATCACACAAAAAACTACTAAAACTGATTTATCCACTGGCATTAAAGTTACATTATTATAATAAATGGTTATTTTACAATTATTCTTTATAACCAGGGCAAGACTAAGATAAAACTTTGTTAATTCAACGACAAGATTATGTTTTAGAAATTATGGCTTGAAAAACAGAAATAAGAAAATCGATAAAATATTTAGAAAGGAATATACTTAATATGCTATATACTTAAATTATATATATCATGATTAATTTTTAACATTCTTTCTAAAGGAATATTAGATTGAAAAATGCTTGTTTAACCACAATAATAAAACTTAAACTAAACTAAACACAGTGGCGCAACAACAAGTTTTCGTGTCCTTGGTCACTGAAGTGTCTGTGAGCAGACGTTCTGATCAGATGGTCAGTATGACATGAAACCATCACTGTTTAGTTCTAAATGAAGCTTGGTAATCATTTATCAATCCACTGAAGAGATGAACAGCTCAGTCGAACTTGCCCAGCCCGAGGTTTAAACATTCGCTACCACTCAGCACTGGGTTTTAAAAAAAACAAAAAAATTCCATTCTAAAATTAACATAAACGTAAGGATTGGTTTTAAAAATAAGGAAAAGTTATTAGAAGAATTCTAATAATTCTAATTCTACTCATTGTGATCATAATTGTATCAACAACTTTAACCTTAACATTTCTCTATTTCCTTAATTAATAAATACCACCTTAGAAGACATCAGGATGCAATACCGGAATAATAATGCAAATAATAATCTTCTCCTGAACTCAAATTCGATAGCCTTTGTAACATCATTTACGCTTTGTTGAGATGAAACTCTGGGTCAAGCGCTTCCTTTCAGGAAGCCCCAACATTGTTCCCTTAGAAACGGCGACCGTTGAAAACCCCGCACAATTAACAACCACAGTAGCATTCCGCGGACTATTTATTCTAGGACTTTGCATGTTCAAGGATACCAACAAGTCGTGACATCCCGAAAGGCACTAGGGTACTCCAGGGTCTCTTGGCTTTAGATTCTGGACAGGTGGCTTTAGATTACATCAAATAATTGAACTCCTTCACCAATCCTCTTATGGACTTTGACAAGCGAAACTGATAACTAATTCTCTGATTAATTCTAACCGTTATTCGGAGATAATTATCGTATAATTAGATTCGGTCTACGATTGTAGAATTCTAAATTTAGATTAGGAGAAAATTAAAGCTTATCTGCTTTAGGATCTGAAACAGTATCAGATACCTTTTCATTAGTGAGCCGCAGACAAATTGGAAAGCCTTTTCAATTAACTTAAACATGTTATTGTAATAATTATGTTTTATAATTGCTTTCTTTTAATGCATGCTAAAAATATAGTTGTATAAAATTAAATGAGTTTTACAGATTTCATCACAAACAATGTAACAAATTTGTTTTCTTTAGAGTAGCCCTTATGTTTCAATTTTGAAAGGATATTAAATATTTATTTCTTATTCGAACATTCTGCTTTGATTTATTAGATTATTTTAATGATATTTAACAATTTAATGATTAGTATACAACACATTCTTTGTTAATGTTCGTCTCTAATATTGTTTATTTATGTAATAGTTGTGGGGAAAAATTAATTAAGTATTTGAAAATAATATCTCTTTGCTTCAGTAAAAGAAACTGAGATGGAAAATCTGTTATAACCATATTGCTGTATTTAAAATAAAGATAAGAATATAATTATAATTTACAGTTTATATTAATATGTTTATGTTATACATTTGAATTTCTGATTGTGAAACATTGGTCTAAAAATAAAAGGTATAATTATTTTTTTCTTGCAGAAATGCACTCCTACTGAAATTAGTTATATATCTAAAGGTTCATTTTAATTTTAAATACATACACATTAAAATTAAAAGAGAAATAAAAGAAGTTTTAAGAAATTATGGAAATTTTCTGAAGCTCTTTCTAGAATAAAAATATTTTAAAATGTAATTTATTTCCTAAAATGTGTGGAGACTTAAGCTTTTTATGCTTATTTTTGTTGAAGTTAAGCTCATTTTTGTTTTCAGTCTAACTATGTAACAAAATTAAATCAAATAGCTTTAATAATTCATAGAGATTTCTTCCTACATATTTAACATTTGAATATTGAAAAGAAAAGTTTGACTTTTTGCAAATAGACTAAAAAATTCTTTTAAACTTATTTTATGGGGTTCCGGGTTAAGGAGGAAATTTTACCTTTTTGTATAAACATAAACTTTACAGGAGGCAGTTTATTTTAATGTAGAAAAAGTATATTACCTTTACAAATGTTTGCAAGCAGCGTATACTTCATAATGTTGTATTCAGTTTTTTTACTTCATATTTGCTATTATTTTAATTTTATTAAAGTTGCCCTTTGGAATAGTAATATCCATATACCTATATATATATATATATATATAGAGAGAGAGAGAGAGAGAGAGAGAGAAAGAGAGAGAGAAAGAAAGAAAGATTTGAACATTTAATGACTTCATTATTTTTTGAATAAAATTTAGGCATGTTTAATCGTCTAATTAATCCTTTTTTTTTCAGTTTTTAAACTAAGATTATCCATTCTTAGGGATGTACTTTTAATTCATCTAGCAAAACATTAAAGTTTGCACAAAATATTTTTCCAAACTTTATTTGTATTTTAAATATTCTGTGCCGAAAAATAAATGGTACATAATAATCTCATGTTAATTCGTGAATGTGTTTTCGGAATAAGTAAAAAAACGTTTCGTCCATGTTTCATGAGTTTCACAAATTAACTGATGATAATTATTCTCTACAAATTTCTGGCTTTTGGTTTAACTCCGAAATAACTTGTCTTGCAATTACTTTCAATAAATTGAAGAAAAAAAATGACACAAATCAAAATATACGTATTTTTTCTGAGAAATAAAAAAAAAGAAAACAACACGCACAGAAAAATAATGTTTAATATCAAAATCATTTGGTGCAGCATAAGGCGATGATCATTCATAGAACTAAATTTTGATTAAACTTGTACTCTATTTCTGCTATAAGTATTTTTTTTCTTTTTTTTTTTTAAAAAAAATACGATTTTATAAGTAAAGGAAATTTAAGTGAAAACATTTTTACTTTCTAATTCTGGTATTTTATTCTCTTACATCTCTCACATAATATTACTTCTCTTCTCAAAACATATTATTTAAAAGATTTGCAACCACTGCAAATTTCCAACGTACTACAATGAAAAAGCAATGACTTATTATATACGTATCTAAAAATAAAACAATCCGATACATATACACTAAGACTTAAATTTTTACATATTTATTACTTCACCTTTCTTATTTAAAAATAATATATTTGACATAAAATGATTAAAATTTTCATTATGACATAAAATTTTTTGAAGATGATATGAAACATTTAAAATAACATATTTATATTTTTCTCTTAAAAGTATATAACAATGAAATGCTTTTGTTGGCAAAGAAATTTCAAATCACGTTTCAATTCAGATAATTTTCAATAACTGATATAAATAGTTATGTGTTTAAATTTTCTTATTCTGATGGTATATGGTAAATTAATTTTGTTTACATTATATAATAAATAATTTTTTGTGTGAGTTTATAAAAATAGAGTCACATTTTGAAATTTTGAAGTTAACAGTTTTCCATCGCAAGTTTTGTTATGACAATATTATTTAATTGCATTCAAAAGAATATTGGATAATCTTTAAAAAGTCATGTTTATATATAAAGAGTGTTTTTTTCCAGGTATAGAAGTTTAAGTTGGCATTACTTTCCAAGATGGCGACCGATTTAACAGCTGTCAAGTGATTTATTCTCAGTTTGGTTTGACAATTCATCAAAACGATCATCAAGCAAGGCGTAGATTGGTCGAATGGGCCCAAAACGAGATTGCCGTTGTTCCCGATTTTCATAAGCGAATTTTGTTTAGCGATGAAGCACACTTCTGGTTGAATGGCTACGTCAACAAACAAAACTGCCGCATTTGGAATGAAGCTAATCCACAAGTGTATGTCGAAACACCGTTACATCCAGAAAAACTGACTGTTTGGTGCGCTTTATGGGCTGGTGGAATCATTGGTCCGTACTTCTTCAAAAACGATGAAGGCCACAACGTTACAGTCAATGGAGATCTCGGTATAGAGCCATGATTACTAACATTTTCATTCCTGAATTGAACAATCATGATGTATTGGAGCTTTGGTTCCAACAAGACGGCGCAACATGTCACACAGCTCGTGCAACAATCGATTTATTGAAAGACACGTTTGGTGACCGCCTAATTTCACGTTTTGGACCTGTGAATTGGCCTCCAAGATCTTGTGATTTAACACCTCTAGACTATTTTCTGTGGGGCTATGTTAAGTCATTGGTCTATGCGGATAAGCCACAAACGCTTGACCATTTGGAAGACAACATTCGTCGTGTTATTGCCGATATACGGCCACAAATGTTGGAAAAAGTCATCGAAAATTGGACGTCCAGATTGGACTACATCCGAGCCAGCCGTGGCAGTCATATGACAGAAATCATATTTAAAATGTAATGCCACAAGATTATATTTCGAATAAAAAAAATCATGTCAATCGAATAATACATCGTTGTTTTATTGCAATTTATAGTTCCATACCTCTAAAAAAACACCCTTTATATATATATATATATATATATATATATATATATATATATATATATATATATATATATATATATATATATATATATATATATATATATATATATATATATATATATATATATATATATATATATATATATATATATATATATATATAGCCCTATGTAAGAAAAAATAATGTATGAAGACAATAATTCTTAACAAAAATTTTTTTAAAGATTTTGAGAGATATTGTCGGCATAGGGATATTTAAACGAAATATTGACGGAAAAGTCCCATAAAATTACAATTAAATTCTAAAACGTTTTATAAAATTGCTTTGATTCTTCAGCAGTATTAATCACATTATGGCTTATGAAGATAAAGATTAATACTTGTAAGGATTTTAAACAAGTATAATAATTATGAATTTTTCATTTCAATTTCGCTCAAAACGCCAAGGAATGTTTCAATGTAATGGCATATTATATCACTAAAATATTAATATGAAATGATATAGATATCTCAAAAACTTAATTTCATTTAAAAATATTTATATAAGTAAATAACTTTTTTGTGAGTATCTTTCAGATGTATTGTTTTACAATAACTTTAAATAGCGTAAATCACTTGATCTAAGTTGTTTAAAAAAATGCTTTTCAAATCATAAAAAAATATTTAAAGATAGTTTCATTATCACGCTTTCTGCAGAAAAAAATCTGTGAAACTTGATTTTATTAAAAAGTATTTATATAACCACTAAGTATTTATATCGTCACTAAAAAAGCAAAATAACCGACTTAATGAAGCCAAACAGTTCATCACTATTCTATTTCAACATAAACATACAGTATGCTCCTAAATTAAATCTTAATTTATGTTTACAAAGTTTTATTTAACTCTCTATTTTCTATTTCATTTCTATAAGTATAACCAGTATGCTTAAAGTTATAATTAATTCAAATATTTTAAATACTCTTTAAAATATTTAACCCTGAAGCAGATTGCGGGGCGCAGAGTCATCCCAGAATCTCTAAATCTTAAATTCTGTGGAGATTGTTTATTTGTTACCAATGACCTTGTCAGTATCCTCCTATATGACAGACTTTAGGGGAACTAAAAGTTATTTGTCACATATATTCCTCTTTTTTAGGAATGACCAACGTTTTTTTTTTTTTTTTTTTTTGCAATCTAAAGGCACTTGGGGTGATTAAATTCTCCTTATGACTATTTTGTACCAAAATATTTTCTATGAACGGACAGCATTTTTCCCTCTGTTAACGACTTAGGGTTTTTTTGCTGTGTTGTACGACTCATTATGATTTATAAATGTAAACAAACAGAATATAAAGAAATAAATTGGCATCCGCATCCTCTATTAGATGAAGTTGAAACAGATCAAGCAAGGGAAGAATTTGATCAAATAATGGAAATTAATCATGATAGAGATAATAAATTTCAGAAAAACGATTGACATGAAACATTTCAGTTGAAAGGAAAATTTTCAAATGCTACATAAAAAATTAAATCAAAAAAGATAAGAAGCTAAAAGTGTACCACAAAACGCACTGCACCTTGTTAAAAAGACACAATCAAAAAAAAAAGTTCAACATGCTATTTGTCAATCATCAAAGAACATTAAAACTACAATAACTTTAACAAAATATGATAGTTTTTCCTGCAAATATCATTTCTACAATGTTAGTGAAAAGTGTCTGTGTGTTGGTGTCCTTTATTAAAGTAACGCACATTTAAAATATTTTAGTTCAGTTTGATTATATTTTTTCTCAAATAATCAAAAGAAAAAGAAAGGGGTTCCTAAAAGTAGATAAGTGTACTTTTCTTTATTAAATTAGGCACTGGAATTACGATTTTAAGCGCGTATCGTGTACGTGCCATCATTAATTTTAGTATCGAGTGTGCGCCTTCTCCAGAGTAAAATTTTACAGAAACATAAAATAATTGAGGAAAAGAAGTAAGTTGTAAAACATACAGTATACTGAGACACACAGGAAGAAAAAAGTGAAAAAAAATTCTGTCTGTTGGTTTGTCTCTCTTTCTGTATATCTGAATTTACAACAAACAGATAAAAACAAAACACAAGAAAAAGAAATCTCTGTACTTTAATGGAATATCGTATAAATCTCTAAAACGTGTGAAATATGATACAAATACTTCAAGTTAAAAATATTCCTAGTTTTCGGAATAAAATTGCCCTTAGTTTTTTTCACGTAGTTTAAAGCTTGTTTTATTTCGCCAAATATTATGCACCAAATTAAAAATAAGGAAAAAAGAAACGGTTTCCTTCTGAGGATTTTTTTGTAAGAGACATTAAAAGGTATTAAAAGTTGTTAGTTCCTCTAATTACTCATTGATTTATGTTTATTTGCATTTCTTTCTTTAAAAGTAGCTTAATTGCGTTTTCGTTTTTTCTTTTAAAAAAGGTAGAGAAAAAGATGCAGGTATAAAATAAGGACATAGAATTTTTACTTAAATGCTTAGCGAGTTTTTAGGGAAAAATCGCTCTTCACACTTAAATTTGTTCTTTACTCGTATTTAAAACGTTTTATATTTCTTTTCGTAAAAGGAAATTAAAGTTAAAAAATAAAGAATTGTGTAAACTTGAAAGCCTAGCCGCGCTCTTAATTTAAAATTAACTCAATTAATTGGATTGCATGTTACAGACGCTTAAAATCGCAACAACAAACAAAAAATAATTGCACCAAATATTTAAATAGATATTTAATTAATGTAGGAAGTATATATATATATAGATAGATAGATAGATAGATAGATAGATAGATATATATATATTAGCAAGAAAAAATATTATTCTTGAAAAAAGTATTTTTCAAAATAAAATAAATTCCTGAAGTAAGGTAATGAAACAAAATGAATGTTTGCAAAGTCATAGGGAAATCAATACTTAATCTTTAGAAGCTCTAGCATGAAGTTTGGTAATCCGTACTTTTAAATGGATGTCACGTTATATTCAAGGCTAAGATTGGAAGAAAAAATCTTAATAAAAAACTCTCAGCTTACACAATTAAGCTGAAACCATAAGGTTTTAACTCGACGAAAATCGAAAATTTAAATCGACTTTCATTAAAGTCATTCAAGTGTAGTCCCAATCATTTTTTTTTCACTAAAAGGACCAGAGAAGGATTTTTAGCAAAGGTCAACATTTTCGTGAATGCTGCTTTCCTGCAAATTTGATGCGAAAGAAGAGTAATTTTTTCAAACTAAATTTTTTAAACATTTCCCCGGGCTTTTTCTTCGTTTTTTATAAGATCTGGTAATTGCTTTTTTGCCCCATTCCTTCATTAACTCGACGACAATTTCACTGGACCAGTTAAAGAAAGTTGCTTGCTTCTATCCATCACATTAGTAAACGAAAAAAATAGCTAATTTAGAAGAATTCTTTAAGTGTCTTGTCTCATAGTTACAGTAAAAAGTAAAGTAATTAAAATTAAGCTAATTATATTAATGTATTTTCCACTTTTGAATTATTATATTTTAGTCAGAACATATTTGTGTTAAAATTATTTTGAAATTCGTAGTAAAAGACATTTTATGAGCAAAAACAAATGTAATAAATAAATTTAACAATATAATTGTCATTTTTTTAATTTAAAACATACTAATCTGATTATTTTTTGTACATGTAATTTTACCATCATCATTTATGTCTTCACATGATTTAAAATTTCATCATATTTCAGTAAATTATAATTTCAGAAATGACTGGTTGTAGATCTATACAAATGGTTCATACTTACCGGAAACAAGAGCAAACGACACGGGATGGCTCTGACTCATTGGTCGTGGGAACAAAACACCACCAATTACGATAGTGAAGTAACGGCTTTCTGTGAAGCTGCAGCACAATTACTCGCTGCTGGTGTAGCTCCTGTAAAAGCTGTCTCCCTCACCAAGTTCCAAGCTGCAATTTCAGCCATAAGCAGTAACACAACAACTGACTGCCTAAACACAATTCAGTGTCGACACAAGATTGCGGAGCTCATTTCATATGGCTGGACTGTGGCTTTAAAGTAGGTCCTAAGTCAAGTTTGGATCCATGGTAAAATGAGTGAGCCGACCAAAAAGCAGAGCAGGGAGCCCAGTCGTCTCAATTTGAACTCCCCTTGACCCCAGAAGAGCAAAGAGCATTATAACCATATACATCGACAAATGTACTACCAAGACCCCAAGAGCCTTGGAAAACCATAGGAAACCCTGGCCATTGTGGATCCTACCCCGAGGCACCTGGGTAGAGCCTAGGCCATTGACCGCTTTCGCATAACAACCGGACATGACTTTTTGCGAGTATTCCTCTACTGCAGTGCTTCTCAAAGTTTCAATATTCACGACCCAATATTCAATCGTAATTTTTATCACGCCCCCCCGTCACACAAAAACAATGTATTGAATTCAATAATACTAAACTTTGATACTAAAAATACGATACGACTCTAACCTCTTAAGTGCCACCGGCGTATATAAACGTCTTGCTAAGCCAAAGTATTATTTTCCCCTGACGTATATATATGTCTTTCCGAAGTACAATCTTTTCTGTGCACTGCTATTCATAAAATTATTCCGAAGGTTTTGGAATGCAATAAAAGGACCTTGACAATGTTTACGAAGGATTTAGTTATTTCAGATTTTTTTGCTTCGTTATCCCTCCCCTCCAATATACGCGTGTGGAAACCACGGTTGGTATCGGGTCGCTAATAGTGTAACTTTTATTTGTGGCAATTAAAGGATTTATTATAAACCGTACAAATTATCAAAAAAAAAAGATAAGTGTTTTATATATACTTTTTGCATATATTTTTATAAATGACAATCCCACTTGGTTACTGGTAATTTAAACATTCTTAACTTAGTATTGTTAAATTAATTATAAAATATATTGTGTAGCACCGATACATTTATAAGTGTAATATATCAGTGTGAATGTGTATTTTATTTTTTATTATGTCAGAATGTATTTTGTTTGTTTACTTTCAGTAGATTAATTTTTTTCAAATAATCTTCTGTATTCGACTTTTCAATGTGCTCGCGCCCCCCTCGTACAGTTGTCACGCCCCCCAAGAGGGGAGCGCCCCACAGTTTGAGAAACACTGCTCTACTGGCATGACCTGGCTGCTGACGATGTCTGCCCCATCTACGGTCACCCCAGGATGAATGTCAACCTCCTAATCCGATGCACTGGACTCGATGAACACTCGACTGACGACGTCGTCTGTTGGTACTGGGAGGCTCGGCGTCAAATGGTCCAAAGTACGGGCATTGTATAAATAATTAAATACTTTCAGATGATTTATTTTTTTCATTTCTTTCATTGTGTGTGTGTTTTGAATAAACCCATATTATTCAACATATTTATTACATAATCTTAATTTAAAATAAATTAATAATTCAACCAATGCTTTTTCAACTTATCGTGCCATGTGACATTTATTTTTGAATTGTTCCCAATAATAAGAATTGATTCTAAAGTAAAACTATTAGATGTAATAAGTTTTTATATATATTATTTCGTTTTTATAATCTATTTAAACACCCTTCTCTGCATCACATGTCTATCATATAATTCTATTTCTTCTTGACTTTTTCCATTTTCTAATCTATCAATAGTTTGCAAAAAGTATAATTCAAATTGATTATATAAACACCATTTGTGCATCATACAGTTTTTAAGGTAGCATTTGCTTAATATATAATTTTAGGTTTGTTTATATTAAATAAGCTTTCCATTAAATCTTAGTTACGATAAGTCCTTCAAATGGAAATCGAGTGGTTTTACTAATTAATTTTGCACTAGAATATCATGATGGTTAATTTTATTTTAAATCACAAAGAGATGTCATGGTATTTCTTCAAATTAACATTCTAGCATCATTCGAAAGATTCGAGGCCTTTTTTGATTTTAAACTTTATAAGTAATTTTAAGAAAAGTGAAATCAGAAACTACTTTTGTGAGCTTCATGATTGATGGTACATGGTCCTTGGGATTGTCAGTCCTTAATTTTGTGAATAGTGTCACGCAGAAAAAGAATAGTTTCTTCGAAATCGAGGAAAAATAAAAAAATACTTCTATAACATACCAAATAAATTAAGAAGAGGAACTTCCAAAGCATGTGTCATTTTTTCGTATTATAATCAATATACTATATTATTCATTTTATCATTTCGTGAAACCAAAATAACATACTTTTTTTATTCAAATGTTTATATGTGGCTGTGTTTTAAATGCATCCATGTAATATAAGGCATATTTCAAGATGGTGAACAGAACCTTTTTAAGAAGCGTTTCATGCATGGTTTAATATCTCTTATCAATGTATCTTTTATACATCATTTTTTTTCTTCACATGGACTTTCATTTCTATCATTTTAAATATCACCTCTATTAGTTACGTTCTTTTAAAAAAAAGTGTGTCTTCAATTCCTTAAACTTGTAAGAAAGCATGATAGTGAAAGGAAGTACATCAACATATATATCTACTTTCAATGCACAAACACATATTTTGAACACCGGTAGACTGACTATCGATTAATAGCGCATGAAACGATTATTTGCTTTAACTAATACTAACAATTTCTATACACAGCTCAATAAATACCTCTTTACAAATGCCATGCATGAAACAAAAAGAGTAATAAATAAATCTTACAGAACCTTCAGATAAGTACTATAAATAAAAGTAAAAAGCTCTAAAGCGGCTATTTTCACACCGGCATTTAATCTTTATGCTGTGTCACTTAAAGCACCGTCTCCCTATTGTTGACCCCATTGGCACTCGACTCTAAAACATTTTAAAGCTCCGGTCTAGCGATGGAGCGTTTTCATCCTTCCTAGTTATTTACATGGATACACTTGGATGTGAATAATTCAGTAGATATTAAAGTGGACGAATAGCGAAGTCTGGGCTCATTTGAAAAGTGCCGAAACGTATCTCATTCTCCTAATATTCTTCTTCTCTTTTAGTGGAATAAATGAATAAATAACGAGTATTGGAACATCTGGAAACCGGGACAATACTCGCAATTTAAGCTTCGAAATGGATAGATAGATAGATATTGGGTGATATTTCACTTACAGACTAAAGTCTACTACCGATAGCTTTTACTAGATATGAAATTGGAAAAGAGAGGCCTTTGATTGTTTAATGCACTGTACGATGGGATATTTTGATATAAGCCTTTTGATTTTATTCCAATATATCAGAGACTTCACCATAAAGCCGTCAATATAATTCGCGCAATGGAAGAAGGATTATAATAAAAAATAATAATTTTTTTGTCCTTTAATGTTTAATTGTTTATTATTTGTTGAATTTAGGGAACCTAACTAGTGTGGGACTTTCAGTTTCTTAAAGGGACTTGGTACCCTAAAAAACACAAACCTATCGTTTTTTTTTATTTTCATTTAATCTTATTCTTTGCATTATTATCTTTCGATTGATATACCACTTGTGCATGTCGGAAAGTTAGAAGTTGAATAAAACTTCATTTGAAAACAAATTAGGCAATTCAGCCACACCCCCTTTTTTAAAATAAAAAGCTAAAAAATGCGTTATGATAAAAAAAATCTATTTTATAAATAGAAATAATAACTATAAAAAGAATGTGTAGTATTAAAAGCAGAATATTTCCGAGGCAATACAATAATGTAATTTTTCTTCCTTGTGAAATGTGTGCATGTAAAATTTTTAAATTAATGCATTTTATATTAATAATTTTATAATTTCAGTTCTTATTCCTGATATATTTTTCATACAAATGCAATACTTTAATATTATAAGAAGAAAAACAGCTAAAATTTCTGTCGTGACAGAAAAAAAGTTTTTTGTAAGTTTTTCTTGAGTTTTCTTGTGCAATTAGTACTCTCTAAAAGTTGATCATTTATAAAAATGTGTGGGTTGAAAACATATGAAAATGCAATTATTTTAAAGAAAACGTATAAGTAATATCTTAAAGTGGTATTTTAAGTTTAATTAATCTTATAATATTTATTTTTTTCGGAATTATAAACTTTAAAGTGGCTTTTCTCAGTTTGTGTTTTTCGAAACCTTAGTGTATTCAAAATGCTACTCCTTCGACAATTATTTACCAATCACTTCCATTTTTTTCCTGCGTGTGTAATAAAGCATGTAATAAAGCATGTAATAAAAGTAGGGATCCGTTTTGCTATAAACTGAGTACTTTTTAAAAAAAATAAAATGTAAGACATGTTGGCTTTTTCGTTGATTTTTAGCCTGTATATCAACATTTTATTTTTTGTCTCGAAAACGAATGAAGTTATTCTAAAATCGATCCCTAAAGTTCTTAAGAACATCCATAAGAATATTATAAAAAAATTTCAGGTCAAAAAATTAATTTTTACAAAAGGAGTAAGATTTTAAAATTTTCCCAATTTTCTTCAAAAAATTAAAATTTTTAAAATTGTGTGAATAATATATGAAAATTTTCATCTGGTAACATTTTCTTGAATAGAAACATTGTATAAAATGCTAAAATATAATTTTTAAATACGTAAATAAAGAAGTTTGCTCAAAGGGTCCCAAGTCCCCTAAAGGAATTTATGATTTATTTTATGCAATATTAACTAGCTGTAAACTTTACTTACTTGAGATTCTTTTTGAGGATTTATTTAACTTTGTAGTATTAATGACGTATAAAAGAATGTTTTAGGAAATCACAAAAACGTTGATGAAATAGTATTGCAAAACTCTACTAATTAAAAAATATTTTAAAATTAGTATTAAAAGAAAGTTATATTAATTTAAATGATAATCTGTTTTTTTAAAAATTTACAGTTTTAACAATAGGTGTTCCTGCCGATAAAATAGTTGTACTATTAATTCTGATTTCTTATTTTTTTAGATAAATTGAAGCTTTAAATATTTTGGTAGGAATCATGAATGCATTTTAATACTGATTTTATCCTAATTACCTAAATCTATATAAAATAAAAATTAATCTCTTCAGTACATTTTACTTTAATGCAAAGATAAAATGAACTGTGATATTTTTTTATACACGTTACTTTAACTGATAATTTTTATTTGCATTCAGCCTTTTATACTTTAATTATAAAGGTTTTTCTTCCAAATAAATATTTTTAAAGGCATTTTTCGGTCTTTTCCCTCTGTTATGTATATATAATACACTTTTAAAATATTTCTATTGAGCTTTTCTTAGTAATTTTTGTTTTGTGATCCTGTCTTGATTTTTTGGCAGAATCTGGTCGAACTATCCACTTCATAATTTCCCAAGCAGATCAGGTCCTTTTTGAAATCCTTTTTTTTTTCTGCCTTATGGTATGTTCATTAATATTATTATAATGATAGTTTTAGAAAATAACCTTTTTATGATGGGTATTTTAATTATAAATTATTTAGTATTGCAACAGTTATCTTAGAATTTTTTAGAGAAACTAACTTAGTCTTGCACTATATATTTTATCTTTTCCCCCCAATAGTATTGGCAAATGTAGCGAAAGGCTGACTGGCCTCAGAACTATGCATTGATCTAAACTATTTCATTGTACTTCTATTTTGAATTTAGCTGTAAATAATCAGATTTATGACAACTTTGCACTTGTTTAAATATTATACATATACATGGAAACACACACTTATACATATTTCTCTCTCGCTCAGTACGTCTTCAACCAGTAAGGACACCACGACAATATTGATTCCCTCATTATTTTCTTTTTTGGGATGAGTTGGTATCCAAATGTTCTTACAACAATATTACTAAAATAAACGTCAAAGTCAAATGCGAGTGATTATTGATGTGTGCATTTGTGCAAACTCGGTCGGGGTGAAATACAGAATACATAGACAAATTCAGTCTTTTTGATAGCTTCAACGCATGCACAGATCGGTTATTCTTCCAACATAATCAGGTCATATAATTCACTCTTATTTTTAATCATCATATATATTATCCTCTCATAAATCATTCATAATGAATGTGAAAACAAAAATCAGCAGACGTTTTGAAACTTGGATATGATTGAAGCTTCAACTCACTGGATACCGCTAAAGTCGCGGACTGCATTCAGACAAACTCTCGACATCTTGACAATGAACCTCTTATCAGTACGAAAGAAAGAGCTTATGAAGCAGAAAAGAAAGATGAAGAAAATATGCCATTTGATAAAAAATAATATTTTACATTGAGTAAACTAGACGAATTATTCAATGCCATTGGAAGAAATTGAGAATTGGTTGAAGAAAAAAGTTTAGCTGATTAAATAAATTTTTGAGCTAGGCGAAAAGTAGAAAATAATGTTTTGTATAACCCCCTTATGTACTATGAAAAATAGGGAGAGAGGTTGGGATACGGAAGAACATTTTAATTGATTTTTAGTTAAAAAAATAATAACTTTTAAATTGTTTTGTAAACATTAATCAATACAAGGATTTCACTATTTTTACTTTTTATCCTTTTATTATTATTTTAATAGTTTTAAGTAAATATGCATGTATTATTTTTAAATAAAACTTGATAGGAACGAATCACGTATAATAATAAAAATGTTTCTCTTTAAGTGGGCTCCTTCATTTGGTATTTATATAAACTTTGTAATATAAGAAATGATACTCGAGTGAGGTGTCAGAATGATACGATTGCATTGCACATACCTTACTATAAAATACGCACATGTTAATAGTTATCGACTGATTAGTTGGTGCTCCTATGTTTTGCGACAAAACATCTGGATGGTGCACAAAACAACTATTGGTGATGCTAAGGAAATAATTTCCTTGAGAATATGGCGGTTCTGTCAATCCACGGGATCTGTACGAATATCTCGCAGACGGATTCATGAAAGGTATAAACAAACGTCCCCTGTTGAGAGACGACGCACAATTAGACTGAATGAATAAATGAGAATGTCGTATTCTAAAGCAAAAATAGAACTATTGGGGATGCACCTCATAATTTTGAACCAAGAACAAAATTGCTGAACAAAAGAAACATACATGTCAATTTTCAAACGTGTACATCTAATAATTAAAAAGCTGCATTGCCTTTTGAAATATATGCCTCTACAACTCTCCACGGGTATAAATTTCTGTAAATCCCATTTTTAGTGGGTTTCTACTCCGAAACAACAAAACAACCTCGCTAAAAAATTTCAAGTGCGTAGATTTATTAACTCATAAAGGGCACCTTTTTATCTATAATGCTTTAATCCCCCATCTCATCCTTTGAAGTCAACTTACGTAAAATTATTTCGCAGTGGATCTTTATTCAACAAAAGAAAGATTCGTACCAAACTCAAAATCGGGATTTTTTTTTTATCTCGTTGTCGTTTTAACTTGTCTTAGCAATCGATTCGAGTAAAAACCACTTTTAGAGGATCTCTACAATACAAAAAAAGAAAATGTTTAAAGCTGTTGTCTAATAGTTAAAAACCACCCCCTTAACCACTAGATTTCCACAAAAACCGTTTATAGCGGTCCTGTGTGTGTATTCAACAAAAAACACACATACTTAACAAATTTCGTTTGAAGGTCCTGTGTTTTATTTTCACCGTGGGAGTTGATTTCTATGAAAAACGTTTTTAGTTCAAACAAACAAAAAAACACATAGTTTTTTTTCCTTTAAAAATTTCGTTTGAAGGTCAAATAGTTAAAAAACCTGAAATTTTATGTATAATGCCCCTTTTATTTTTCACCGTGGGAGTTTATTTCTATGAAAAACGTTTTTAGTTGATCTCAAACAAACAAAAGATGCATGCTTATCCAATAAAAGTCAAAAACGGGAATTTTTTATCTACATGTATCCGCATGGGAGTTTTTTTCACTTATAAAAAATGTCCCATTCTTCTTGGATTATAGAACCGCGGAACGACTAACAAATAAATATACGTAGCAAATTTCGACAAAATACATAGACACAATAGTAAATGTGATTTCGCTGTTACTCCGGCTAATTCACGTAATCCGAACAGTTCAAAAATCGGGACTGAATTTGTATTAGTTCAAAAAATTGAATTTTATGTATATAGCTCCATTAACACCTCCATAAAACCCTTCAGAGTAACTTCCACAAAACCTGTTTTTAGCGGATTTGTAGGTCTGCAAGTCTTCTAAGTTCATTAACGAGAACTTTTAAGTGATGTGCTGCATAAGCCATAACACACTCGCAGTCGATGTCAGTGCTGGATTTCTACTGGACAAATAAACGATGTTCACTGAATTTAAAATAGGTATGTCTATAGCTGGAAGAACTGGATTTTTTCCATCTAAATCACCTCTGTACCCCCATTTTCAGAGTCAATTTTCATAAAATCTTTCGCAGCGGATCTCATATACGTTATAGCAAAGAAACATGGTGTCCAAATCTCTAGTGTTTATGATAACTCAAAATGAAGAATGTTATTTTGTAACGCCTCCTAACTCATCTCAACCCAAAGAGTAGATTTCCGCAAGTACTCTTTCTCTTCGGATTTCTACTCAACAAAAGAAACATGCTTGCAAAGCATGTTTTAGGTCCAATAGTTTGGAAACTCTCATGATGAGTATGTTGCTTTTCTCGCTTACACACGTACATATAACATCAGGTGCACCAGAATTTTGCTTACACTTTTAAAGTCCATAAAAAAAGGTAGAAATGACGATGAAGAAGTGTGGATTACAAGAAAATGCCCACGAGATAGTCGAAATTTTTTCAGCCATAAAAAAGTAAAAAAAAAAGTCCCCCGTAGAGAGCGCTGACATGCGATAGATTCGACAGAATTATGCAAATTAATCAGCAATAACCAGGACGTGATACACAAGGATTTCTCCTTCCTTTTCAGAGTTTTATCAGTATCTGATCCAGCGCGTTTTTGAAGTTGTTATATTTGAACGGAGTGTCAGGATGTTGCTTTGTGAGAATTTCTCTCGTCGAAAAAAATGAACACAAGAAATGGCCAATTATTTGATGAACAATGTCTAAAACAAGTAATGTAAAAAACAAAGAAAAATTTTATTTTAGCCACTTTTTTTAAATAGTTACAATTAATATAAATATGTATATACACAGGACAGAATCACAACATTAAGTGGTAACTAATTTTTATTAATTATCATTAAAGTATCGTACTGTAATCAAAAACAATCGTGTATATAAAATTTCAGTTCAACTGATTGCTTTGAAAAGCGAGAAATTTTTTTTTTGACACAAATTGCCAAAAGGGTTGCTAAGTCACCAAAAATGATACCAACGTGGATGCATTTGTAACTCTTTACAAATAATTAGTTTTATAAATTAATTTTTATTAATTATAATTAAATTATTGTATTTTCATCCAAAATAATCATGTATATAAAGTTTCAGCTCAATTGAGCGCTTTAAAATGTACTTTATTAACGATTGAAAATTCCACCAAGATAAATAAATAAATAAATATATAGAGTGTGTGAGCTAATAGTAGGAATTTAATTAAGCTGAAAAACGTGTGCAGTAAACGCTGAAAGTTGTTCCACTCTTTTGATGCACAAAATCAGTGCCGAGTGAAAACAAAGTGTTGTATTATTTGTAGTAAATTGTATGCAGGATGGCGCTCCATCACACTATTCGAATTCAGTAAAACAATTCTAATTGAGCTCCTTTGGAGAAGACTGAATGATCAGTCAAGGTTGCAAGATCGCATGACCACCACGATAACTTAGCCTCACTCTTGTTGACTTCTGGTTGTTGAGCTATTTTATATCGTTTGTATACCATTCATCAACGTCAACATGGGCCGAACTTAAAGATTATACCTGTCATGAGTTTTCTGCAATTCATTAAGACATCTTGTATTCAACTGTTACGGGTGTTGTGAGTCGCCTTAGTCGTATCGACATTGTTTTGGA
Organism: Trichonephila clavipes; assembly: GCA_019973935.1. Classification (NCBI taxonomy): domain Eukaryota; kingdom Metazoa; phylum Arthropoda; class Arachnida; order Araneae; family Nephilidae; genus Trichonephila; species Trichonephila clavipes. The sequence goes on along the minus strand of BMAU01000510.1, from coordinate 143,625 downwards.
AGTCATGTTGAACAATTGTTATTGAAAGAATAGATTAATTGTCTAATTTTGTTCTGTTCGTTGTGTTTTGGATCGCCTCGGAGCCCTCTACTGATAACTTTTTTAACTAAGTATATATATTTTTGTTGTTAAAAAAAATCCTTTTTCCTTGCGAATCCTTTCTTGCAAACCGCACTACTTTATAAAAATGTCTTCTGTTTGATGGATTTTTAAAATTCGAACGGATTTTTGGTGCACACAGTACATACCTTACATAAAGTATTTACTCAGTTAAAAACCAATGATTTTAATTTTTTTTCTTTATAAAAAAATTACTGTATTCCCCCTCCTTTATAATAATCCCACCCTTTTTAACATTTTCTGAATATAACTTTACATTGTATAATTACAGATAATTCAAATCAGATCTTTAAAAAAAACTATGTTCAGTAAATACTAAACTGTATAATATTACAAAATTAGAGCTGTTACAATTTGACTTATGTGAATAAAAAATCTCCCACCATAAATACTTTTTAAGTCTGCAACGATTGTTTAACTTGAGAATATACTAATACTATATTTAAATGAATAATATGTCTTAGATTTCCACAAAATTAATTATAATGAGTGTTTGTATTCATATTTTAAACCGATATCATACTAATGTAGCATAAATTTAAATTCTATTATGTTAAACACTTTTCATTAAATATAATATCAAAAGCAAGTTCCTAATAAATTATTTAGTATCATGCATGTATCAAATTCTTCATATTCTGTTTAAGAATATGCAACTTTGAAAGATTTACGTTTTTCGAGTTGAAGTTCATTCTTTTTTTATATTTGAACGTTTCTCATTTAATCGAGATATTAAAAGTAAACAGAGTGATGCATACGTGACGATGCAAAAATTAGAGTTTTAAAGAAATCCCGTAAGAAAATAAGGTACATAAAACAGCCAGATTGATGACCTTAGGTAGAAAAAAAAAGAAAATTGTGTATGATAAATTTGCATTAACTTTTGCTTTTTGTATCAACCTTATGCAGTGAAAAATGAATGTAATGATTTCAATACTGACATTATTTTAACTTTCTAAAAACATTTTAATTTCATGTTTTTAAAAATATGAAAAAGTTTTGCGAAGTATAATTTAGGATGAATATATATATATATATATAGTTTTAGATCTGTAATTTCAAAACATTATTTATAAGGTGATTGACAACACTCTGAAACGTGATTTTGAGAAAAATATACATGTGAATAATTTTTTCATATTCAATGGCAGTTAAAAATAATCTTTATTAAAAAATTTTCAAGAACATTATTGCAATAAAAGTTATTTAAATGCAATTTTTCGGTAAAAAATTAAGAAGAAATCAGATATTTTCATAGCGTTTCCTTTTATGAAAAATACCTCTTAAGTAACAATATTTTGCTTATGTATAGCTAGGGCTCCTGCACCTGGGTTGAACTAAACTTTTTGAAAAAAACACACATTAATTTTAGAATTAAGAATAGTTGAAATAACAATGGTTGCTTTTTTTTCTTAAAATTTTTCTACTCTGATGTAATAAAATATACGAATAAAACCACTTCTAAATTATATATTTCAAAAATTTTATGTTGAACACCGGTATAGATGACCTTGCTATATATAGGCAATATATTATTATTACAGAGAAATTTTTCATAAAAGGAGAATTATTTCTTCATTTTTTGCAAGTAAATTGCATTTTAATAATTTTTTCATGAAATATAATCATAAAAAGATTTTATATGTACAGTTATATATCTCGACTTTTGAATATATGTATACATTTATTTCCCTTTGAAATCAAAAACTCAAGTAACTCATGATTAGAACTTCTAAGAACTTATACTTCAAGAGCATTCAACTACTATTTCATCTTTAATTATAAATGCAACTAGCATGTGCTTGGATGCAACAATATAGATATACAACTTTTCAAGAAAGGGAAGCGAAGCCTTTTTAAGTTTATTCTCAAAATTTGAGGTAGGGAAATGAAATTGTGGCTTAGTGAATTCACTTTAAATGAAGTCTATGAAAATTACATTCATTTACATTAATTTGAATATTTTGTATGATGAGGAGAAGGCAGCGTCAACAAGGATCCTTAGAATTTCCATTTGATCGTTTAAAGTGTTTTGTTGTAAGGCCAAAATTCTAAGATGTCTCATGCATAGGAAAATAATTTTTTTCTCGTGTTCTTTCAAGTATAAAGTTTAGTGATGCTTTCATCAAACACTTTAATGCAGTTTTTCTTTTTTTCCCTTCCAAACGATGACTGTTTATTATTCAGTAGCTTGCAGGTGTGCAAGGGAGTTCTTAAATATATACTTAAGTTACCCCTATTTTACGTAGAATTCTTTTGCTAAGAATATATTTTGGATATAAACATTCAATATTTTGCGAAACACTAGAGCATTTACTTCGAAAATGTATTATTACCAAAAATACTTCATATACACAATTTTTTTTAAATTGCTTTATAAGTATAATTGTTTGTTTTCCTAGTAAACAACACGTGAATTCTCTAAGCAAACGATGGTAAAAATGTTTTTCTTTTTCTCTCTTTGTTGGGAAATTATATAAAATTATGTATGGCTACTGGTATTTGACAATTTTACCTGGAATTCTCACTAAGATTTCTAGTATAAAAAATTATGTTAAAAGTTATAAATAATAATATAGTCTTTGTGAGTTTTACTTTTTTAAAAAGTTTCTTGTAACAATCAACTCGCATATTTAAAAACAAGAAAATGTTATGAAAAAAATATATTATAACAATGAAAATATCGTGATGAGAAAAAAATTAGTTTAATCCATCGATTCCCAAACTGAGGGGTGCCCTCTCCAGGAAAGCGTGATAACTTTATAATAACCAAAATAAGATATTTAAAAGTCGAAAATGAAAGATAATTTAAAATGTATTGATTTACCGAAAGAAAGCAAAACAAAACTCATTCTGACAGAATAAAAATAAAACGCTCATTCTCACACTGATATAATATACTTATATATGTATCAGTACTGCACAATGTACACTGCTCAAAACAATTAAAAGATATTGCAAGTTTTATATAAAATAAAGATATAAGCGAACATTTTTTGCCGAAAATGGAAAAAGCGAATCACAAATGCAAATTTTTCTGATTTTCAAACTGGGGAGTATGTTAATTTTGAGTTCGACGTTAAAAAGGTTGCTTCAGTGGCAGCGAATGAAATTTGACTTTCAACTGAAATGACGACAAGGATGATCGGCATTCAGTGACTGCTTTGTTTCGATGAGTACGATGTCTCAGTGAAGTCATTTAACTTATTCAGAAGCTTGGAGAGTTGTTGGTAGGTTAGAAGGGGGCCAAACTCAAGCCGAAGTAGCGCAAGCCATTGGAGTGTCACAAAGGGGGATTTCCAGGATCTGGAACCGTTTTTTGGAGACTGGAAGTGCAGGCCGAAGACCAGGACAAGGTCGTAGACGGGAAACAACGCCCAATGAAGATCGTTATTTAGTGTTAACGGCTCAGAGACACTGAAATATGAACGCTACTCTTCTCCAACAACACCTTCGCTTGGCTACTGGCACCACGGTTTCAACTCAGACTGTCCGAAACCGGCTGCATGCTGTAGGTATGTATGCTTGCCGACCGATGGTATGTGTTAGACTAACATATAGGCATCGTCGCGACCACAGGGAGTGGGCAACATAGCATGTGAACTGGAGGAGAAATGAATGGAGCAATGTTCTTTTTTCTGACGAGTCCCGTTTTTCTGTTCATCCAGATAATAGGCGTATTTTCATCTGGAGGGACCGTGGCAGTAGGAATAATCCTGCGTACGTGCACAAAAGTGTAAGATTTGGCGGTGGGGGAGTGTTGGTGTATGGTGGCATCTCCATTGACGGGCGCAAAGACCTCTACATCATTCGAGATGGACCTCCGACTGCTCGCCGATATAGGGAGGAGATCCTCAGACCTATTGTAGTCCCTTACGCTGCAGCAATCGGAGATGACTTCATTTTAATGGACGATAACTGCAGGCCACATCGTGCTAACCTGGTGTAGGATTTCCTTTTCGAGGAAGGAATGTACGAATGGAATGACTAGCGTGTTTTCCAGACATGAATCCAATAGAGCACGTTTGGGACGCTCTAGGAAGATGAGTCGCTGGCCGCCAACCACACCCACAAACTCTCCAAGAACTGGAAAGAGCTCTTCTTTAAGAGTGGTTTATAATTAAGGTCACATATTATCGTTTTAGTGCCAAAATACATGTTATTTGCATTCAATACATTTTTATTGGATGTGGGAGGGGCGATGAAAATCAATCATGTTTCACTACTGGATTGGAAATTTTGAAAGTTAGAGAAACACTGGTTTCATCTATTTTTTTCTATTTTAATCTAAATTTTTTACAGTATAGTTATACAAATCAGTTAATATGAAAATAATAGGAAGTTTTTTTATATGTCTCAAGAAATATAGTTAATACTTAAGTTAATTGGTTTCTGATAAAGCTATAATAATTCAAAACAATATAATTCAGATGTGTGATATTTTAAGATTGAAGAAAGCTTATATTTAATTGACTAGTAGTTGAATAAAAAATAACCTATAAATTAGGGTTCTATGCTGTCTGGAGTGTATGCAATAGCCGAGTTGTTATGGTCGTGAATTCGAGCCAACTCCAGAGTTGTGGCCTCAAACCTTGGCTCTCACAAAAAACCTTCTGTGTTTAGAACTGATACAATCAAAATCTATCTTTTGGCTCTAAGTTCTCCCATTAGCATAGTGGGGAACTTTGAAGCTCAGTTGTCATCCTTGTGTAATTTGTTCAGATATGTGCTCAGATATTTTCGAATATTAGTGTGACAGAAAATTATTATTCGCTCTACAGAATTGTAGTAATAAAACATTTCAAATCCTTTATAATTAAAAAAAATCATCATTTTATATTTTTATATTGCTCTTTGTAAATTTCTAAAGAACAGCTGAAATTATATACATGCCTATTTACATTCTAGCTTCAGTTTTCAACTTAGGAATTCTTTTTAAGTAATCATTTTGTATTCAACCCTTTTTTAAACAATATTCTTTAAAAAGTTATATGCATTTCATATATCATTTCACATTTTCACAAATAATAGGATCAGATTTTAGTTCAAACATTCACCAGCAAAAATTATGAAAACCATCATTAATAAATATAAAATAGTTAATAAATTGCGATAGTTAAATAAGTAATTAAGTAGTAGTGTTCAGCAGTAATTCATATTAAAATTTCTAACAATATGAAGTTAAAGCAATTATTTATTAGATTTCAGCATGTCAATTTTCAGATGTAAAATTATATTTACTAGCTTAACATCACATCAGTGCTGAAATATAAGCACTTTTTTCCACCAGAAGTGCTTTCGAAAATTTCTGTGAATTTGTTGTAACTGTTTGTAATTCTTCTTAGCTTCAATTTCCCTTGAATGTGTGTTTAATACTTACTTCTGTAAGCCCCGTGTGATACATTGTGGGGCACGGGGATTTTATAATTGTTTTCAATAAAAACATATATAACATCGCATCTTGTTCTAGTGTTTTCCACATTTTATAAACACAATTTAAAAGAAAACAATTTAGCATCAGCTCATTTTTCTTAATGTCAATATATTTTAAATCTCGTTTGACTACATTTCTTTAAATGTTATAATTATGAAATTAGGCATGGATAAACTAACGTTAAATACAGTATGCTTTTCAAGTATTTAGTACTTTTTATTTCTTTCAAATGCACAGTTGTTCTTATTTCCAGACACTAACCTAATTTATTGTGTCTGCAACTTTCTCAATATAAGTTAAGTTTTGGAAAAAATCTTTTAAAAACATTTTTTTAAAAAAATATTTGGAAAATTTATCAATTTCCTTACTATAAATGGAAATACTGTCGTACCTCTATATAACGAACCTCTATATTGCGAATTTTTCTATATAGCGAATTTTTCTATTCGAACTTTTCCTGGAACCTTGAACATTTTACAGTTTTCTGCCTAAAATAATCTTTCTATAGCGAAGTGCATCTTTTATATAGCGAATTTTTTTCTTTTATGATTCAATTTTTTTCCTTCCTTTTTTAAATTATTTTTGAAAAAAATTCAAGTTATTCTATTTTTAACACATTTTATGGTAGTCATAAATCTTGAACTGGTTTTATTAGATCCTTACTCGTCTGGATCAATAGAGTTCAAGACGTTTCATCCAAGAAGTGCAACCTTTATCCCCCATTGCCCAGTTCACTAGAAACATCTTCGATATCCTCTTTCACCCTCAGTGGAGTTGTCTCGTGTTTTAATTATAAAATAATGTAAGTTTAATATTGCTTGTATGTTCTAAATTATAAAATGTCCTTAAAATTCATCAATTTTAGTATACAATTATTTTCTTCATATTGAAAATACAGTTAATTCTTCAACATTCTTTTTTCTTGTTTCTCTTGCAGTTTTTCTTTCTTTTCTGATGAGTAAGATATATAAAATAAACATATATTAATTTTAAAAAAAGGTGTGATTAATTACTTTTTTAATATATAGTGTTAATGAATTTAATATGTTTTATGAAAATTATAAAGGATATTAAAAGATGAACCTCTGTATAACTAACTTTCCATGTAACGAATTTTTTTCCGGGATTTAGTGACTTAGTTATGTAGAGTTCCGACTGTATACTGTGGCAGTAAATTACAATCTGTAAATGTTTTTATAGATGTCAAGAAAGAAGTAATGCATATGGAGGCGTAGCCACGGAAACTGTTGGTAATTTCTAATATAACATTCCTGAAAAATTTCCAATCGAACATGTCACGGTTAGCTATCGCAGCTATAACAAATCACTAACTACACTAATATCCGTTTACTTATATCTCTGATTGAGAGAATAATTTGTGTAGGAAGGCTTTTCCTCACGCTCTAACTGTTGCAAACGACAAAGTACTGATCTGCCAGAAACTATCAGGAATGCAGTATAACTGGATTGATGAACTTTCCCAATGCTGACACTCAAATCTTTAACTTAATAAACTACTAGAGTCCTTCTTCTAAAGGGGCTTTGGAACTTGGTATAAATAAATCCCTAATTGTTGGCTCATTGTCACAAACTTTCTACTATTCACTATTACTTAGAGCAACGTTTCTCAAACTGTGGGGCACGCCCCACTAGGGGTATGATAGCTCTACGTAGGGGCGTGCATATCGAAAAGTCGAAAATAAAAAAATCTAAAAATTATTCATTTACGTAAAAGAAGCAAAACAGAATACATTCTGACACACACTGATATAATATACTTCTAAATGTATCAGTACTACACAGTGGCGCTCAAAAGGGGAGGGGCGAGTCCGGACCCACCCCCATAGCCCTTGATTTCTTTTTCAATTGATTATAATCCTATGTGTATAGTATGTGTAAAGTTTAATTAAGTATTTGTTACAAATAATTAATTTTATTAATTAAAGCTAATTATTTATTCGATTTATTTTTTACTGTTCATTGTTCCCGACAATCGAAAAAATCAAAGGGATATGTTTGGTAGTATGCTATTTGAATGGTGGACTTACGACCCTAGACCCTTTCTTGAAAATTTCCAGTGTGTGCCATTGGTACTACACAATGTATTTGATAATTAATCTATCAATATTAAGTTAAGAACAGGTTTAATAATTGCTAGTAACTTCCATAGGCTTGTCAAAACAAAATTATTCACAAAATTAAATGCTTATTGGGATTATAATTGAATAATTATTGTAGTTTTAGCGTTAATAATTGAATTGCGGTTTATAATTGAAAACGTATTGTAGCTTTAGCGTCATAGTATGTTATTCTTGTGCAGAAGGGGGGGCGATGAAAATTATGATTGGAAGTTTGAGAAGCACAGACTTAAAGCTATCTACTTCGATTTCCTTTATAAACTTAATCTCATTTAAATATTAAATTTCGTTTTTGTAAGCAGGTTGCAGTTCAATATTGTAATAGCATTGGAGTTACATTAGTTTCACGAGGAAACCCTCCCGAAACTGGTCATTGTAGTGCATCTGCATTAGAGGTAAACGTTTCTGTATAAAATAATTTAACGTTATTTTGTAAAATTTAATTTAAAAATATGTATCGTAAAGTGTATAAAATAGGATAAATCTATAGTTTGATATAATTCTGAAAGTTTGACTAAATTTTATTCTTTTATATACTCTCTAGTTATACATGTATTTAATCAATTGAAAAACATTATAAAACTTAACGTTTACTGTCATTAGTAATTCCTGTATACATATCAAAATTCTCCTTTTACGATTAATATAGACCTATTTAAAAACTCATATGATGTACTTTAATGAATATTTCATAAATATTAAAACAAAGTGACTTTAGTTCCAACTGTGTGTACTTATGAACTTAAATATTTAACTTTGTGAAGTACTACTAACATTTCTCTACTCATTGAATGTCACCCAAAATGAAAATATTTTTTCTCTATGTTACATCTTCACTTTTGACACGATTTAGGCGAAAACCAGTACAATCAGAAACATTTTTATTTTATTCAAAAAGGCAATCTCAAAATTATTTGTACAATTAGAATGAACGAAGCTAAAATTGATATCACACTTGAGTAGAGGTGATTCATTGATTTATGTTTACAAATTAGGAGTCTGAAATATTGTTACTTATTTTTAAAATGAATGCTATGATAATTCATTCAAAGTCTTTTATTGTCCAAAGACAATAAAACAAGGCTGTGTGCTCATAAAACTCTCGCACTATGTTTATTAATTATTTGATGGTTATTGATATCAAATCCTCATGGGATACGCCATTCTGAAAATGAACTTTATCAATAAATGGATATGTAGTTGAAAGGTGTAGTTGCACGATATTAAATCCCCTCTTCCTAGAAAACAGTTTATGAGACTAATTAAAACCCCATTTACAACGCATTTGTGAGCAAGAGCTCAATCTTGCATTACAAATAACTATATAAATGTTACTTACCTGTTTAATCAATGCTGTATTATATATACTCAACTGCCTGTTGAAAATGGATTCTATAATTCTAATCAGAAGATAATGATGACATCTGATCAATACATGAGTTTCATTTTCTAGTCATGCTTCACTTGTTAGAACTTTGAAACTGATTAGATTTAATATACATTAATTTCCATTAATTTATACACATACATTAGTTGGAATTAGACCTTTAATTTAGATTCCTTGGCAAATAATTGTAATTTTTAACAGTTAATAATATCACTGAAATTTTTCTTGTTTTCGCCTAAATTTTAGTTTAAAGTAATTTAACTTCTTATAATTCCTAGGTAAAACAAGTAATCATTTATAGTAAGGACACATCTCAAATATGCGTATGTTATAAGTAGGGTACTCCAGAAATTTTTCTCACTAAAAGATGTGTAAATACTTTAATATACACTTATGCAAAACTTTGCGATTTTGAATAACGTCGTTGTATATATGGTGTTTGTACCAAAACTTATTTTATTTTAAATAGGATTACCCCCTGTATAAAAGGACCAACTTTACTGTACAAATTATACAACTGTTCATACTCATTGTTCAAAGTGTAAAACTGTAATTTATATGTAATATGTAGTTCTTTATTTCTCAAAATTCTTTCTTGGCACTTCTGTTCAGTTAAATTAATCACTAAAGCTTCATTGATAAAATCCTCAGATTTTAATAAGCCTGCAGTCCTTGTAGCTTCCTGGAAAGGTGGGTATTCGTATGAGACAACGTTTTTCTTCTCACGCAATTATTTCAGTTCAGACAATTGTTGCGATATTTTTCTGCAAGAGCTTGCAATAATGTACCAATTCAACCGTGTTAGTGACATTATATGAAACAAAGTATGTGTTTGAAAATTCAGCGCTTATGGCACATGTGAAATCGGGGTTGCCAACTTGACGAATTATCTTGAAGGTTGGTATTGTTTCAATAGTACGTAATAATTTTACTACATCATCACTAAAAAATTTAATATTTAGAGAGAGAAATTTTATGTCAAGTTTCCTACTTTTGAAATCTATTTTCAGATTATATAAACCAATTCTCTAAGAAACCATCTTTTTTTTGTATAGCCCATCATTTTCAAATCATAAATAACAAAAACACGTGCATAAGTTTGGAATTCTCTTCACGAAAATCTATATTGCATCTTAATATTATCAAGGAACAAACCATTTATTCAAATTGTCCATTTTGATCATAAAGAACTCAAGAAGTACGAGTTTTAATACGATTAAATTTGCAAGATAAAAGCATAAATATGTAGGCTTCTTAAATTTCAAATCCCAAAAGAAAAGATTACTAATAAAAGTACTGACTTTATGGGTTTTGCTTATTACTTATATGCCTATTTTTATGAACAAATAAATTGTTCACCATCTGAATTTACATTAAGTGGATTCCAAAGTCTGAATACATAAAGAATTCATATTTATCAATAGCTGCACATTTCCATGCATTTTCCTTGGAACAATTTGCTTGATTTTCAAAGAACAAGAAGGGCACATAAATTATACAGAAAAACATACGTATTTACTTGAAATCCAAAAACTGAAATATCGAAACCTATTATAAGCAGTAATACATTATTGGAAGTGCAGACATAAAATAAAACTCAAATCTTTTCGTCTGGACTAAATTATGAGAAAAGCAAAACAGATTTAAATTGGCGTCTGCGTAACATATAATTTGGTTGACTCATGCAAATTCTACCTCCTGTTGTGACTGCCAATTAAGGCTGGAATACACATTGGGTGGGATTTCATTTGGTTGAGGACTCTAAATATATAATTAGGAAAGAGATGGCAATTTTTAGTTTTAGTGATGTATTCGGCTTCAGTTATTATGGTTGGTTTTAAAAAGGTAGTTAACATATACTTTTGCCATATCGTTTATATCCGGCATAGCGTCAAGCGATTTTTATCTTTCAACATTTTTTGTCTGGTGGTTAAAATGAAAATATTTTGGTACTTATTGACCACCGCAATATATAGCTCTTTATTTTATCTTCGCTTATTTATGCATCGTTGAGATTGAATATTCCTTTTTCGTGTTTGCTATCTTAAGGAACATGAAAATTTATAGTGAATATTCCAATTAAATTGATGGTTATTCAGTAATTTAAGTAGTTAAGAATTTTTAAAGTAAAAAATATTATCAAATATAGCTTGGTTTGTAGGACCCAGATTACAGAAGCCTTCTTTTTGTACATACACATAATTGAATTTAGTGAAATATCTTTTCGATTATGAGTTCAAATTTTCACTCTTACTAGATATTATGATTTCTTTATTTAAAAGTAATTATCTAGATAAATACATTTCTGTGTTGGTTAAACCTCGTGTTTCTAATAGGTATTCAAGACTAGAGAACTGGGAAGTGGGTTGTTTTTGTAGAAAATTGACATATACTTAAGTCGAAATATTTCTTAAAAGAGGTAAAAATAAAAGTGTTTTAGCATATTTTTGCAGTCATAATTCTCCAAAAGATGGAACTAAAAAAATGTACAAATTGCATTTTCTTACTGCTAAAAGAAGAAAACGATATCAGTAACTTGATATCACGATATTAATATAATCGATAATTTGCTTAAGAATTCTTTTGACCTAAGAATTATTTCAAGTGTTTAATAAGGCACCGTATAGAATAATTAAAACCATTTTCTATTTTTCTTCAATATTTATTCAATTAAACCACACCTACTCTAAATTCTGTATTTCCTATTTATTCGTAAGTAGAATTAGTACGAATATTTAATCATTATACACTTTGTAAGATGCAAATATGGCATACCAAGAAGGATTTATCTAAATCAAACTGAAGCAGAAGAAATCCACATTTAATGAAAATGAACTGTTAAAAGTATTATAGAATTTGAATATTTTTCCCTTTAAAATACATCTGCTAGATCAAAATAATAATTGTTTTGCGTTAGTCCAGATTTGACCCTTATAAAAGCAAACTATTATTCGGCTTGGAATCGGCGCTTAGGTTTTTCGAATAACATCTATCGGAATTGCTTGTTATGCACATACACTCTATAACAAAAAAGAAAAGGAAACGCCAAGAAGGAGTTGCCCGATTGTAATGAAATTTTCGTATGCAACAACATTTGTACCGAACATAAAAACGATTAAAATTCAGTGTCCAATGAATGAATATCGGCAGCTACAGTGAATCAAAACTGCGTTGTCAGCAGGTGTCTATAAAAAGCGATTATCAATCTGATGGTCAAAGTTTCTGTTGTATTGCGATTTAGGATACCTTTTAACGACTGAAAAATGCCTCGCCGCAGGATTTGAGCTCATTACGAGCAACTGTCATAGATTGAAATAGGTCGTATCATTGAATTGAAAGAGGTTGGTTGAGCAAATCAGAGAATCGTTCGTCATATGGGTCGAAGAGATGCAGCCATTGGAAGATGCTGGTAAGAATGGGTGGACAAAAGCAGATTGCAGCGTCATGATGGTCGACCTAGGACCACAGCAAATCGGGAGGACAGATTGATTTTCAGATCAGCTGTCACAGCGCCTGATTCAGCGTTATCAAACATCAGAGGTGCGACCCGCAAACGAGTGTCCACCATGCCTATTCACAGACGGTTGATAGAGTGAATATTTTAGCTTGTACCAACCTATACGCCACCTGCCACTCAAAGAAAGTGGTACTTGGTTCGATCAGGTTCGAATCATGCTGACTGAGGACGTATAGGGTTTCGCGACAAATCCTGATTCCAAGAGTGTCCTAAAGATAATCGAAGCCGTGTCTGGAGATGCCCAAGGCAGCAAGCGATCCTGCTTTCACTATAGTACGCCACACAGGCCTTCAACCAGGAGTCATGGTCAAGACTGCCATTTTTTTATAGCCAGCCCCTTTGATCGTCATTAGAGGCACATTTACATCACATCGGTACGTCGACGACATTCTAATAACTGTTTTGCTACCGTTCCTTTAGTAGTACCCTGGATTATTTATCAGCAAGATAATGCTAGATCACACACAGTACGTGTTGCTATGAACTGTCTTACAGCTTGCCAAACACTTCTCGGCCAGCCAGGTCACCTGATCTCTCTATAGTTATGCATATCTGGGATATGAAATGAAGGCGACGGCATCTATCAGGGAATGTTGATGGCCTGGTCTCACAATTGGAGCAACTTTGGCAAGAAATGCCACAGGAAACCATCAGGAGTCTTTATCACTTTGCAGCTTACATCTAGGCTAGAGGTGAGTCAACACCTTATTGAGCTCGTTATTTTGTAACTATGTAACTTTGAAATAAATCATGCAAAATTTTTCTGAAATTTTAATCATTTTCTATTTTGTATATAATCTTTCTACCCTCCAATTTTTGTCTCTATGGGACTACTCGCTCTTGGTGTGTCTTATTGTTTTGTTATAAAGTGTACGAGTTGAAGAATTACACTGTATCTATCCCGGAACAACTTTCTCGTCCGAGTACAAACATGCTAAGTCATGCATAGGTCTGGTGATACCGCTGACTAGGAAATTTTTCGATAAACAGGCAGTTGAAAGAGGGCTGTATAAGAGTAGGCATTATTTTGTTGCAATGTAAGCACAAGAGCCTGTAGTAGTATGCGTAACACTACGAAGCTAATATTCTCAATGACAAAATGCTTTGCTTTAGGAATGTTGTGGATGGCAACACAAAGGTCTGGCTATGAAAAACGAACTTTACCTCATACAATAACTTCAAGTTTCAAACTGTATTGCCAACGGCACTCAAGTGAGCTTTCGGTGATCAGTTCGAAAAAAAAGAGACATCCCTGAAAAAAAATTATACTTCATAAATAAGATTCCAAATAGAATGAATTCGCTTGCATTACAACTTGGAAAACACGTCTGGCCATGTGCAATAGTCAGTCTTTGCAATGTCCTGTTTAACTTCAACCCTTGTTCGCTGAGTCGCTTGTTGATAAACATGACTTGTACCCCCGGTTACATGTTGGGTCATATAGGACCAATGGAATCCGTATCAGAGGGAGTAAGTGCCAATGGAATGCTCACTCTGAATTTAACGTTCTATAGTTGCTCTTTGTAGACCAATACTTTCTTTTCGCTCTGTACTGCCACAGTTCACTTTGTACACTCATTCCATTCAACATTGAAAGATATTATTACTCCCACCTACATTATTAATGAAGTTGCAATTTGACCTGTTACGCTTCTTTTAGTCCTCTCTCAAAAGTGGATATCTTATACTTCTTCCATTGATACATTCCATGTGGATCGACGGAACCACACATAGCATGTAAATTATGCCTCAGCATAAAAATGTCATCTGTTTTATACACTATCTGAATACTTCTTTACAATTCATCAGAGTTGTAAAAAGCTAGCAAATAACTTCTAAGAGTTAAATATAATTGATTTGCATATTCTGTCGTAAAATATGAAGATGTGCTGTTTCGATCTACTTTAATAATTCCTTCTTAGTGCGTCACTTTTTATGTAATGGTGTGTATTTTAAATCAAAAGTGACAAGTAAAATATTTATTAAAAAGTATAAAACATAGCAGTTAAAAAATTATAAATATTTTTAAATATATAATATTTATATATATATATATATATATATATATATATATATATATATATATATATATATACAGTAAGACCCCACTTAACGTGAGATATACGTTCCATCAAAGTAGAGCGTAATATGAAACAGCGTTAAGCGAGGTTATTTCATCATGTAAATAATGGGGTTAGGGGAAAGTGGGTAGAAAATTGGTCAGACATTTTACCATTAGATTAGGCCGTGGGTAGCCTAGTGGTTAGAGCATCGGACTCCAGACCGGAAGGCCTGGGTTCGATGCTCGATGTCACCAAATACCCTCCGAGTGCACACGGAGTACGTGCTCGTTAAATCAGTGGGTCCGTAGTCTTGTGGGCTTATTCACTAGCGCAGGAACTGGAGAATATTTCCCTCCCCTTCAGTTCACTTGCAGAAATTGTGACGGTGGAGATAGAGGTCGTGTCGCCATCTATCGTCCCTTCGGGGAAGTTTCTCTGAGCTTAAATCGCACTGTCACCTGTATGGTGCTCAAGGCCAACGACAGGCGTACCTCTTGCCCATGCCACGATGAATTTCGTGGGCCTCGTTCTGACTACGTCAGACAGGTGGCATTAGCCACAACAACACCATTAGATTTATTAATTATGTGCTTTATAACAATAAAAAAAAATGTATTTCTTACAAATATAGAAACGCAATAAATGAATATACATATAAAAATAAATAAAAGCCCTCGCGTAGCTGAACAGTGCGACGTTAATATTCAATCAATCAATCAATCAATAAAAATAAATAAAATTCTAAGCCAGTATGTGTTTACATTTCAGATCATATACATTCAGATCATAATCTTCTGTATTTCCCATTTTCTGCCTTTTTTTTATCGAGGCATCTAATGTAATCTGCGTTTTCTTTTTCTTTTTTTTTTTTTTTTTTTTTTTGCGCTCTGTAAGAAGTTTTTGGTAAGTGGATAAGGCTTCCATAACGCCCTGTCTTGCCTTTGAACTCCTGTCAAAATTTGCTCCTGCTTTTTCTTGCTGCTTTATTTTCGTGTTGTTTACTATCACCCACGACAAAAACTAAAAATTCTAATATTTGTCACTATAGCAATCGTTATATTATATAAATTTATACTTACAATAACGTCAACAAATATTTTAAAAGATAAAAATACGTTCGTATAACACCGCTGGAAAAAAGGAACACAGATAAACTGCTTAGGATATTGGGAAGCCTACCACTTTGTGTAATTTCGGGGAATCCCACAATTCAAGTAAAAGACCGTTAAACCGAAACAACGTTAAACGGGGTCTTACTGTATATGTCTATGATACAAATACTTTAGAAAATCACCCATTTTCAACTGTACATAAATGCAACATATATAACTTAAATCCCTTTCTCTTTAACAATGTAAATATTTTTAGGTATTTATCAGATTCAGAGAAATATTTATAGTAATGTTGTATGAATATTCTCTTGCGCATTAAATATTATATAGAGCTTTTTGAAGCTGTGTTCCATTGTTTACGTTAGAGATAAGCGTAAATGCAATAAGCTAAGATTTAAAAATTGCATTTGGCGAAATGTGAATTTTTCTGTAACATTCACAACTTCAAGCGGAATAAAAGGAAACTGACGTGTCGCAATTGTCATTTATTTGAAATATTAATATATATGAATATGGGAAGATGTTTTTTTTATTTATATTTATTACTCATTTCAGACAATGTGGATATTTACTTGTGTATGAAGAAAACGTAGAAAATAAGCTCAGATATACTCTAAGCTATTTTTTTATTCTGGTTATACCAAGAATACTTATATCTTCTTTTCCTCTGTCTGATTTTTATTGGCTTGGTTTTTATTCCATTGTTGTAGTAGGCTTGGCCAGCTGCTTCTCGTATACGTTGAATTTCTATTAAATAAGCATCAACAACAGATGTTATTTTCACGGATGCAGTCAGTCAGGAAAAGCATATACACATACATAAAGATGCACGAAATACAATTCGCTGAATTTAGTTTATTTTAAGATGGCGTAAGTGAACAATGTCACTCACTGCATAGAATTGAAGAAGTGAGTAAAAACTCACATAATGTGAATTATTATTACGAATTTTTGCAGAAATATAAAATACAGTGCTTACTAAAATAATAATTCTTTTTACAGCAAGGGTTTCGTTATTTTGGGAAAAAGAAATTCTCTCTTATATTTATATTATTCAACCACTTCTATTCAAAGCCTTAATAATAATATTTTTAAAGTAATTTTCTAGGTCTTAAGAAATCGCTTTTGAAAGGATTTTAAGTGTGCATTAAGAGTTTATTAAATTCGCATTCTTGCCGAGGTACAGATAATTTACATTCACTTAAATATTTAGTGTATCATCTTAATACATAATTTGAAAATTAAATAATACCAGATCTATTACCGTATAAAAAACCTCATAGTTTAAACTCAAATCAAGTACAAGAATATTAAACATGTTCTTATATGATAATTGCAAAGGAAAAAAATGAAAAGGTTTTAAGTAGAAAAACTATTTGGGTTGTTAAAATTGAATAAACATCAAAACATAAATAAACTACAAATTAGCAAATATACTTTGATATATTCTGTAATCGAAATGTCTTTTAGGAATATAATCAATTGATCTTTAAAAATCCGCTTAACATATGAAACAGTCTGATTAATGGTATTAGTTTAAAAATAATCTGAGTTAGTAAATGTAATACATATATCGCTGTTTGGAGCTACAATTACAATATTGTGTATTATTTTTCTAAAGTAGATGTAGACTATTCGTAGACTATTGTGACGAATCTGTACGGCACCTTTCCACTAATATTCTTAGGCGTCTTTGGGGATTGCAAATTCGCGAGTATATTTCCAATCAACTATAAAAGGAGAAAACGGGATATGTAAAGTAGATAGGGTATTTTTAAGTAGAGCGTTGTAAGCTAGCAAAGATGAAGGCTACTGAGCCAACAGCAGCAGAGACAACTTTTAGAGGATTACGATAGTGAAGAGTTACTGCTAGTATTCTAAGACGTAATCTTAAAAGTTAATGTACCTCTGAAGATATCAAAGTATTACCAGGTGATATACTATAGTTTATTATCGCTTAAAATAAGCCTTAGTTTAATAAAATTAGTTTAAGTTAATGAAAGCTAATAATTCCAGTTGCGTGTATATCTCAGACCTCTTATTTCGGTAGACCTTTTTTATTGATCTTACGCGTAGTTATTGATTAATTTCATATTTCGTAATTTAATTTAATATTAAAGGTAAATCTTATTTGTTTGACGTAGACATATAGAACTATATGTCATTAGAGTCTTTTGATATTTGAATCAAGTGAATAAAGATAAGTTATTATTTTACAACTGACGTCTGGTCATTCGTTGCCTCAAATTAATCTTAGTGTCCAGGGTGGAAACCAGGGGGGCTCCCACATTCTAAATAAGAACATTTTTTCTATATACTTTAAGTAAATAATTACTTACAATCTGTTATCAATAAACCAAAAATAAGGTTTATGATTCTAATTTAAAAACCATTAACACACAAAGTTTCGTTAATCTGAAATATATAAATAGTTATCAGCAATAAATTCAGTCAAAGATAGTACAGTTCGGCAAATATAATTCTATTATACTCAGTTTTTTGTCGTAATTTTTTTTTATCAAACTCAGCCTTAAACTGCTTAAAACTATAAACAATAAATTACACTGTTTTTTAAAATTTATTTAATATTTCAAAGTCATTTTTATAGGCTTATTGTAGGATTTGAAAATAGAATTTGATACTGTAACTCCCCAAATTTAATGCACAAGTTTTATAATCCTTGAAATGATTAGCTTTAAAAAATAATGTGGCACATTATTTTTAAGGTAGTCAAATTTTTAATTGTGGTTTCCGCTAAAAATTAGGAGATATTTTTACATTATCTAAGCTATTCAAACGAAATGAAAGAGATATCAATGTACTACATAGTAATTTGTAACATTGAATCATTAGATAGGTATTTGAGTTACGGATTGATTCTTTGTCAGTGTTCCGCTACATTTTAGGGTTAACGTGAGTATCGGGTGCACTCCAGATTTGGCAATACTTCCAATTACAAACATTCATTGAGTACTAATAGACTAGAGCATTGTTTCTCAAACTGTGGGGCGCGCCCCCTGCGGGGCCGCGGTAACCCTGCGAGGGGAGGGTGCGAGCATATTGAAAATAAAAGGTTTAAAAAATAATTTCTTGGAATAAAGTAATACACAATGCTTTCTGACATAATAAAAAATACACATTTGCACTAATATAATTTATTTTTATCATCTATTGATCATCAAAAATAAAACTGTCCACTTCAAACGCTCATTAGCCATCTTTGATCATATAACCAAATAAAAAAAAACAATTTGTTTGCTTTACTGTGTTCCCACGATGTGATATTTTTTTATTACGGTTCTTTAATCCCTAAAATACTGTTGTTGTTGCTTCTAATGTCACCTGTATGATGTAATCAGATCAAGGCCCACGAAATTCATAGTGGCAGGGGGCTAGAAGTACGCCTGTCGTTGGCCTTGAGCACCATACAGGTGACAGTACGATTTAGCTCGGCGAAATTCCAAGAAGGGACGATAGATGGCGACACCACCTATCTCCACCTCCAGAAATTCTGCATTGAACTGAAGGGGAGGGAAATATTTTCCAGTCCCAGAGCTCATGACTCAGCCCAAAAAACTTCGGACCCACTGATTTAACGAGTACGTACTGCGTGTGCACTTGGAGGGTATTTGGTGGCATTGGGCATCAAACCCAGGCCTTCTGGTTTCGAGACCGATGCTCTAACCCCTAGGTAACCACTTGCTACTTTTGATTGTAATATATTTGACCTTCAAACTTACTGGTATGTTTCACTCCGTCTCTTTTTTTTTTAGGAAAGTTGTAAATAATATTTTTCTGTTCCTTTTTCCCTTATGTGAATGAGTTTTATGATATATAGATAAGCATATTGAGCATTTTGAAGGATTATTTGGCCAAGATGTATTTTTATAAGTATTCTGAAACATATAATGCATAATGAAAAATGTTTCACTCAATTGTTTTTTAGAACATTTTACTCTTTCCCCATGAACATGTTTGTGGTTTTGATTGCTGTGTTGTACGACTTAGTATGGTTTAGAAATGTAAATGAGCAAGCATAATATTAAAAAAGGGCATATGTGATCCCTATTGAAGAAAGTTGAAACTAATCCAGCAATTGAAGAACCTGCTGAAATAATGCATATTAATCAAGATAGCGAAAATAAATATGAGAAAAGTGATGGAAAGGAAACGTTTGAGTTGATTTGAAATTTTCAAATGGTACCTTAAGATCTCTGAGAAGAAAACTATGAAGCCATACATGTAACATTTCACCTTGTCAAAAAGACACAAGGAAGAAAAAGTTCACAATGCTATTTGCAGATCATCAAACGACAGCAAAACTACAATAACGTGAACAAAATATGACAGTTTTGCTGGAAAATAACATTCCTGTATTGTTAGCGAAAAGTGTCTATGATTAATCTCCTTTATTAAGGACACGCACATTTGGAACATTTTCCTTAGTTTTATTGGATTTTTTCTACAATTTTCAAAGAAAAATTGAAAAGTCCTTGAAAGTAGGTTAGTATATTTTCTCTTAGTTAAATTATTCACTGGAATTGTGATTTTTATCGTATATAGTAAAAATAATTATAAAATAAATTATCTTTTAAAAACAAACTAAAAAACACGCTTTTATAGTGAATCGAACTAAAAAGTAAAAAAATAAAAATACATATTACTTAAAAGTAACATATACAAAATTTAATACTTATCTTGTTAATTTGTACGGTTTATAATCATGATCGTATTGTAGCTTTAGCGCCTCAAAAAGTACATTATTATTGCATCCAATACATTTTTATTTTGAGGGGGGCGATAAAAATTATGATTGAAAGTGAAAGTGTAGTTTTAAAGTGAAGTGATACTAGTGAAAGTTTGAGAACCACTGGTCTAGAGGCTTTTGAAAAATCCATCTGAGTCAATATTAAAAACACGATAATTACTTTGTTCTGTATTTTTAGTATTAAATTTGTACAAAAAGAAGCATTGCTATACTGTCAAGTAATTTTTCTGTGTTTAGAATTCTGGGTATCATCCTTAATTTTACAACAAGTATGAGCTAATATCAGACTCTTAAAAATTATTCAAAGTTTTACTTTTTGTTTGTGAATTCCTTCAAATTTTACTCTTGGATTTTCTTTTCAAATCTTGAGTATTTTTTTTTTTATATATATGATTGGCGTTTGTTTTTTAAATACGACTATTTTCATTGCTCATTAACTTCCATCTCCCTTTTTATTATAAACTAAAAATAATTTCTTTTCAAGAATGTATGTTCGATTTAACTAGTTTTCTATTTTTCTAGAATTTAAGCTTTTGATATAGGTCAAATGCAAATTTATGAATTGTCAACTTTAAAGTTATATTTCTTTAATGTAATAGAATAATTATAATTCGTTTTTTAATAACGTAATTATTATTATTTTCCTTTTTTCAAAGGAAGATGATATCAAAAAATTATTTTATTTAAATTACAGAAAACAGAGAAGAGCTTTGTTTACTAATTTTTATTGAAGAAGGTAGTTAAATGTTCTGCTAAAGGAAAGCAAAATGATATTCATTTCCATTTTAAGAATTGCATGGTTTGCAGTTACTAACGAATCGTAACTGTTTAGTTGAACAGACGTTTCTATCTCTATCATAAGCCCATAAAAACAAAAGAGAAATGTTTTAAAATATATTTTGAATATTTTGTCTTTTTTGTGCTTTCAGAATTCATTTTTAATTTTCTACTTTTTTTGTTTTTTGTTTACTCCTGAATTAATCTGGCAAAACACAATTTGGCAAACTTGCACTAAAACTTGTGCAAATTTATTTCATGTTTTATTTTAAGTATTTAATATATTTCAGAATTTCAAAAATGCAACGGCAACTAAATTTTAATAACATATTTTATAATGTGATGAGTCTGTAATACATTTTTTGTAGCTCGCAATAAGTAATTTTTATTAGCTTGAACGAAAATCAGCAATGCCTGATAAAAGAAACACCCTTTAATACAACTTAGGGAATAATACATATATATATTTCATCGCATTTCCTTTTGGAAAGTAGCCAATATAAAAGGCACAAATATATTCGAAACATAAATAAAGAGGATATAAATATTACTTTTATATATTATTGTCATCCTATTATTACTTATATCCCTAAAATTAGCATATGAAAACTTTGAATTAAAAATTATATCAATTGTAATCATCGAATGTTAAAATGCTCATGTATGCATTATTCAAAGATAACATTACACATGCAAATAATCTCTTCATTTCAATTTCTTATTTAATTACAACGTTGTTTCATAAATTATTATAAGAATTTTAATTTGGTATTCATTTTAAATGTATTATTGAGATAGTGACGGGGTGGTGAACCTTTTTGGATCAATGTGCCCTTTTTTCTAAAGAAGTATTTTGTGAGGTATAGACGTGCCGTCAAATAATTTTTACCTGTGATTGGTAGAAAAATAATAAAACTGAATACTATCAACTCAAAACTCGTTTCTTCTTCGAAAAGTACCTTTTGCACACTGTATAGTTATAAAAGTTTTAATTATATGTTTAATTCAAGTTATATATATATATATATATATATATATATATATATATATATATATATATATATATATATATAATGTATGTTCAGTGCCTTTTCTTTATCTATTATTTCTTGTTTTTGATAAATAATACATATTTCTTTTATATATATATATATAAAGTGACATTAGAGTGTGAGACTTCTATTGTTGCAGATTGGATGATAATTAACTTATATTAAGATTGTAAGATGCTGCCTTTAGTAGAATGCATGTTGAATTTGAGTCATCTGCCAAACGGTTTTTAAATAATTAATTATTTTTACTGCGGTTCATTTTTTTGACAAGAGGATGTACTATGTACAGACGATATTCTGCATAACACTGTTCCAGAACATAAAACGCACACTGCGCGTCGCCTTTACTATTAATGCCATATTTCAAGATTCAGCAAGTTTGAAATTTTTTGTTACACTTACTATCTTACATTTTTTGTTCTTTTGTTGAACTAGCCATGCTAAACAACAGTTAAAAATCCTAAATATAACACAAATTAAACTTTAAACTATAGTAGTTTAAACGAAATTGACTATACTATGCGTAGTAAAATTTTGCATTATAAGCATGGCGTAACTAAGGCAGGGCAATAACAAAGGAGTGCGCTGTTGGCCGCACATTTGTTCCTAATACTTCAATGGGAACCTTGTTTTTTTAAAATAAAATACAAACTATTTTGATTGCTGGCGTGCCCAAAATATTGTGTAGCGTTCCATTGATGGCACGTGTGCAACTGGTTTGCCATCCCTGATATAGTGTATGTGTTGTAGATACACTCATGCCAACGCATTCACGTTACCTTAGAAACGAAAACAATACTTATAAAAATATAAGCATAAAAAAGGAACAAGTTTTTATAAGGTTGACTTATTAAACTCAGAAAATAAGAAACAGTTAAACAAAAAATATGACTGTAAAGGAAATAAAAAAAATCCCTTTTTTATATTACTTCGTATAATATAAGGTTTTCCTTCTGAAACTTCAGCCGTTTAGCTTAATAATGATATCGTAAGCATGCATTGATTTTAAAATAATAAATATTCTTGCTTTATGATAGCTATTATAAGGAGTTTCAACCCTGATACGTTTCTTCACAATGGTCAAACACCTTCGCATGTTTTGTTTCCCAATGCAGTTTTTTTCCACTCACTTCAATTGTTAAGACGTTAAAATTTTTTCTTCAAATGTTATGGAATATTATTATTATTTTGTGTGAGACAGCACGCTTGAATGGCTTGTTATAGAACTGAAGAACAGATCATGTCTCCATCCCAAGCGACAGGACATGAAAAACTCTTAAGACATACATATTTTCTGTAAATCCGACATTTAATATTGTATATTGTCCTTTTAAATAATTACATAGCCTAAAGAGTTTGACAAAAGTATCTTGAAATTCCTAGTTCAAAACGCATTTGACTTGTGTGTGTGACTCTACCATGAAATTGCACGGAATATTTACTTTAAATTATGTTTTTATTTTCTCCTCTTTTTGGGTTTTTATCTCAAAGGCTAAATATATTTATGGCATAATATATATAAGAGTTCATGATCATCAGTGAACTAACATAGAAAGGGATGGAAGGAAGGCTATTATTTAACCTTCAGATGAATTGTAGTTTTTTTTCTTCTTAAAAATCACCCATGCTTTGCAATTGACCATAATGATATGTCATTCCGTTTATTTTAAAAGAAATGACATCTAAATTTCTAAGGAAAAATGAAAGAGAGAAATGTAAAGATATTTTGAAAATGAAAATACTGTTCATTATACTCAAACAGCATGTCTTGATTATTTCTTTTTATTCTCTTTCTGCAACAATTAATGATAAAAGATCAAAGTAGTTGCTCTTTTTGTCATATTTTCTAATAAAGAGTGTTTTTTTTCAGGTATAGAAGTTTAAGTTGGCATTACTTTCCAAGATGGCGACCGATTTAACAGCTGTCAAGTGATTTATTCTCAGTTTGGTTTGGCAATTCATCATGAATAGACTCACGCCTGAACAACGCTTTCAAATTGTGCAATTTTATTTCGAAAATAATGGTTCTGTGCTGAATACGTATCGCGCACTACGTCCATTTTATCGTCGACAAAAACGTCCATCAGAGCAGTTTATTCGATTAACCATGGAACGTTTTCACACCACGTTTACTCTAATTGATAACTCGCATCCCCAGAGACGCCGTACGGTGCGTACAGAAGAAGCTATTGCTACTGTAGAGCGTAGCATTGAGGAAGACCCGAATGAGTCCATCCGCCATCGAGCACAGGAATTGGATCTGTGTCCATCCAATTTATGGGAGATTTTGCGGAAGGATCTTGGTTTGCGTGCTTACAAAATCCAACTCGTGCAAGAATTGAAGCCAAACGATCATCAAGCAAAGCGTAGATTCGTCGAATGGGTCCAAAACGAGATTACCGTTGTTCCCGATTTTCATAAGCGAATTTTGTTTAGCGATGAAGCGCACTTCTGGTTGATGGCTACGTCAACAAACATAACTACCGCATTTTTAGTGAAGCTAATCCACAAGTGTATGTCGAAACACCATTATATCCAGAAAAACTGAATGTTTGGTGTGCTTTTATGGGCTGGTGGAATCCTTCTTCAAAAACGATGACGGCCACAACGTTACAGTCAATGGTGATCGGTATAGAGCCATGATTATTAACTTTTTCATTCCTGAATTGAACAATCATGATGTCCAGGAGCTGTGGTTCCAACAAGACGGCGAAACATGTCACACAGCTCGTGCCACAATCGATTTATTGAAAGACACGTTTGGTGACCGCCTAATTTCACGTTTTGGATCTGTGAATTGGCCTCCAAGATCTTGTGATTTAACACCGCTAGACTATTTTCTGTGGGGCTATGTAAAGTCATTGGTCTATGCGGATAAGCCACAAACGCTTGACCATTTGGAAGACAACATTCACCGTGTTATTGCCGATATACGGCCACAAATGTTGGAAAAAGTCATCGGAAATTGGACGTCCAGATTGGACTACATCCGAACCAGCCGTGGCGGTCATATGCCAAAAATCATATTTAAAATGTAATGCCATAAGATTATCTTTCGAATAAAAAAAATTAATGTCAATCGAATAATACATCGTTGTTTTATTGCAATTTAAAGTTCTATACCTCTAAAAAAACACCCTTTACATATTTCCACGTGAAGTTCTGCTTGTACATATTAATGTGATTAAAATCATTGATTTATAATGTTTAATGGGTTTAAAACATTCCCTTCTACTTAAATTCAACAATTACATGAATATTTTTAATCTTTTTATGCATATTGCAATTGATGTTAATAAAACATTTAAGCAATTTCCTGAAAATCAAATAATACAACATAAAAAGATAAATTTTTCAATAAAAAGCAGCTGTCTTTGAAATTTCAAAACAAATTTGTATTATTTCAGTCCAGTAATATCAGCAAATAAAGACGAATGTTGTGACATTGAAAATCTGATAAACCATATTTTTTTAGTCTTAAACCCTAAGAGTTTGCTATTGTGTTATTGTGGCTAATTTACTTTGAAATGTGCAGTCTTGTTAAACCATGTAATGCATTGGCCCGTGAGGGTTGAGGTGTGGATGTGAATGAACAACCAGACATTGCCATAATCTTAATATCTCTTTATTAAGATCTTAACTTAAAGAATATACAGTTAGGATTTTAATATTTTAACTAAGCGGATCTGAGGTGAAGAAACACTCAATACGTAACTACCTAATAAGCGTGACCCTAATCACTATTTCTAACTTTACCTCCTAGTCCTAATATCAGTAAATACGCAGTTCCTAGTGTTTATTTGAATAATCTTACCTCTTTATCCTAGCTGAGCAGTAACTCACTCGAATCCTAAATGACGTTGTGGTTTTTCTCGTATGGAATGGTATCCACCTTGACGTGAACGCTCTGGCCCGAATAGATTAACTCTTGAGTGTCGGATAACTTCTCTTACTTTAGCTTATTCACTCGAACACAAGGACCTAGTATAATCACTTCCCGTAGCCACTCTGCTTATGCTAAAGATCTGCTATTTAATTCTTAATTTGCATAATCACGCTTTGATTCTGGATTTATTTGGAAATAATTTGCCTTTTCGGCCCCAAAGAACCCAAGAGGAGTTTTTGGTTGAAAACGCGATGAGCCCGTCACAACCAGATCAAATCAACTCAACTCCAGCTCTTAATAGTTTATTTTTATTTTCCCCTATTGAATAAGGCTAACAAACATTAGAAATGAAGCCTGAAAGATTTTTTTTTAATTCAAAGAAAGAGTAAGCATTAAACAGTGACATTTTAAATAATATTATATTTTTAAGTGTTTTAATAAACCTTTAATCGGATTTTTTTGTTGTTGCATGTACTTTAAACTCGTTATAGTGTTATCATAACTCTAAAGCATTTTTACTTTTCATGTTAACAAAATTAATTATCTTTGTGAAATAAATTTTTCCGAAACTGACTGTGACTTATAATAACATATTATTGTATCCATATAGCTGTAACGTTGCAACAAATTGCAGACTTATTCAAATAACAGAATATGGTAATAAAAGCATTAAAACCCAGAAACACTTTAACTTTTAAATACCTCATAAGCAAAAAAATAATTGTATTTTAAACATGCTGCGAAAGAATTAATTTTTTGTCAAGCTCATTTCAGTTATGTTATTCTACATAAATGTACTTTGATCTTATATTCAAAAGAGACATTAATTTATTATATAATTTTTATTAATTATGTGAAATGCTTTAAAATATCCACAAATTTTGCACCTTTAAATGTCAAATAAATGAAAAACGTACTGATTGTCATACACATTAACTTTTTTCTAAGTCCCTCTCTGACATTTTAAATCGCCAATTCCTAATCTATGTCCATATTTTATATAATCCGATTTCATTAGGGCTTTTTGAATATGAGAAAACAACATTTCTTAAAATGTATTCCCAAATTGTAAAACAACATTATTGCTTTTATATATTTTCTGCACTTGAAAAGGAAAAATAAAATTTTCTCTTGAAAAATTTCTTTCAATCCTCCAAATATTTTTTTTCTTTTCATTTACATTCTTTTCTTTCAGCTCTGGAATACATATAGCACAATGGAGCTTTTAAAATATGTTGTATATGTCGGAAAATGTACCTTTTCATCCTCTTTTATTCCTTCTTTTTATATTCAGATAGTGCTTCTTCTAAAAAAGGAGACAAATGAAATATGAGTGCATGTCTATGAATGTCCGAACGCGGGTCGTGAATCAAGTAATTTTATTTACACAGCTCGACAGAAAGTTAACGAGTAGAAGTACTTTGAATGAAAGCACACACACACACACACATTTGTAATAATTATGTATCAACAACTTTTTTACAAAGGCTGTTTTCGGCTAATGTTCAAGTTTAGAACTCAAATGATGAATATGTTTTCATGAATAAAAGTACTCAAACATTAATATTATAGTCTAGCTTCACTATCCTGTATAGAGAATCACTTATTTATCATACTACACATTTTTATACGAGTTGACACATTTTTTTTTCTTTTATAAAATGTGTTTCGCATTTTTTTTTCAATATTATAATGCTAAATGAACTATCCCTTTACATGTTAAATGGAAAAACTAATTATTTAAGAAATATTCTGAGATTTTAAAAACATTATACTATAAACAAATTCATGATTTTCAATGTCACAAATTTTTATAAAAATTGAAGCATTTTTTCTGCCCAAAAATGTGCTCCGCGGTAAGGTCACGCTCTTGTACATATGGCGAAAACAGCCTTAATGTCAATGAATAATAAATATCTACATATATAATATAAAAAGAAAACAATACATAAAGAGAGAGAACGTTTTATTGGGAAATATTGCAAACGAAGACAATATTATTAAAAAAATCAAATTTTTATAGTGGATAACCAAGGACTGCATAAATGAATTACGGCATAACAACTAAGGGTTTGACTAATAAGGTAAAGTGATAAAATCCATTTTTAGAGTAAACTTCTAGTGTGAGTTGCTTTCAATGTAATCTCACTGGCTTTAAAGGGGTTTCTAATAGAATTGTTAGTGCAATAAGATCATATGTTCACAAACAAAACTTTACTTGAAATGGAGCTGACGAAAAATTTATTTGAGTTGCCTTCAAATAAATTTATTTTTAAAAGAAGATACTCTATTCGCTGCTTTTTTTTAAAACTAAGTTATCTTACTCTTATTCTTTACTTAATTTTTTTGGACTATAACATTAATTGTACGTTCTTTGACATCATATTTACATAATGCATTTTTATTGCTATATATTAGATATAAAGTTGAATTTTGTTTTCTTGAAAACAAGCTTTTGTGTACCTCTTTCACTGTAACAAATACATAAATCCACACTCACTATTATTTATTATAAATGTAATTCCAATTATTAAAATTTTAATTTTGTTGATTTCTCTATTTTTTAGTAAGGAAGATCAATGCTTTGAATACCATAGCGGATATTGCTTGTATGAAAAGAAAAAGTATCCTAAAAACCCAATGGGTTCCTGTTTTTCAGCTTCCTTCTCATAAACCACACTCATATTTACTTTCCATCATCAAGCGCATATATGTGAGGAGGCAAAGGTGCATCTAACGATGAATGGCACCATGAAAACGGTAACAAAAATGGCACCACTTCGTATTTTCAGACAAATTCCGGACTTACGTCATTTACGACGTACTTTAATGTGGTCTATTTGTGTTCGATATCGTAATACGTATCGTCTAGTGTGGTGGTATGCGTATGCATTGATCACACATGAACAGCTTTTCTTGTGTAGTAGGTAATCTAAACAGCCAGTGCTGAATTTCTCAGATCTTAAGGACTGTGGTTATATTCTATATTCAACGCCTCGGAGACATCCTTTTTTAAGATAAGAAGATTTTCTTGCGTAAGAAGATAACGCAAAAACGGGTGCTGTTCGCCATGTCTTGACCGATCTCGACGCAGATGATGATTAACATTTGACCAAAAGCCCCATCTTATT
Organism: Trichonephila clavipes; assembly: GCA_019973935.1. Lineage (NCBI taxonomy): Eukaryota > Metazoa > Arthropoda > Arachnida > Araneae > Nephilidae > Trichonephila > Trichonephila clavipes. The sequence continues at coordinate 114,240 of BMAU01000510.1, read as the reverse complement.
CTCCAGATTTCTCACTCACTAAAAAGCAGTTGGTCTTTGGTAGCTGAGACTAGAATATCGCCAATGCTTTCCGGTCATCACGATGGATGAGGTTTGACACACGACTTAAAGCAGTATGGAATGACTTGCCTTTATATGTCATCCAAGCTCAGTTAAACTCGATGCCTAACCATATGAGAGCTATTTATGTTACCAGGAGCGGCAGGTGAATGTTCGAGTTTTGGGGCCAAATCCCTTACAACTATCATCATGTTTTCTTCAAACTATGCTGTAGGTATAAGTAAAGTTTTGATGTTTGCTTACCTTTACTAAAAAAATCATTATTTAAACTCAATTTAATGTTTCTAATAAAACTAAAAAAACTGATAATAGCCGTTGTTTTGGGGGGAGGAGTGGGCTCCCTTAAGACTGTCTTCGGTAAAAGTACGATAGCTCTAACTAAACGCGAAGCACATTTTCAGACAGAAAAATGACCCAGTTTCCTTGGAAATTTGCAATATTATAACTCGCACCTCTGTTAACAATCTAGTGTTTTTAAAAAAAATTCAAAATATTCCGTGAATACCTTCTTTTTTGTTTTAATACGTGAAAGGCGAAGCCCGTTTAACATTACAGTATAGGATAAAAAATGCGAAACACATTTCATACCAGAAAAAGGGAATCAACTCAATTAAAAATGGGAAGTATAATAAAAAATGCTATTTTATAAAGGATAGTGAAGCCAGAACATCATATTATTTTTTATTTCTTTTATATCTGAAAAAATGTTCCAAATTCGAGTCCTATTCTTTAACATAAACCGAAAACAGCCTTAACTTGAGAATTAGAAATTGAATCGAATTGGTACATTTTGAAAGAGAATCTACAAATGGAAATCTGATTAGGTGTTAATATTTTATGAAGAGTAAAATTCCTAGAGTTAGAAACATCACTAATTATATACATCACCTCATGCGACTGTGTAAAGGGGCTAATCCAAATTAAATTCGTGACGACTCAAGTTGTCACTTGACTGCAGTTAAAATGTACGAGGTATATAGCCAATAGCTTTCGTGTTGATTCAGAGAGCGACGTAAATCAAATCAAACCAATTCATTTTTTTCTATCAGCAGCCCTTGATGAATACATCATTTGCTCTAGAGTGAAAACACTGCGCGCAAACAAACAAAGAGTAACAACAAATTAGGATCAATAAAACAAAGAATCAAAAACGAAACATAAACACCATCAGAAAGTCAGACAGATTTCAGAAACATTTTAGTAGATACCTTTTAGTATTTTAATACCTTTTATTTATGTAGAAAAAAATAGATATTTCATAACAAATAATATGATGGGAATATCTTAAAAGTATTTTTTTACATCAGCTTCAAGTGTATAGTGGCATTATTTATACCTTTTTCCTTTATTTAATTTAGTATACTTTTTAACTTAATTAACATTTTTTAAATGAATATGAATTAAAATAGACATGCTAGTATCCCACAAATCAAAGTCCACTTTTTAAACAAAGTGCAATATGAATAACTATAATTAAAATAAATAAAATATCTTACAAGATACAGCAACTGGGTAGCATTGTTATATAATTATCCTTCTTCGTAGGCTCAAAACAGTGTCAGTTTTCTGTAGCACGTGACATTTCTCTTTTAAATTATAAGCCTTGTTTCCTCAAAGAGCTCCTACCCCAATAAAAATTATGCTTTAAAGTTCGTTAAACAATCTTATTGCGGTATTACGTGGCATACACTTTCCTTCAAGCAGCAGAGAGGATTATATAATATATACTTATTAAGTTCGTTAAATTCTTTCGTGTACTCTTTCAATATGATGTATAAAATTTCGAGAGGAAAACTATTAAATGTTCTTTTATTGAAATTATATTTAAAAAATTTTTTAGTCTTACCGATATTGGTAATGTGTTATCAGTCCAATTATTTAAATAACGGAAAATGCGCTTCTGGACCGAACATGAACTATTTCGGATTTTTTAATCTTACTCCATACTTATCCCATTTCTATAAGTAAATCAGTTGATTGCTTTTGGTGAGAATATTTTTAGTGGCGAAAGTACGATATTTGCTTATAATATTTAGAGATTGTTCTTTTCGCCTATCATTTTTTAAAAATTTCAAATGGACCAGTGGATTGGTATTTACCATTGCAGACCTAGTACATCTCCCGGAAGATAGTATCACTTTTTTTGTGTGGCTAGGTAGTTACATAGGTCAGTGTTTCTCAAACTGTGGGGCGTGCCCTCCCTAGGGGCGAGATAACCCTACAAGGGGGCGCGAGCATATTGAAAAGTCGAAAACAAAATACTATTTAAAAACAAAATTATTAATTTACTGAAAGTAAACAAACAAAATACCTTCTGACATAATAAAAAATAAAGTACACATTTACACTGACGTAATACAGTTTTAAGATATCAGTACTGCGCAATGTATTTTATAATTAATTTAGCAATACTGTTAAGAACAAGTTTAATAATTGCTAGTGACCCCATGGGCTTGTCATATATGAAATTATATGCAAAAATTAACAGTAATGTTGATCATTTGTACGGTTTATAATTAATCCCTTAATTTCCGATCAAAAGTTATGCGATGTATTAGGGAGGGAATGAATGAATAAGAAACACCTCTGAAATAAGTAAATGCTTCGCAAACAGGGTCAAAGTCGTTTTTTTGCATACCAAAGCCTTCGGAATAATTTTATAGATAGCAATTCACAGAAAAGATTGTACTTCGGAAAGACGTATATATACGTCCGAGGCAATTAACGCACTGTTTGTGCGAGACGTTTATATACGCCGGTGGCTCTTAAACAGGTAAGTCGTAGTGTAGTTTTAGTGTCGAAGTATCGTATTATCGAATTCAATACATTGTTAACGCATGAAGCGGGGCGCGAAGAAAATTATGATTGAATTTTGGGTCGCTAACATCGAAAGTTTGAGAAACACTGACATAGGTAGTTATTAATTGTCACAATGTAATGTTGATGCTTAATTTCCTCCGTAGTGAGAGACGCCTGAAATCCGATAATGCGAAATTTTACTAGGAATTTATTTTTTCTTAGAGAACCCAAGTCATACACTTTAGGAAACTTAACATGCTGCATAATCACGCGATATGGACGCTATCAATTTCTTTGCATCATTGAAATCTACCGACTTGTTACGGGCTCGAACCCCAAATCTTAGACGTGTAAGGCTAGTGCTTTACCATCTACGCCACCTATCATTATAAGTTGAGTAAAAAATAGTATTCAAGTCTAAAAGAAACAAAACAGTAATTCCTGTTTAAAACTGTGAATGATGAATTATAGGATGATTCATGTTATGCAGCAAACATAAACTGAATCTTTTCTTACTTTTACTTACTCCCTTACTTTTTCTTACTTTTATTACAAAAATTATGTTTTGGCCTTTCAAAAATCTTCGGAAAATAAAATAAAAAGGATAGTTGAAGATTTCAGTAAAAAATATCTTTATTGTACGTGTGTATTGAATTCAGATAACTCGTATTAGTGGTAGTAAAAGTTCTTGAAATCCGTCCGTCATTCTAAATATTTATCCCTCTTACTATCAATATAAATGAGAGTAAATATTTATTCACTTAGTCATCACGATATCAACAGAACTATTAGACCTTCAGTCTTGAAATTCTGCAGGATGTTTCTTTTTTGTGGGTTGAAAGAAAACTGCGTGCTATATTGACAATAGTAGATCTCTGTTAGGAATAAAATGCTATAGATCTTATCTTTTTCTCCTTTAATTATTTTTCATATTATGTAACATATACACACACATATTCAACATCATTTTTTAGAAAAATTATCAACGCATTCTCTCGCGCTTGAGAGTTAATAGTAGCGTTTCACCTAATGCAATAGCAAAATTCCCAAATGAATGAGTATTCTCTGCAACATCATGTTGTATCTCCTCTCGCACACCTATAACCATTCTTGATTTTCCCTCTAATTCTTTACAAAACATTATTATTTAAGATTAATTCAGAAGTTTTGCCAGCACGTAATAACAATGTACTTTGACACTAAAGCTACAGTACAATTTTAATTATAAATTGTGCAAATTATCAAGACAAGTATTAAATTTTGTACATAATTTTGTATATGATAAGCCCATTAGGGTCACTAATAATTATTAAATTTGTTATTAACTTAGTATTGATGAATTAATGATTAAATGCTTATATTTAATGTGCAGTACACTTTTAATCATAAGTACAGATACATTTATAAGTATACTAGCTCTACCCGGCGCGCGTTGCTACTTAAACAACTGAAATAAATTTAAAAAAAAATAATTTTAAAGGAAAATCAGTACACAAATATTCAATTCATTCAAAGCCGTTTCGAAAAAAATGTGTGATTACAAAGTTCAGTTTCAATTAGATGTTTATTGAAGTGCTGTGGGATACACAATATTTCTTGTTTTTCCATCTGGTGCGTAGACGAATAAATCAGAAGGTTTTCCGACACGTGAGCAAGCCACATAGAGATGTCCATGTGAGAAGCATGGATTCTCCAAATTTAATCCACACACTTGTAACGATTGTCCTTGTGCTTTGTTAATAGTCATTACGAAAGCGAGTCGCACCGGGAACTGTGAACGTTTGAATTCGAATGGCATATCTGTCGGGATCATTGGGATACGTGGCAACAGGACGTCTTCACCTTTGAATTTTCCAGTCAAAATTATTGTTACCTCGATAACATTGTTCATCATTTTCTTGACTGAGAGTCTGGTTCCGTTGCAAAGTCGTGGTGGATTTATGTTTCGAAGAAGTATGATGGGTACGCCAATTTTCAATGTAATAACGTGCGGTGGCATGCCTGGCAAATCAAGCGAATTCAAGAATTCAGTTGGATAGTTGACAACCTCATCTTGATTCTCCACAGTATCGATGGACTTATATGTTGTCGTTTCACTGGGTATTCCATGCTGAATGGTGAAGTTGATGGTATTGACATCGATGTTTTTGGCTGCTAATATAGCACGCGTACTGAGCCACCGATGGTTTTTGTAGTTTTGTGCAATGTTTGGGAAAACTTTTTGCACCAATTCGTCGATGCTTTCTGTTATCTTACAGAAGTTTGCTGGCAGGGTGATACATTGTGTAGATTCATCAATTTCCATTCGCCCATTTCCAATATCCATTAATTGTTTTGCAAAATTTCCAGCCGATGCATCCCGTTGTAGTTGTACACGCATGTTAGTTTTCAAAGTCAATTTCTGTAAATGACGCCATAGAACTGATGATTTAAGACATGCATGAAGTTCATCAGCGGGTGTTGATCGTGGTATAATGGGCAGTGTTTGTCGAAAATCACCAGACAATAAAATGAGTGCGCCACCGAAGATCCGTCTGTTTCCGCTGAAATCTCGCAGTGTACGATCAAGCGCTTCCAATGCTTTCTTGTGAGACATTGTACATTCGTCCCATATGAAATTTGACACGTTTGGAGTACTTTTCTCATTCCAGAGTTTTTGCTGATGTTGCATGTTGGTGCCTCAGTGTTTTGCAAATTCAACGGCAGTTTCAATACTGAATGCGTTGTTAGGCCACCATCCAAAAGAGTTGCCGCAATTCCAGATGATGCAATAGCCAGTGCAATATTATTTTGTGATCGTATGGTTGCCAAAATTAGTGAAAGAAGAAAAGTTTTGCCTGTACCACGGGGCGCATCCATGAAAAACAGTCCACTGCTTTGTTCTGTGATTGCACGCATAATTCTGTCATAAGCAATGCGTTGTTCTAGAATCAACTGCGGAAGATTTGTCCTAACGAATGTCCCTAGTTCATCAGAATCATAGTGTGTTTCTCGTTGCAAATCACGATCAAAAAAGTTGTTTGCAGGTTGGTTTGAAGCAGGCATTCCCAGTTGCACCAGTGCCTTGTTAGCGATTGTCAAACATATGTCTTCAATCAAAATCAATGCTTCATTATACACGTTTGGTGTGAATTGAATGTCCGGATTTTAATTCGCAGCACGCAAACGATGTAGAAATCTTCACTCATGTAGTCCTTGTATTTTTCCCAAAGATCTTTTGGATTAGATGGGAAGCAGGTTGTTAATATTATGGCAAATAGCGTGCGTATTTGCTGTGGTCGAGCAGTATTCGATGCATCAGCTAGTGCAGTGTCCCAATGTGCATCATTCTCAAGAAGATTTAGTTCTTGGCAAGCTTGGCGATAAGTAGCGCATAGCTGACCGTTGACTGTTCTTAATCTTGGAAGGATATTGGTCCACGTATATTGATCAACAGCAATCTTAGAAGCATTCTGTATTGTTCGGATGAACAGTGTATAGACGACCCAATGCATCACTGGAATATAAATTGGTATGTCCTTCGACTGCTTTACCTTGTTTGCGATGTTGAAACTTTTTATTCGATGCATTCCACGTGTAGAATTTCGGTACTTCAGAATAAAGCAAAGTTTTAGCAAAAAGATCATCTTGGCACAATGAGTAAAACGCAGTTAAAGTTGTTGCCGGTGGAACCAATGCTCTTGCACGTACATTATCTGCTGTAAAGTACACGCGCTGTCCATTCTCGAGATGCACCGCCAAGTGTATTACTGTTGGATGTCGTTCATGGATTGGAAATGATAAGATGCGCCATACTGCTTCATTGCTGCTTATGTAGCGTCCAAGTTGGTATTGGTTGATTTCATCGAGCGGGGCAGCTACATTTCCTACTCCGAAGACTGCCATGTCGCTTCCTTTGTTGACATATTTGCAAATGTATTTGATCGACTTCACTGAATTGCAATACTCAACATTAATGTGTGCTTTGAAGGTCTTTGAAAGCATTGGTGAATATGGCACAATCCAACGATTATCTACTTCAATATCAATGTTTCGTACTTTCAGAACGACGGATTTGCCACCATCCTCAACTGATCGTCGACGATACAGTGGATATCCGTCATTGCCAGTGATAGTATCAGAAACCAATTTTCTCTCTCTCTCTCTCTTGGGTATCGTTTCGTGCATTTCCCATCAGACATGCATGATTAATTATTGTTGAATGCGCCACATGGGCCATGGATCATATTTTTGGTGACGACGTCGAATAAGTTTGGATCAATGTGCTTATCTGGTATTTCTGCTCAGATGATTTGATCAATTTGATCTGGCGTAATTTTGTTGATTAGCCAAACCAAAATATGTGCATGTGGCAATCCTCTTTTCTGCCATTCAATGGAATACATCCAGCAGCGTGTCTCTCCAAAAACATGATGCTTGATAATAAAATCCATCAAACATTTAAATTTTTGTTTAAATACGCGTGCGGTAATGTCATGGTGGTCCGAAGATGATTGTCCAACTAATAGAAGTTCTTTAATTTCATTCCATGTTGGATTGCATGTAAAGGTGACGAACAAATCTGGACGACCATATGTGCGAACGTATGTCATCGCATCTTGTGCGTATTCATGCATGTGCCGTGGACTCCCCGTGAATGTAGACGGTAATATGGCCATTCTTCCCAATTCGTTTGGATTGACGTTACCATCATTAACGATTGCGTCTCGTAAATGGATGTACTGTTCAGAACGCAACTCGGTTTGATTCAATCGAATATATAATAGCCGTTCGGTTTCAATCTTCGCGTACATGTCGACGATATATTGATGGAACAATTGTCTACATTTCAGAATGTGGTTCTCAGCGTTTTGACGAATCATCAGTCGATACGAATAATAATTCATGGCACTGACTTTCTTATTCGTTCCCTCACCTGTTTGTGGATTTATCATTTTGATGTTAAAATGATATCCATCATCTCCTCGCCAAAACAGAATCAGATACTGCAATCCGTCGTATGAGCGATGAGTTTCGGAGATTCGCTGAATGTCACCACTTCTGCGATGAAGAATTATGTCGCGCGATTCAAATTCTTCGCCAACTATAACGATCGCCACTTCATCGATTGTTGGTGCATTGAACTGTCTCTCGTGTTGGCCAACGGGTCTTTTGTCTGCTCGAATCACAACTGCATAGTCATCGGCTGGCATTCGCGTTGAATGGCGGTTTTAAACAAAGGAAATAATTCATTGTGTTGATCGAAAAGGCCTTGTAACGTACCCATAATTTCTCGTCTAGTGCCCGCATTATAATGACATCGTTGTTCAATTTGTTCATCACTGTTTGCCATAAAATAAATTTGAAGGAACTTGTGATCTGCGTCCGGCAATGGTAGAAGCGATCCGGCATGATGATAAATTTGCCCTTGGACTCTGAATGTCGGCATGTAATTTTCACGCACTATGTTCCTTGCACCGAACGATGTCATTTGGAAGCATGAATGGTACTTGCGGATGTTTTCCAAGAAATGCTTCGACACACGTGTAACACCAGATAGAAACGTTGACAGTGGTTCGGGTGGTGAATGTAATTCTGGTAGCTTAACTTTTCCACTGGCGCAGCACTTTCCACGCGTTTCATTTTTAAATTTGAGTGCACTACAATACACGCAAATTTTATCCATTTTTCCAATGACGACATTTTGATGAAGACTGTAATCATTATTACTGTCATAATGGAATGCACTAAGATTTTCAAATCAGCGTGCAGTGTTCGTCTTGATCGAGCAGTGCTTATTCGAACGTTTTGCAGCCTTCTTTCCCGTAATTCAGTTCTCTCAGAAGAACGGATCTGATTAGTACGTATTCGATCAGTTTCTAATCTTACTTCTCGTTGGTCAGACGATTCAGACGAACGGGTCTCAGTGGCGTGTACTCGAAGATTTTCCAGCCTTAATGCTCGTTGCTCGTCTGATTCTTATGCTCGTAATGCTCTTCTCTTTCGTGCTTGAGGTGTAGGCCAATTGCGCGTCACTTTGGAGGCATAATTATACAAGAACGACGTGATGCTTTTGAATTTATAAAACGTCGAAAAGTCGCAGATGGTATAAGATGCTAATAAGAAAAAAAAACCGCACAGCAAATGCGTTCGGAATGCCAATCAGCAGTCAAATCCTTCACATACACATTCGATGATCTTCGTAAATTCACTGTAGAAAATGAATATAATCAGCTCACGGAAACTACAAATATTCAATCCGATTGAAGTATTTATCTAAATTAATTCAGCTTACGATGAAATGCACAAAATTATTCGAAAAACTCTCCCAAATATAAAAATACGCACAATATTGTCTGTTTAATGTAAGCTAGATATGAATTTCACAACCTACACAAATTCTTATGTCACTCTTGACTCGAAATGTCATCTATCGTTCACTTCATTTGTTTCAATTCATATCCGCATGAACTGTAACGACAATATATGAAATTAATTAGAATGACATCTTCACATAATCAAATACATAGTTTACGATTCTAGAAAAGACATACAGGTAACCAATCATTTTTATAGAGATAGAGAAGAGAAGAGAAGGGTATAAGAGATAGAGGAGAAGAAAAAGAGAATAGAGAAAGAGAGAGAAGAGAAGAAGAGATAGAGAAGAAGAGAAAGAGAAGAGAAAGAGAAGAGAAGAAGAGATAGAAAAGAAAAGAAAGTTTATAGTTTTATTTTACTTATCGCACCAAAAATATATTTTGAGAACTTTTATTTATACGAATTCGTATAGATATCTATTAAAATAAGTATTGAACTTGATACATGGAAGCGCCATCTGGTGGTAACTTCCATTAATACGAATATCATATTCGTTTCCTCTGTGTAAAAATACATGGTCATAATGATTTTCATGACAATCGGTTGAACGGGGTAGAAGTTGCTACTCTGCAGCACTACCTGGTGGCGAGTGGCATCAATGAGCATATTATACAAACCTTCTCCGTGGAAAAATTCATATATATACCAATTTTCATAAGAATCGGTACAGTAGTTTTTGAGTTCATCGATGACATACATACAAACATTCATTTTTATATATATAGATTATATCAATATAAATGTGTATTTTTTTTATTATTTCAGAATGTATTTTCTTTTGATTCCTTTTAGTAAATTAATACTTTTTTAAATCATTTATTTTCGGTTTTTCAATAGGCTCGTGCCTCCCCCTGGTGGTATTATCCCGCCCCCTGGGGAGGCGCACCCCACAGTTTGAGAAACACTGTTTTAATACATTCGTCATTTTCTTGATCATTATCAATTATGGACTTCTATTTAATACTATTCATTATTCTCAAACTGTGGGGTTGTACGTGGCAACTGTACGAGGGGGGCATGAGCTTATTGAAAAGTTGAAAACAAAAGATTATTTAGAAAAAAATATTAATGTACTGAAAGTAAACAAACAAAATACATTTTGACCTAGTAACAATAAAATACACAATTGCACTGATATATTACAATTATAAATGTAGCAGAAGCTACAGAATGTATTTTATAATTAATTTAACAATACTAAGTTAAGAACAAGTTTAATAATTACCAGTGACCCCCAATGAGATTCTCATATATATAATTACATACAAAAATTAACACTTATATTGATAATTTGTACGGTTTATAATTAATTTCCTAACTACCGATTAAAAGCTACGCTATTCGCTACCCAATGACAAACGTTTTCCGCGTAGGTGCTCGTATGTGATGCATTGAGGGGGATAAAGAAGCAAAAATAATATAAGAAATAAGTAAATCCTTCGCAAACATTGTTAAGGTTCTTTCATTGCATTCAAAAGCCTTCGGAATAATTTTATGGATAGCAGTGTATCGAAAAGATCGTACTTCGGAAAGACGTATATATACGTCCGGAAAATTAAAGCTGTGACTGAGAAAGACGTTTATATACGCCGGTCGTATTTAAGAAGTTAAAGTTGTATCGTAGTTTCAGCGCCAAAGTATAGTATTATTGAATTCAATGCATTGTTATTGTACGTGGGGGGTGCGATGAAAATTAGGATTGAACATTGGGTCGTAAACATTAAAACTTTGAGAAGCACTGGCTTAATTCAATACATGCTTAACGCGTGTAAGTGTTGCATTTTTTTTGCAGGACGATGCTCTAAATACCAAAATTACGGAAGAAAAATTGAACATCTGGCAAATTTTGGCATGAGTTCTTTTTCTGGAGAGATTTTGCAAATGCTGCAAGAAGTGATTGAATTTTCTTCCCAACTGATTAATTCGAAATTCCTTCAAACCATTTATAACTGCAAGCAATTCAAGCTCGTAGCTACAAAATCGTTCTTCTTGAGCAGATATTTTCTTGCTCATGTAATAGAGAGGACACTTATCTCGCTAAAGAAGTACTGCACCCAAAGAGAGTTTGCATGTTATGTTCTAACACAGCACCTTCTTTGAATAGATGCAGTATGGGTTCACTTGATAAAGCGTTCTTAAGTCTCTAAAGTGTTACTTTTTATTCAAAACAAAATTTTAAAAATATTCATCCTAGCAATAAATCACTAAGAGGTCTAGCTATCGTAGCATACGATGGTATATATGTCGCAGGAGAATGATGACATTAGGAATTTCATCAAAGCTCTAAGGAATGTTAAAACAACTTCTCTTCAAGGTCATTTTTCTGATAAAAGTATGGGACTTGAACAAATCCCTTATTTGTTTCAGTGAAATGATTAAATAATATTGTCAGAAGTTTAAAAGTGCTTATTTAACAAATATGGATCATTATTAAACGCGTACAAGTAAGTAATACAACAATAGTCAATGAAACACAAATTATTTATTCAAAACTGGTTAACAAACAATTAGAAAAATAGGCTGGTATGTTTTGATGTGTAACATCTTTTCTCTCTGTTGCCTACACACTAAAATATCAATCCCTATGTTAATCCTATGGTGCCATTTTTTAAAGATGTGGAGTTGATATTTAGGGGATCATTGGTACTACATGTATGGTTAGGAAGTACAAGGACTCGACACCCCAGGTGTCTCCCTCCCCTTGGACAGCCATTTCCCAATGCAATTCCTGACTCGTTCATTTTATCATTTCACTGAAGCCGGCCAGAGATTTGATAAACAGACTTCCTTCCTTCAGGGAAATGACCTTAAAGAGACGTTATTTAAACATCTTCCGTCAACTGATCTTATCCTTTAGGGATTTGATGAAGTTCCTAATTTCGTCATTTCCCTGCCACATATATGCATTTTTAAAATATCTTGTCAAGTCTAGAAAACCCCACACCTCTTTAGCATTCTTACACAGTGGAAAGTTACGAACTGTTGTATTTGCAAATGAGGGCTGAATGGTAATATACTGAAAAAACTACTTATTTCTGCAAAAATTGTCATTTTTGTGATTTAATTCAAAGTCGTATTTAGGGGTCATTGGTAATACCCTCATTAATTTACCACGAGCTTCTTTCTCAACAATAGATGGAACTATGATGTCATCCAATTTTTTTTAAATGTATCGTCTCTTTATAAGATTATCTGAGTACGTAATTGATGTATATTTGGAAATAATTACTGCTAATGGATAAACCAAATAACATTTCCAAAAATTCATGCGGACATGTTTCTGTTCCAAATGCAGTATATTTTCTACTTGCTTACCGACATTTACATGGGGAAAAAAGCAATTTTCAGATCAAAAGGGCCACACAGAACTACTCTCCATTTCATTAATTTAACTAATATATTTTAAATAACAAGAAGAGGAGAGATACCTGTCCTTGATTATTTTCTTAATTTTCTATTGTCAATTCTCAAGCTCATCGTTCTATTTTTTGCATACCGCCACAGGAAACGAAGAGAGGAACAACTCTCTAATTATCCCTTGAGCTAATTATTTAATTAGTTATTTTTTACTTCTCATTTAAAGACAACATGTGGGAACTTTGACAGATGGTTTTTTTTATCAGACAGATTATTTTTCTTTTCAAGGTTGTGTTTGTGGTTTTATTTGGGGTATACTTTTATATATGTACATGGCATTTGTCAATTACACTGTAATCTAAAATGTGTGACATATCAAACAGTTGTTATCATATAACTTAGTTATTTTCATTAAAAACAAATCAGATACACTCACACATTTCCCGAATCAACGAAACCCGCCGATTTGTCATTTATATTTTGTCCACTATTTTATTTTGAAAATGTTCTAAGTTACATTATTCCGTCGTCGTTCTTCCTTTGTTCGATTCATATTTCAAAAGCTCTAAGTTTTCAAGGGCAATAAGACATCCACACTTTATTTCACAGAACACTGCATTTTTCCTCTCGTCAAAGAGAGAAAAGGTTTGACCGGTCAGTTATTCTCCTTTCGTCAAAACAATCTGTTAGAATAAACTGGGAATGTTCTGGCTGTATAATCGAAAAGTATTTCTTGTTTATGATAACTGAATTTGATGCGCTGCCTTAAATCACTATTATAACATGATTGCAGTGGTTTATTGAGAGAGAGAGCGAGGTATGAACAAAGTAGTAATTATCAACTGTAAAAAATATACATGTTGAAATAAAAACATCCTTACTAATATTATAAACGTGAACGTTTGTATGGATGCTTGGTACTCTTTCACGTAAAAACAACTGAATGGATTTTAGTGAAACTTTACAATATAGCTTATTCATCAGAAGAACACATATGCTATAATTTATAAAGATATTGTGTGAAGTATCCAAAATCTAACGATACTTGTCAAGAAAATAGGAAAAAATTCGGCAATCAGCAAAAAAGTTCGCGACAGCATATATCTATATTTTGTGTGTGAAGCAAAACTTTACATATTGTTTTGTCTAAGCGAGGTGCCAGGAACTGCAAAAACCTAAGCAACAGGTGGAGTTTGAGGCTGATTACAATTTTAACATAAATTAAATACGACAAAAGTTATATTAACGTATTGCATTTCCAGATATAAATTATTTATACTATTTTAAGTGTTCGTTATACAAAATCTGTAACAATGTGCTACTTTTGCGAAGCAGAGATCAGCTGAGGAAGGTGTTTACGAAAATCGACCCACAAGAGAGTTATGGGGAGTTATAGATTAAAAAAATCCTTTTTATCAGCTATTAGATATATAGACATAACATTTAACAAGCATGCTTTTTTATGCAAATTTCTTTTTTGTTTAATTTGTAATTCCCGTAAAAGTAAATCATTAAAAACTGCTTTATCCTTCCATCTGTATTGTTTAATTTTTCCAATCCACCCGTGCAAAGAACGGGTATAACATCTAGTACTAAATAAACTTAAGTGTTATTTCTATTTATTTTTAATGTTATATCTTATAATTGTTATTTCTCTTTATTTTTGTTTAGTATTTATTTGTAACATTTTAAATTGTGTCGGTACTGATTTCATATATTGGAATGATATTTAATATTTAGATAGCGGCAAGATATTAAATTTATGGTCAGTGTTTCGAATATTTAGTTAAAAGTGTGCTGGCGTTTGAATGAAAAATGATACCTTGAAACAACTTTTAACTAATTAAAATTTATTATTTAGTGTTCACTTTCCAAGTTTACTAACTTAACATGAAGACTACAAGATATTTTCAACAATAGCATTTACCTATCGCAGTTCATTGAACAAGTAATCATTTTGGTTACACGTAGAAGTTTTGATTTGATCTACAGAGTATCCTGTATGTGTGTGGGTAGCTTTCTTTCTAGTTTCCTCGTTTTTTTCGCACAGTTCCGAGCAAAATGTGACTCGTCACACGCATAACAACATGATGTTATTCTTGCTGAAACCATCCCTCTGAATCTTTCTCTGAGATGTAAATTTATAAAGATACGCAAACAGGGAAAATGTGTGTGTTTGTGTGTGTTTTTCTTTTTATGCTGCATATTGCAGAAAAATTGGTAAAAAGTTCCTCATTTAAATGTTAGTTTTAGTGCCTGTAAATAAAAAAAAGTCTTCGGAGTATATATAAATGTTCTAGATGACTAAAAGGGAAAAAATGACAGCGAAATCGTGCGCCAATACATAGATCAAAAGGATTCAGACGGAAGAACATTATGCCGAGAATACTGATACATAAACCTCTTTATCACTCAGTGGTCATTGTGTGGCAAAGAATTTCTCCCATATCAATCCTTAAAGAATGTATTCATCATTCACTGAAAAGTTTCTCATAGTTGACTTCTTCAAAAAAATATTCTACGTTTCTTGTATGAATTATTCATTTATCAACTCTTCTGATACTTTATTGATGTATATAAGGAAATTTAACCGTAGAAGAAAAGAATAATGTATAATATTTCTGTAAGTCATAGATATAGTGGAATGCTTTATGTTTACTGAAAATGTGGAATAACATTTTAAATATAAATGCGTATGTAGTTTGCTTGAGTTCCTAAGATATATATTCTATTTTTATTCAAAAACTCTACAGTAATCTGAACGTAAACTTTTCTGTAAAATAAAACGAAAGTAAGTATGGACTTTACCATTACAATTAGAATAAGGACATTCAAATTTATTAAAATTGAATACATTATTACTTGTAGAAATAAATTCTTAGAAGAGCTTGTGTATGTAACTGAAGAACAAAAATGCTTTTCAAATTTTCTAATAAGGCTAAATATATTTTACAAAGATTTGTCTGAAAAATTCTTATAAAGTAATCCCGATTTATCTTTCAGGATACTTATATCATTTGAATATAAATTACTGCAAATTTACTTGGTAAATGAGTATTTAGTTACAAGCAATGAAAACAATACTACGCATATTTCAAATTCCTTTTCTATTTAGTTATATTTAAGGAGATTATATAATAGGAAATCATAATTAGTACATTCCAAAAATTCATTCAACTGTAGGAGTTATTATTTATATTTGTTTTCCAAAACTCTCTCTCTCGTTACAAATTATCATATTTTCCAATAAAACTTCTGCTCTCTTTACTTACCTATAGAAATCTTCTAAATTGTTTTCATACTTTTTTAATATTTCAATAAATATAATTGCTCTAATATTTCTATTAAAGTCTTCCTTAAACGTCTCTTAATTTAAAGCAATAAACTACATTACTTTTTGAACTTATTTTAAAATTTTCAGTCTCTAATAATCCTCTTTAAGTCGCTAGATACTTTGAAAATGCATTTAAGTAATTTATTGAGTCTTCCCCAAATTCAATAAACTGGTCTTCTTTATTGAAGAGAAAATCTCAAAGAATGAATGATGAATATTATTTTCATGATGGTCGATTTTTAAATTGATTCTTCCGCTAAATAAATACTTCCGACAAAGAGATATTTTTAAACTAACTCCGTTCATTCAAAAGGAGGAAATGAATAGATCTCAGTGCTCCACAAATGTGGTTCAAGTCATAATTTCAGATATTCTTCATAAGGGTTATAGATTGCTACTTTCCAGCTTATTGTTATACTTTTAGCATTAAATTTGTTTCCTTGAAAAGGAGTATTGTATTATAGTTAAGTAATTATCGATGTGTGAATTTTTCTTTCTGAACGTGAGTAAAATATGATATTTAGTATATTAATAGAACTGTATATATTTATATGAATTTTACTGTGATTATCTCACAATTATTAACTTCTTCATGTTAAAATATTTCTCTCTTTAAATACTTTTTATGAAGTAGATATTCTTCGAAATGAGTTTTTTTGTCAAATAACTATTTAATACTTAAAAACAATTGTGTTTTTATTTCAAAAATATATTCAAGTATGATTTTTTTTCTTATTATTTTCTAATATCAAAATACTTTCAAGCAAGGCAAAATATAAGATTTTTTTTAGAAAATATGTATTTGTTTTCCTCGTTTAAAAAACAGATCATATATATCTTTAAAATAATGTCGTGATAATGTAATGATTTTGTTTAAATTCGTTTTCAGAAAACTGAACCGAAATAGTTAGAAAGTTAAAAAGTTTTTTTTAACTGCTTGAGAAAACAGAAAAATTTACTAAGGCCCAAGACGAAGCAGTTTTAATGTATTTAAAGTACAAAGGAAAGGAAGTGGGTTGTATATGCAAGTTAAACTCAACAATTACGGTTTATTGATTTAAATTGTGCATCCAAGTGGAACTAAAACAAAAGATACCCTGTGCCAGAGCTTCCTAACCTATTTTTCCTGCAAACTGGTCAACGTTTGATAATGTTATCGTAGCCTGTTTGGAGAGGGTGCAGGCAATTGTTTATAATTTAAATTATTTTGATTTAATAATTGTAAATGAAAATTTTAAAGATTTCAATGTGTCTTCAGAATTAAATAAGTTACACTTGAAAATAAATATAAAGCGATGTCCATGGAAAATCGCACAAACCCGAAATAAATACATTACAGTAAATAAAATGGAAATAATATTCACTAGGTGGTTCAGTGCATTTGATCGATTGACTGGTTTGTGGCCTGGGTGTTGGAGATCAGTACCTAATGATATACGTATATTTTCATATCTTTTTAATGCGAAATGACAATGACCATACGTTCTCACCGGTAATTCAGAATCGACTCCTCACCTTCAGAATCATGATCAAGGTCATGACCTTGGCGGGGTGAAAAGTGAGATGATTGGTGCATGCCAAATGCCGTCTGAAATGCAAAGGAGATGTACCAAAAAGCTCGATAAATTTATACAAGAATTTCTTTAAAAAATTCAAAATAGTTATTTAAGTAAAAACGATAGGGCAATAAGTTCTTATATTCATATGTAAAAAATATATGAAAGTCATATTTAGTTTTGTTTACATAGCAAACAACGTATATCGACCTCAGAGTTTAGAGCCAAAAAGAAGTAATAAAAAATGGTCCTTTTACAGCTTCGCTATTGTTATCATTGCGTCTTTCTGCATGGTTTTATTTTCCCCGTTTTATTTATTTTACTTCATCCACCGTGTCTCACTGAGATTTTTGAATTATTCATGTTGGTTAAATACATATATAAGAAGTGAAATGAACTGCATGTTCCAATTTTCTTTTATATACTTTCCCGTTTAAACCTGTCAAGAAGATATCGAATTCGAAATTAAAAAAATAGAAAGTTGAGATGACGTGCGAAAAATGAAACTATTTAGTGGTAGTTTTTAATAGAGATAGCTCTTGATAGGGAATATGTATTTAGGTTAAGAAATACGATGTTTATTTTCGTTTTTCGATTTGTTCTCTATACGTAAAACTTAGTGATGTTGAAATAAAAGAACGAATAAGAGTTTGCGCCGATTTTATTGCAAGTTCAAATGTTATGTCATGACATTTACTTTAAAATTAATAAAGAATTCGTTGAAATTTGAATTTATAAAAATAATAACGTTCTAAACGGAGCTTAGTAGAGCAAAAGCCGATGAGGGCCAAGGCCCAATGTGTCCATCTCTGTTTTCGTGACCTTGAACGCTGAGATGCAGGAGCAGGTGTTCTGGTCAGGTGGTGAGTCTGATCCAAAACCTTCAATGTTTAGTTCCCAAGCAAGTTCGTACTCATTTATCGACCCGCAGAAGAGATGAAAGGCTGAGTCGAACTTGCCAAGCCTGGAGTTTAAACGAAGTACCTGCGGTGTGGAAGCGCAATAACAAACTAAATTGTAACTTAATATTTAACTAAAGTTTAGATACCTTACATATTTTTAAACGAATAGTCAATATTTTTGGAGAAACTGTTTTTGTGTAAGAAATATTTAAGTTTCAATTTCCAAGCCTTTAAACTAACATTTGTCGGTAGACACCGATTGTCGTAATCCTCTGAAAAAATTATAGAAAATTTAATAGTAAAGAAACTAAGTAAATTAAATTACAATGTACATTATATATATTGAAATAGGATTTAGTGTTATAAGATTCGTATAATTTCAATTTTTAAATTGATTATTGTGATTGATTGTTGATGATTGATTTTATGTATTTAAATATATATATATATATATATATATATATATATATATATATATATATATATATATATATATATGTGTGTGTGTGTGTGTAATAATTTCAATAATATGTAATAGCACTTGAATTATTAACATCCAGTCCTTCAGGACAACCATGCAATTATTTTAATTGGTTAACCACCTACAGGGGACTTATGAAACTATCTCCATCCACCTCCTAAAATCATGTGACGTCCTGTTGCCCATAAATACCGAGTTTTGGAAATCGCGAGCTCTCTCTCTCTCTCTTAGCTCTTTCTCTGTAGTCATGTAGCCGGCTGCTTTGTGTTGTGTGTTGTAGTTTCTTTGTCTGTGTTGTGTCGTCCATGCTCAATGTAGTTAATATGCCTAGGTGTTTCAAGATATTCAATAAATTGGATTTATGGATTTACATGATTACCTAGTAAATTCCATCATAAAAAAGGCATCAACCTACAGTATCATTCCTCACACCACCGGCCACGCCCTTCCTTTGGTTCGCCATGCTTAAAATCTACCAATAGTCACGACCTAGTATGCACATCTAAAAGATTTTACCATTACATCAGTCGGCAGGTATGTTCTACGTGAGATCCTAAAAATATGTCAACATTATTTCACCCAAAAAGAAGAAAAGTCTGGATGTGTCCATTTATCGTAACATGTGCAGAATAGTTTCACTACTTAGTTCTCAAAACGGGAAATACCCTTTTCTACTCCGGCGAAAAGCATTAAATGCTGATATGTTGTGTGCGTCGTATAATTGAAAGAAATCTTGGTTTGAAATTTAAAAAGCTTCGTGTTTTGTGAATAATCGTGTATCCATAGTCCAAATGTTATCCTCATAAAGTCGGTCACCAGCAGAAGAAAGAGTAAAAAAAATCATCAGCTGTGTTATAAAAATCGTGTTTGAGTGCTCAACTCAGCGACTTTGCTTCGGTGGTGGATCTTGTGTTTTGGCTTTCATTTGGTTTTGCTCTCAGCTCTAAGTTGAATGTATAGTTTCAATATTGATTTTTAATAATTGTGATTTAAAAATATTAAAGAAATATATTGTAATTTATATGTTTGATGATAATTTCCAATATATATATATATATATATAAACGCTAAAAAGTTTTAAAATGCTATCTAATAAACTATTTTGATCCAAATTCTGATATTGATATAAATTTATGGTTTATATTCTGTTTTTCAATGTATAACAAGTTATTTTGATTTTTGAGTTTAATCTAAATTTATTGATTGGGTAGTCAATTTCACCTATTATTCTGTATGTGTTCTTCTAAAGTTACCGTTTTAAAAACGTTTCCAGAGATCTCGGGTTTATATTTTTGAATTTTGATTTTGAATATGAGAATTGGTGCTTTTATAGTGTTTATTGAATTCTTACCAATGTGTTTTGGTATTTTTATTTTAAGAATTTTATGTTGATACTATTTGATAAATTTATGTGGTTTTAATAATTTTCATTACGATAGGATTTACTCTTACAGTGATACAATTTATTTGATATGAAAACAAACAACTTTTAATGTGTTTTTGAAGTTATACTTCTTTTAGAGCGTTAGAGCAGTGCTTCTCAAACTTTCAATACTGGCGCCCCCCTTTTCCATCACAATTTTTTTCGCGCCCCCCTTATACATTAATAATGTACTGAATGCAATAATAATGCACTTTGACGCTAAAGTTACAATAGGCGATCTTAATTATAAACCATACAAATTAGTAACATAAGTATTAAATTTTGTATACTACTTTTAAGCAAAATAAATAAAATAATAGGATAATTATTAAGTTATTTTTCCTTTCTCTAATTTTTAAATTGAACATATTGCAAAATGCGGTAGCTGCTTAGAAGACAAAATATAGATGTCTGCGCTAAATATAGAAAAAGAACTCAGAGAGTCAATTTCTAATCATAAGCATTCCTTATAAACACTTTGCTTTTCAAAACAAGCTCATGGACGTCATTAATACTTATTAAACTTGTTCTTAATTTAGTATTAATTAATTAGTTATAAAATATTCTGTGCAGCACTGATACATTAAAAGTATATCGGCTGAAGTGCCCGCTCTTTGCAAGAGTTCATTTATAAGAAAATAAAACATTATTGATATAATAACTGAATTGTAAGGGAAGCGCAAAGCCAAGTGCTCGAAAATGTTTACAAAAACGTAAAATGATTTTTTTTAAATCGTTGCTCAAATTATATTTAGTTTTAAGCGAATTGTAATTTAAACCTCACAGAATTAGCATTTATAATTGATGTTAAACAGTAGCGCAAACAGGAATTTTTCAAGGGGGGGTCCGGGGTCGAAATTTCACCAATCTTGTATCAGGTTCCTTTTGATTTTGTCGATTTTCGGGAACAAAACACAGTAAAAAACTAATTCTTGAATAAATAATTAGCATTAATTAATAAAATTAATAATTAATAACAAATACTTAACTAAATTTTGCGTACTATAAACTTAGAATTATAATCAATCGGAAAATAATCAAGGGATTTGGGGGGGTCCGGACCCCCCCTTGTGTGCGTCACTGATGTTAAATAATGATCAGTAATATAAAATATCGATGAAGAATAATTGTATTATTTTTAATATTTAAAGCGAAAAGACTTCAACATGTTTTAACCCAGGAGCAGGCGCGCACTCGATACGGTCGGGGTTATTGAGTCACCCCAATCCTTTTTTTTATAATTATTTTATTGTACACGATACAAATCATAATTCCAGTGAATAATTTAACTAAGAGAAAGTTTACTTACCTACTTTCAAGGACTTTTCAATTTTTCTTTGGTAATAAATAAACAGTTTTGCCAGAATTAACGATTTCGTAATCTGTGTGTCCCGCGCGACCACTTCCGGGTAAAAAGTATAATCATTATGATAATATGTAATGTTACTGCTAAAAAAATTGTGTGAAACGTTTTTCGTTATACTTTATACATGAGAATATTTATAAAAATATGTCTTGTCCAAGTAATCCTTCATGTGTGCTTGTTGTGTGTGTGTGTGCTCTCCGTGGTTTTCCAAATATCATAAAACTCTTTTGCATGAAAAAAAGCGCAACAGAGAACACATAAGAGAGGGGTCATAACTAACTGTACCAATAACTTAGAAGGTCAAACAGATTACAGCTATAATGTGCAGTATTTCAAAAATAATGACAGTGATGAATTTTTTATGTTCCTAAATTTTTTCGATTCTGGGTCTGGGATATGTTTTTTCTCTGAAAAAGTAGTATGTTAGGTTCAAAAAGAAAGCGTAGTAAAAAAAATCTCTCATCATGGGATTACAGCAAATCAAATAAAAGTTTTTTTTATTTGGTTATAGGATCAAAGATAGCTAATTAGGTATTGAAGAAGTTTTTATTTTTGATGACTTAACATAGCGCGCGAACCTATAAATTATATCAAAGTAGAAGTGCATTTTTTACTATGTCTGAAAGTATTTTGTTTTAATTCATTACAGTAAACTAATTATTTTTTAAATCTTTTATTTTCGATATGCTTGTGCCCCCTCGTAAGGTTATCGCGCCCCCCCAGGGGGTCGCGTCCCACAGTTTGAGAAACACTGCACTAC
Organism: Trichonephila clavipes; assembly: GCA_019973935.1. Lineage (NCBI taxonomy): Eukaryota > Metazoa > Arthropoda > Arachnida > Araneae > Nephilidae > Trichonephila > Trichonephila clavipes. Next base: position 91,845 of record BMAU01000510.1, on the reverse strand, counting down.
TGAGTTTGAGTTTAAATATGTAGGCAATTTCATACTATGTAATATCATAAAAATTTTAAAAAGTATTCCGAAGACCTTGGTAATTTTAATATAATTTTAAAGAATTTTAAATGTAAAGTTTTACGACTTTTGAGCTCTTAATATGTATTAATTTTTATTTGCAATGTTTTTAATGTTTTTTTCTTTCGTTTTTTATCCTGCTCTCTTATGCTTTCTTCCCTTAATAAGTATTTTTACTTTTCTAGACTTATTATTAATTTCTCTCCAATTGTAAAATGCATGGTTCTTGTTGTTCCTTTTGTGTTATTAAATCTGTAGCAGAATATATTTACCCCTGTACCTCATTTCCTGCAAATAAATAAATATGTTTACTGTCTTTTTTTAATACATATTTAAACTAGACCTTAATTTACTAGCCTTACTTTTTCGTAATCAATATACATAATAAAATAGTTAAAACTAAATAAAAAGGCATTTTGTATTAATGAAATTCTTAGCCTAAATTTAGCTTTAATTTATCATAGTAAAATTGCTCAAATTTTTGGGCATTTGAACAATTTGCCGATAATTTTTAAAAAGTATATATATAGGTGTCAAATAATGTAATTTTGTGAAGAAAGCTAATATGTGTATGTTGAATGTAATTCTTAGTCAATCATATAAAAAAAGATAAATAAATCGTGTTTCATTAAGGTAATTGGCTGCAATGAATCTGTCATAAGAAATCGTAAATCCATAGTTTATTGTGTATGAAAAGAATTGAAACGAAATAAAAATAGATGCAGAAGTTATTATGATACAATTTTTCATTTTTCATAAAATTGATACTTTTCGGAAAAAGGAACTAGTTAAAAGATAGCGAAAATTTGAATAATTCGTACTCTCAAACATAATTGATAAACATTCAACTCTTTTTTTTATTTTTCAAATACCATCCCTTTCTTCTCCCCCCATTATTGCCTTGATTGATTGTTTGATTATCAGTTTCGCACTTTTATGTGTGGGAGATTTTTAGAGACCGATTGTAATGGCTTTGAAAATAAATTACGATGAAATCTTTCAAACAATTATTATTATTATTGATTTCAGCAATTTACATTTTTCATACCATCTGCACATTACCTTTAGTTTTGACTTACAAATATATGTCGAAAACATTTTTAAATTTGTTTTAGTTACATAATTTCTATTTCAACTACATAAAATTCATTTATATTTACTGAATAAATTCATTGAGAACCTTCAATAAATATATTGACTAAATTTTAATCAGGGATGTCCAACAAGCGGCCCGCGGGCCTTATTCAGCCCACCGACTCTTTTTAATTTATTTTTAAATATCAGGTTTTTAATTTTTTTTTTCATTTTGAAATTTACTTAAGGGTCTACAATGTATTTAAATGTTAACTGTTCTTGTTTTAAAATAAATCATTTTTGATAATAAAAACGTCCTTTAGATTAAAAGAGGTTTATATTTTATCAAGCAGTTATATTTTGTTTTACTATAGTAAGTTATTTTTTTAAATAAATTTAGAATTTCATAATGCATACACATCCTTTACTATGGATGGTACATGATTCTCTGTGTGTGTGTGCGACTTTCATTTCTCCTCCTCCACTTCTGTTTGGAGTGCCCAAAAGCAAGAGGCAGTCAGAGATGTTTTTTTAAAGTTTAAAAAAATTATTTAGGACGGTTAAGATAAAAGACCATGTATTCTTAATCGTTTGAGAATGACAGCACAATTAAATTTCAACAATGAGTAACGAAAGATCAATTCAAAAGGAACTCCCTAATTTTCCAGAAAATGGCAAATGTAATATTTTAAACATTATTTGATCATTATATTTTTACATTATATAAACATTATTATATTATCTATCGTCTGTATATATGAAAAATAATGAAAACAATAATAATAATTCATTTTGTTTTAAATTTTCACTCCAATAAATGCTTTTTTGTTTCCAAATCTGATATAAATGTACATATTTTATGTGCGGCCCTCGAGATTATAATGTTTTTCCAAAGTGACCCGCAAGGTCATTTGGGTTGGACCCCCTGAAATAGAATAATACGATTTTTCTATAAATTTTAATTCCATACTAATTTTGCAATAGGGAGAAATTGGCATCACAATCGAATTAATATAAAACAAAATATTGATCGATTAAAATTTCAAAATATTACTTTTACTTTTAAGGTTAAAATATTTTTATTTATTTATTTATTTTGTAAATCAATAGCATTTTTTATTATTTTAATAAAATAATTTAACTCAATAATGGAGAATTAGTAAATCAGTCTCATAGCCCAATTAAAATCTTAATTAATGATTCTTACGTTCATTTTAAATGAAAGAAATAAATTGAGAAATTTACTGTTGAGAAAAATGGGACAGACAACATTTACGTTAGACGTCATGTCGAGTTGAATTATTACCTCACTAATTTGAATTATCTTATGTCTTATTACTGATTTGTTTTAATGTGGAAAATCCTTCTTTCAATTTATCATTATATAGAATTTACAAAGAAATGTATTGAATTTAATTCCGTATAAATTCATTCATTTGAATGAAAATATTAAGCGTTTAAGAAATTAAATAAACAATAATTTATATTATATATATATATATATATATATATATATATTAAAAATATAATTTAGCATTTAATCAGTATAGTTATGTTTTCTTTATTTCTATAATTAATCGAATTGATTTGAACATTGAATAATTAAATTTTAAAAATGAAATCATTGTTCTTCATGATTTAAAATATCGTCTGTCATTTTTATCTTAGATATTCTCAATTACTTACTTAATTAATTGTGAAATACTAGTGTACTACAAATTATTAATTTTATTCGTTGTTCCGAAGGAAAGAAATATGATAAGGCTACATTTTTTTTATTTAGCTTAGATTTAAAATTATATATGAAAATAGTTATGTTAACATAAATAGTATAAAATTAACCCTTTGAAAGTTATAATTAAATGATTTAGTATTTGTCTTTTACTTTGTTTTTTTTAAAAGTGTTTTTTTTTCTGAAAGAGTAGTATGTTAGGTTAAAAAAAAGCGTAATAAAAAAATCTCTCATCCCGGGATGACAGCAAATCAAATAAAAGTTTTTTTATTTGGTTATAGAATTAAAGATAGCTAATTAGGTATTGAAGAAGTTTTTATTTTTGATGGTTTAATATGGCCTATAAATTATATCAGAGTAAAAGTGCATTTTTTATTATGTCTCTGAAAGTATTTTATTTTAATTCATTCCAGTAAACTAATTATTTAAATCTTTTATTTTCGATATGCTCGCGCCCCCCTCGTAAAGTCATCGCGCCCCCCCAGGGGGGCGCGCCCCACAGTTAGAGAAGCACTGCGTTAGAGAGAACGGATGAGGGTGAATTTTTTTGATGCTCACGCGCACAACGTCACGAATGTGACGCAAAACCGTCACGGATGTGACGCAAACCATCACGGATGCGAAAATGAAAATGCTTTGTCTAGAAATATACAGAAAGGGACAGATCACACATTGCCGTCTTCGAAATTCTCAGGAAAATATTTTTCTTCACTTCCTTGAATAAGGGGACACCCGGGTTTAAGCCGGAGACCTCTCAATATGCAGTCGAATACCTTACCACTGAGCTATACACCCGCGTCAGCAAATCTTTCCTTTGCGTCCCGTAGGTACGAATACGAAAATGCTTTTTCTATAAATATACAGAATGGGACAGATCATTGCCGTCATGAGAATTCTCAAAAAAATATTTCTCTTCACTTCCCTGAAGAAGGGGACACACGGGTTTGAACCAGATTCCTCTCAATCTGCAATCGAGAGCTCTACCACTGAGCTATACCCTCCTTGTCTGCGAAACTTTGCTTTGCGTTGATTTGTTACGACCCTACTAGTAAGGACTGCGTTTCTACTAGTACATTTGTGTGAACACTTTTTGTTGTTAAACCAAACATTCTTACAGGAAATTTAAAAAATTAGTATAAAATTATCTTTAAATTGGTTTCATGTACATAAAACATTAGAGTAAATATTAATTTACCTATTTAAATAACAATTGCAAGTATATGATTATAGATATAGTTACTACGAACGCATTGCAATTAACATAAACACATTTAATACATTGTGGTATATTATAAGAGCATTTGTATTTGTATTTTTTTTATTTTTGAAGTTATCCTTCTTATTGGGCGTTAGGGAAGAAGGATGAGGGTAAATTTTTACGATGCAGGCGCACACCGTCACGAATGCGTGCGCATACCTTCAAAACACAGATGCGAACGCATACACCGTTGTGTAATGTTTTAACACATGCCACCTTTTTGATGCTATGGGACTGATACTTAGGGGATCATAATAACTAGTGTTACAAACAATATCTGTTGGGACGCATTCCTCCCTCTACAGCTTTTTCACCAATATCTCGGCACCGAAGCCTCACAGTCCATTAGGCGCTGGCTCATTTGATCCCTTTCTATCTGCTCTTCCAGTTATTATAATTTCATGCTCATAGGTATATTACTTCCATAGTTTTTAATTGTCTTAAAGTTTTTAAATTTGTTTAAATTCACAATATCTCTTCGCTCCTGTTCGAGTCTTGGACTTGTGTGAGATTTGAACCGACTGTTCCACTCGTCTCCAGACCCATCCAGTCATCTGTTTCATTCCCATTGTGTAGGCATGGAGAGGGCTTAAGCACTAAAATATCATGCTCCCATGTTAATCCTATGAGGACTGGAAAAAATGTCACCTACCCCCTAAAGAATTAAGCTAGGAACTTGTTTTTTGGAGGACCGCCATATTTTCGTATGAGCGCGAGCTTTACGTTGAATTGGCCCCCTCCTCCTACATGGCTACCCTAGAAATAACTCGAATCCTATGCCACCTTGTTCGACCGCACCGGCTGGATTTGATTGTTTTTCCTATGAACATACTAGATATATTTTTTCAGGATCATAGTCCTATTTTTTCCCTATATTTAACATTTTAAAATTATTTTAAACTTATAATATTTTTAAATCTCGTATAGCTCCGAGGATTTTTGAGATTCGTTAATGAATCTCGGACCATAGGTTCTCCTCGTTGAGCTGTTTCATCTGTTATAATTCGTGTGTAGATAGTGGGCTTAGGGAGGCCTTATTGCTAAAATTAGAGTCCACATGTTTTCCTATGGGGTTCGATCTTCTGATGACGTAACCATATTACAGAGATAGAAGGATGAAACTTTGGGATTACCTACTACTCTGTGTATCGTTGGGATGTACGTAATCATTTACGTCACAATTGTTCCCCTACGGTGGAGTTAATTTCGTTTTCCTTTCCCCAGCTAGCGCCACCCCATTTGCAACTACAGACTCCGGACCGGTTCTAATGGATTTCTCTTGTATTTGCTCACAACCAGGTTCAGTTTCGAGTTGCTGGGTGGCCTGCTTCTATTTTATTTAATTGTTTTAAATGTTTAAATTATTTTAAGGGGTATCGGAACGCCCTATACTGATAATGTTAAAAAGCCCTTTTTCAATGTTCCTTTTCTAAGAATCTGTTGTAAATACAACCCCAAAATTTTTTTTACAAGTTAAACATAGATTTAGTATTATACTGAAAAATGAGCTTTTTAAAATTTTTATTAGTTTTTTTGAAAAAAAAATTTTATTTGATTTATTTCGAGAAAACAAAATTTTTTGACAAAAAAACGTGTATATATATATATATATATATATATATATATATATATATATATATATATACAAAATTTTGCTAAAAGCTCATTCCAGTAATTACTAGAACATACAAAGAATGTGTCATATAAATTTTGTGGACATAAGTTATATACTTTCCGAGAAAAGGTACATCGAACCTTCAAAAAGGACATTTTGAGAAACACATTTTTATAAAAAAAAAAACTCACCTTATCAAAAACATTCCAGCTCCATATTCCAAATTTTCAGCATTTTTTGAAAATTCATTAATTCTTTTAAGTCTTTTTATCTTTCTGACCTCCTTAGTTTTTTGCAAATTGGCATATCTTGCCCTTGTAATCCTCTCTTTGTCGAGGCGTTCCATGCAGCATGTCGCATAATATCCAGGCTCTATGTTTATTTTTTTCAAAATATCCAACTTAGTTGCATTCTCTTTATTAAAGGATGCAATAACATCATACGTACCAAAGGAAAGTGTTTTTAAGTGCACGAATGTCTTTTTGGGAACACGAGACCAAATAACATTATCAATGCTTTAATTTGGATTCTGCGTGTTTCCAAGTAAGCATTTTTTCAATAGCTCTGGATCAGAAAGATCCCTAAAAAAGGCCTAATGGCTTCCACAACAGCAACTGGAAGTTTATGTTTATGGTGGTAAACTTTATTTTCCAATTGTGTCTTCTTATAACGGCACCACGTGTCAGGACCTGATGGACAAAATCCATGTTGTGGATTTTCATCCGTTGATATTTTGTGAAGAAATATTGCCCATATACCTTGTCGCATATCCTTCACACTTGACAAATTCCTTCGAATGGCAAGACCATAATATGTTTGTAATTGGTCAATAGATGCTTCCGTTAATCTATTTTTTCCACATAATGCCTTGCCATCTGACAATTTTTGGCCTCTCATCTTTGCTTTGAAACGTCGGAGGCGAGATCCCATCCGTTTCATAACATGGCCTATACACTCAAGTTTTGTGATCGTACAATTATCACCGTATAATTTATTCTTCACAATGTTATCGAAAGCTTTGAAGTCACCATCTCCTAAATATTTCGTGTAACGCACATCATAGCGTTGAACAGAGCGCTGAAATATCGATAGAACTCCATCGACTTCCATTCGTCCACTATACCCGTTGCAGTTCTTCTTGCAGACCGGTCCATGTTTCTTTTTATCTTTGCAAACACAATGTTTAGATAATATCTCAGTGTCAATTACCTTTCCTGTGTCCACACTCGTAACTGACACAACACCATTCATGGAGGAATATCCTCTCTTTTGCCATGTTCCATCAACCGCCACAAGAATGCCTCTAATATTTTGGTTTTCTTCTACAGCTTCTTCTATGGCATCTTTCATCGTTGCATCACACACATCCTTAGTTGCACCTAACAGTATGTTATTGTATTTCGAGAACTTTGTCGGTGGGGGTGGTAAGTTCATGATTCCACAAAACATTCGTGCAGCTTCTGCACCTCTCCCTATGCATCTCATTGCATAAACAAGCCTGGTGTTTACTTCGTAGGTGCTGCGTTTCTCAATGTCAGCTTTGCACTTCTTGGAGGAACAAAACTTGTAGCTATAACTACAAAAATCACAGATTATATGAAGTTCAACAGCTCCACCAGAACAATTTTCTTCATAGGAAAGGTTAAGTCATGTTGCTCCACTCTGTAAACATTTAACAGCTTCAGAAAACACACCAGCTAAAACATTCAAATCCACAATGGCATTTTTAAATCCACTATTAAACTCACTTTTGTATGAGTTATTTAAATTGCTAAGTTTTTTTTTCTGAAGCAGAAATATTATTGTTAGAAGCAGAAGACTGCTGTGGTACAGAATCACTTCTTTCGGAATTACTTATTCTACCTTGATTAAAATTACCTCGCTTTTTTTAAAAAACTTTGCCGCTAGATCTAGGCATTTTAAATGTAACAAATTAATACTAAAATCAAAATAATAAAGTTGTAAAGAGCTAAGCAGGTCTAATTACTATAAACACAACTTGAGCAAAACAAACAGCATTTGAACGAACGATTTTTTTCAAAAATACAAATGTAAACAACGTATAATTAGTTGTATCTCTGAAGCCATTCTTAGGGTGAAAAATAACCGAGGCTTGGCAGCTAGCATCACGAAAGAAATTTTAAAAATGACGTCAAACTTCTAGCTGGCCATAGATGAAGTGCAATGTTTACCTTTTTTTGCCTATTTAAATCGGTGACGTGCGTTTAGATGATTTTTTAAAAACAAATTTTCAGCACTTCTCTTATTGTGCTAGAGATTAAAATGATGTATTTTTGGAAAGGTAATGAGTTAAAGAATTTTAAAATGCAATAATCTGAAATTGACAAAAAAATGTTTTTAGGTTTTCCAACAGCTCTTAAAAGGACCACATAACTCGGGGGCTCTTCAGGCGGATGTCTTAATTTTCTCAAGAACGATTCATCCCACTGAGACATTCAATATGAATTCTCAGATGTCACATTCGGTTCACTTTCATCTCCAGATACAGTTTGATACCCCCATGTTATTGGTCCTATTGTTTCTGTGCGGGGGTGTTTAAATTTATTTAAATCGTGATTATCTCAGGTTTAGCTCGTCCAAATGACTGAAGGTTAGTATCGTTCAATATCGCTCGTGACCGCCTTTCGTCCTTGACCCAGCTTGCCCTGCTAGAGCTATAGAAAGATTTTAATCTTGTTACGCCAAAGAAGTATAACTTCTTACGCGCGTACATAAGTACACATACACACTTTTTTTTAAAGAAAAAATAATAATGGTTTTGAGAGCCCTTAGGGTGAGAAATATTAATTAATAAATAAAAGTTTAAGCAAATGTTTACATATAGAGGAAATAATAAATAAGATGGGTTTTGTAAGGATTGTCAGGATTGTGCAAAGTGAGTACCCAAAAGACTACATCTTTCACTGTCAAAATACCATTGTTTCCTAATTTGTACCTTTTTTGAGAATTAAGAGCTCTCAGGGGTCTTACAAATGTTTCGAGAGCACAAAATATAAACAATTTTCAACTAGAAATAATTCTTTGAGGCTAAAATGAAATATTTTGATTCTTTTACAAATTTTTATAAAGGAATAAAGTTTAAAAAAAGCATAAAATGTCTAAAATATAATCATAATTTTAAAAATAATAAGCACATAAAAATAAGAAAATTTTTTGTAAGAAACAAATAGTAAGTTTTACGACGCGCATGGTATTTTCTGCAATAATAATTCTAATTACTAGCAATAAGTTGATTTATAAAATCAAATACATTCTTATTACATTGTAGCCTATTTTTTATAAATATAATAAAAAAAAAGATAGTTAAGAAAATAAAGTACTTTTTTTAAAAAATTTTTTTAAATTTCAATTTTTTTGAAGTTTTACCATCTTCTATGTTGTTCGAATATTTCAGGTTGTGAAGCTTTTCTGATCGATTAGAAATCCTCAACATCCCGTCAACCTCCATCTTACCAGCAGAGCCAGAATAATTTTTTCTACATGAAATATGCACTCTTAGCGATTTATTGCACATGATTCCAAACTTTACCCCTTTATAACTGTCGCATTCTTTGCAAAATGAGGACAACACTTCCCTATCAGAAACCTTACCTGTTTTGGCCCCTGTGTGTTACAGTACATACTCCAGTCAACGATGAATGTCCTCTCGTCTTCCAGACCCCATCACCACTTACCGTTAAAAGGTTATCAAGTGACGAAGAATTTTCTTCGACATCTTAACTTTCCCTGCTTTCTTCGGCTACTTCCTGAATAACAAGTGAAAGTTTATTATTAATAACATTATATAATTTTTGTTCAACAGGATTAGGAAGACTCATTACAGCACAAAAGGTTTTTAATGACTCTAAACTTTGGCCTAATTGCTAAAATAGATCTTCTGTTAATCTTTAGAGCATTATTTTTATTCCCAGTGTTTTCACAGCTTGAAAAAGTACAAACACTCCCACAGTGTTTACAATGCATTTCAAAATTCGAACATAAACCGCGAGTGTACTTTTCATTAATTGTTAATGGTCTATGACATTTTAAACAGCATGATACTGACAAAATAGAGCTAAAGGTTGAAATAAAATCAAAAATTCGATATCCTTTGAAGTTTTCACTAACCTTATTATGATTTGAGTTTAATAAGGTCTGAATTCCTGAGATTTTATTACTGTAAGTACACTTACCTGCATCTCTCCTTTCTGCAACATTTGTCTGAGGACATACATTCATGAATTGGTTCTTTCTAAATCTTCTTTTCTTAGGACATTTACCTGAAGGTCTACGATGCGTATTTTCCATTTCAAATCAAAAGATAAATAATGTTTTGAATTTCGATAAACGATTTCAAACAACGTTGATTTGAATTTCGATAAGTTATTTCAAACAACGTGCTAGCATTACCAAAGCAGAATGAAAACACATTAGAAAGAATGTGTTGAGTTACAAGCGTCCTTCTCATTCACCCAAATGTTTAAAATATTTCATGAGGCTTTTTAAAAATAGAAAAATGAAACGTATGCGGAAACCAAGAATAAGTGGGTGGGCGTGACATGTGTCCATTTAAACACTGTTATTACTAAATTAATGTTTGGAATTTTTTTAATAACTTTCGAAGTTTTTGTAGTACTATCACGTGGTTGATATCAAAATGTTCAAAAAGAAAATGAGGAACAACATATATATCTAAGGAGTCTCAGGGGTGTTAATTTCGGATTTTTTCGAATTTTCGAAAAAATCCGAGATTAACACCCCTGAGACATCTTAAAGCATAATATGATTAAAAATAAATCATAAATAGTTCTAATATATATATATATATATATATATATATATATATATATATATATATATATTTGTTGACTTACAATTTCCAATATTGGGAAATTCTGTTTTTGAAGTTATTGTGCAGTATACACGATAAGAAGGAAAACTTGTCTTAATGCTTGTGCAAGGCTTGGGTCAATCTCTTAATTTGTTTTTTTCTACCCTGTTTTCACCCTCAGTGCTCTTGTAAACAATTTTTGATCTATTTTGAGGAAAATTTATTTTCTGTATTATAGGAATTTATATTTTTGAATTCATAGTCAATAGTAATAAGGTGGTGGATGGTTGTTTAAAAATTTTTACACACTTTAAAAATTATATTTTTGCCAATTTTTGAATATTTTTACGTTAATGTTTAAGCAAAGGGAATTTTTTCTAAATAATGTTTTTCTGAAATTTTTAATTTAAAACTTGGTATCTCTGGATGACACGAGTGTGGACTAAGAGCCCTGGAACACACACGTCTCTTACGGAAGGGGAAATGTAATAATTTAAACAATATGTAACAGCTCTTAAATAATTAACGTCCACTACTTCAGGACAACCATGTAATTATTTTAATTTGTTAACCACCTACAGCGGACTTATGAAACTATCTCCATCCACCTCCTACAATCACGTGACGTCCTGTTGCCCATAAATACCGAGATCTGGAAATCACGCGCGCTCTCTCTCTCTTCGCTTGTTTCTCTGTAGTCATATAGCCGGCCGCTTTGTGTTGTGTGTTGTAGTTTCTTTGTCTGTGTTGTGTCGTCCATGCTCAATGTAGTTAATATGCCGAGGTGTTTCAAGATATTCAATAAATCAGATTTATTAATTTACATGACTGCCTAGTCAATCCCATCATAGAAAATGCATCAACCTACAGTATCATTCATCACACCACCGGCCACGCCCTTCCTTCGGTTCGCCATGTTTAAAATCTTCCACTCACCACGACATAGTATGCACTGGTAAAGTGTTTTCATTACGCACACACACACACACACACACACACACACACATATATATATATATATATATATATATATAAAGTAAAATCATGACGACATACGAAATGTAAAAGTTAGAAACAAAATAATAAAAGGTTAAATATCTCAACATTTTCATAAATTAAAAAAAAATTGAATAAGCAATTGAATTAAACTCTTTTTAAGAGGAAAAGTTTCAAGACATTAAGCAAGTAATATAAATTGTTTTCCTTCCGATAAAATTTACGAACAAAACATTCTTTAAGATGATTATAAAAAAAAATGTAACGGCTCTTTTTAACTTGTACGAACAGTTAATACGGTAGTTCTGTATAATTAAGTTTATCTTGCAAAATATTTTGACTCGGATTATTCAACGTGAGCAAGAATATTTAGTTTGGAATATCTTTGATTATAAAATTAGAATTTTTATTACTTAAAATTTCTGCTCTTAATGTTTTAGATAATTTTTGAGAGGGATAAAACACACACACACATTAGAGTTTGAAGAGTTAATCTTTGTCTCCTGTATAGTTTGTGTAAAAATACATTCATAATTTTTGCCAGAATAGAATAAAAACGAATTTATAAAAATGAATAAAATTGAGAACTATAATTATTATTTTTTCGAATTCTTTTCTGTTACATTAAGAATAGATGTCCATAAACCCAGATTATCATGATATAAATTGGTGTGAAACACTTATATGCTATTGCAGTATATTTAACAGAATAAGCATAATAATTAGACTATTGGGAAAAATAATGTTTACCATCACACACACTCACACACAAATCAGGGAAAAAAAATTGCTTAAAATACGTTTATATAAAAATATAAAATCCATATAAATGCATTACTTACAGAAAAAAAGATATATTTATAATAGCACTTTCATCGTAAATCTTATCGTTATTGAAAACTCTGATTTTTTTCCCAAGTCTATGAGACCGCGGGACATAAAATATAAAGATTGTCATTTCCAAAGTTATATACCTGGAGAATTTGATAGATAAATTGAGAGGAATCATGCCAACCGAATCTTCTAAAGAGGACTAGATAAAATGCAGACTTCAAGTAAATCATACTATTGCTTATTATTTTAAAAGTGTTTGTATATCATAATTAAGTAACCAAAGCTGGCTTGCAGTTTTTATAGAAAACAGGAAATAAAATATTTAATAATGCTATGAAATCATTTGGAGTTTTAAGATCAAATTTTTATCTACTTTAATTTTCCCAGGCTAAATGCTTATATATTTTATATATAAAATTTCGTCATCTTCAGGAATTTAACATCGTAATTGCCAATATTACAGAAATTGCATTGTGGATGAGAGCAATGGTTTTACTTCAACCCTTTATCAACCGCAATATGATTTACTGCAGTTTTTCTGATGCAATATTTATTTTTGAATCACTATGTTGAAAATTAAGAGATATACATAAGCACAATACTCATATTTGGGAAATTTAATTAGTTAGAGCTAATTAATTAATTAAAGATATTCAACTATAAAATTAATTATGCACACTATTCACTTAAAATAAATAGTCAAATTGTTTTCTAAGGTTTTCATAAACATATAAGAAAAATAATACACTTATCTTTTAACATTAAATATTTTTTTGGAACGAAAATGACAATCTTCGCAATTCGCTGAAAACGTAATTTCTGCTATAAAACTCTTCGCCTTCTCCACTAAAATACTCATCATAGAATCCGTGTGTTGCCATATATCTTGAAAGAATGGACTTAAAAGAATATTCCTGCTAAGTACCGTCCGTATATTTGTATAAATGGTTATTCTATGTAATTTTAAAGTGAGTGGTACTTATAAGTATCGTCGTTAGATAAAGTTAAGGAATATTTAATAATTTCTATATTGTTGCCGTTGTATAATATTTTTTGCAGTTTTATGTTTCAAAATGAAGTTGAAGAAATGCTTTACTTAAAAATGTATTTACATAAGATTTCTTCTTTGTAGATTATTACACTCTGTTGGTGTGGTGTATATCAATTTTCTTTTTTAATGTTAATTGCTAAAAACGGGAATTTAGTTTTTATTTCTAAGAATATATGTATTTTACTCTTAAATATTATTGTTGTACATATCTAAGTAACTTTTTAATCCTATAATTGTAACTATACAAAATCTAACAATTTCGAGTTGCTTTGCGATTTTAGTAAATCTTTGTAAAACTTTAAAGCTGTTAAATGAGTACGTAGCTTCTAGAGTAAAATTCAAATAATTTAGAGAAATATGAATATCATTTACAGGTACTTTCTATGAATAGTAAAGAGTAATAGTTTAAAGTATTTTTTTTTCATAAATTCTGAATTAATTATTCATACATAACCCTCTGAAATATTCAGACAATGATATGCATTATTATGGAAATAAAAGTGTAAATGTGCAAAAACCCTTTGCATTTAAGACATCGCAGGTGATATTGAAAATAAAAATATAAACAATTAAAGGAAAATATCTTTTTTGAAATATGGTCACTTTTGCTTTGTAAAAAATATGCATATTTCCGGGTTCATTTTCGAGACTCTGGCTCCTGAATAATAAGTTATAATATTTTCACAGTATATTTGCATGAAAATTACTTTGGAATCTATTGAGAATGTTCATTATGTTCTTGCACAACAAAGTATTCATAATACAATAATAAAAAATATACTTATCATTCTTCGTTTTACACTTCGTGACTGAGAAAAGAGAAGTATTATTTGAAATCCAAGTTATATTCAAAAAAAAAAAAATAACAAAAATAAATCTTGTAAAAAGTAAAGTATAAGTAGATGAAATGATTAATGTCTATATTGAGATCCTGTCATTACATTAATACATATTGTACAAAATATATCTTCACAAATATGGATTATGCTCCTTTGTGATTCCACGTAGCAATTGTAAGGAACAAGGCTTCTAAGTTTTCCATCAGATATAAAGAGTACTTTCATTGTTAACACAAAGCTTTTCTTAGCTCAATTGAAAGAAATGTCTTATTCCCGTTGTATGAATTATTCATTTGTAAAATGCATACTGATGCACTATTATTTGATTCTTATACAAAAAATACAAAACCATCAACAACTATCAAATATATATTTTTATATATAAATGAATAAAATATACAGCATATATATTCAAAACACAATTTATATATAAAGTAGAACCTGTTTTTGTGCGGTCTTTTTTATGCGATTGTTTTTGTGCGATTTTATTTTTGTGAGATTTTTTATGTGCGATCCTTGTTTATGCGGTGCATGAATTTCTTTGGTTTTGGCACCACTATAATGTTTTCTATCTATTTACCAGCTGCGTGATGGAGAATGTTTGGACTCCTCCACCTCTCCCCGAAAGTCAGTTTTTGCCTCTAATATTTTATAAATTGGGTAAATACGTTTTTAGCATTGGACAGGCCTTGGGTGCCTAAGGTCCAGCCCCCCTCCCCGTGATGTTTAGGTGTATGTTACGCCACTGAAATTTAGACACTTTAAGATGCTCTGTTCATTTGTTATAAACAGTCTCCCGACAATGCGCATTCAGTTGCTTTCTATCCCCACTCCAGCAGCCCGAGCTTGATTGAAGACGGAACTTTCAATCACAGTGACATTATCAATAATTTGATGGATTATGAAGACGGACCAGAAGAACCGGATTATTTGAGAACGGATAAAAATATGCAGGGATCCAGCATTGTAACAAATTGGAAAAGCATTTACTTAAATTAGATACCAATTTTAGGAAATTAGTATAAAATTCTAAAAAGAGCTTCAATCATGTATATCCGGTTATCGTGACATTAAAAGATCTCTCATGTCCCAACCTGACTCTTCTTACCGTAACATCAAAAGACTCATTTGCAGTAAACTGCATGCCAAGTTCACCGAGCTATCACCAATTGAAAGTCCAACAACTAATTCGAACACTGAAGCCCAGGTAATCAACTTGTCTCTACCCAACTGTACTATAATCATTGTGAATGTTTACCACCCAGATAACTCAAACATCAATACAGACCTCTTTAAAAAACTCAGTTCTTCGTCCTCTGCCATCAAGATTATCTTGGGTAATCTCAATGCCAAAAACCTCACATGGGGATGTTCTCAACTTCACAGCAAGGGTGAACAGTTTGAAGATTTACCGATTAACTTGAACCTTTCAACATTGAACACCGGGGACAACACATATGTATCAAAAACCAAAGAGACCTCTTCTGCAATAGACATCACGGCAATTGGCCTTCCACACCATGGCATTGCTAAGTGGAGAGTGATAAAATCCGTCATCAGCGACCACTTTCCGATAGTCACTAAATTATCGTTAGAGGTTGGCTCTGTTTCCCAGTTAAAGATGTCGCGGAACTTTAGAAAGGTGAAGTGGAAAACTTTTACTTAAAGTCTTGCTACATATTGCTTACAGATGTCAAACATTAACTACCTTGACCATCTCGTTCAGAAGCTCAGCAATGGTATACAGCGGGCAGCTAAATGTGCCTTTCTAAGGGGCAAAGTAAAGAATGATTGGTTGCCTTATTGGAAAGATTATACCATTAACGCTTCGATAAACGAATTGGTTGGTATTTGCAAGAACTGGAAAAGAACAATAACGATGAAAATAGGAAGAAACTGATCTCAATCAGCCACAGAGTAGAAGCCGAAATTGCAGCCTGTAAGCACGAGACATTGGCAGACCTTTTTAGCAAGCTAGATCCTGGGAAGGATCTCTAGCATTGGAAAGTGATCGATGTTGTCAATAATCATTGCACCCAAGAACATATATAACTCAATTCCAATGCCATAACCTTTGACGGGCGCTCATCCAAATCCGACAAAGATGCAGCAAACCTGATCACCCTTTACTACGAAAAAGTAAGCAGGCTGAGTATCAATAAGGATGATAAGAAACAGATAATAATTTTTAAACAGGTGATATAACTAAGGAGACTTCATGACAGAAAAGACATCTTTTCAAATGAGCTTACCCTGAAGGAACTAGATGATGCAATTGACAGTCTTGACCCTCTTAAATCACCAGGCATAGACCTTATTTTTGGCCCATATGATTAAGCATTTTGGAGCTCTCGCATAGTTCGCTCTTCTTCGTGTCTTCAACCTGTCATGGAGCACAGGCAAGCTACCTACCTCATGGAAGATGTCAATCATCATTCCAATTTCTATGTCAAACAACGATGCTACAAACTGCAAGAGCTACCGGCATATCTCGCTCACCAGCACCATATCTAAACTTATGGAGAGTATTATCAATACAAGAATTATGACATGGCTTAATGAAAACAAAGTGCTACATTTCTAACAGACGGTGGCGTACCGAGCTAAGCACAATACCGTCGACCAACTCTTATATCTGGTCCAGTCTATGACCGATGGTCTTCAGGAAAAGCCACACAAAAAGACAATTGCTGACTTTCTGGATCTATATTTTGCTTTTGACCGTATCTGGAGACAGAAACTCATTGAGATCATAAAATCATGCTGACATTACTGGAAATTTTCTGCTCTGGATTAACGATTTCCTTAGAGATGAAAAATTTGTCGTAAGGGTCTATGAAAACTACTCTAAGACATGCCGCACTTGGGCAAGAGTCCCCCTGGGCTTGGTCCGCAGTCCCTACCTGTTTCTCCTCTCCATGAATACCATCCATGAATATATCAATGGTGAGGCCAGAATTGCTGCTATGCAGATGACATCCACTGGAATAAAAATTCTGACTTATCTGCTTCAGAAATTATTCTAAACATCAACCTGACGAACGTTGAAATCTGGGCCACAAACATTAAACTTCTGATTAACCCAGAAAAATGTAACCTCTGTGATTACCACTAACAGGAAAAATAGAAAATCTTTCCGTCCTAGCATCAAGATCTTCAACTCGACCATCAATCGAATTTCAAACCCCAAATATCTCGTTCTTACGTTGGGCACCGAGCTAAGATTCACCAAACACATTGAAGCTACCTCACTCAGAGTATTAAAAGAGCTTTCTATTCTCAGAAAACTATGTGGTTCAACATGGGATTCTAAGCCGAAGACTCTTCTGAACACTTACAATACAATTGTTAGACCAGTTCTTGAATATGCAGCACCAATATGGGCTCCAGCTTCCTCCTCAACAAAAGAGAAGATTGACACTGTCCAATACCGAGCATCCAAAATCAGCATCGGTGCAGTTTGCTCAACTAACAACCTGAGTGCTGAGATGGAATACAACCTTACACCATTTGAGAGTAGGCGAAAAAACTGAATACTCTTAATTTCATTAATAAGATCAGGAGCAACATCAAGGAACACATCTTAAATGTCACTTTTAGGAATTGAACCAACATGGAAAGGTTAAAAAGTACATCCACGCTCCAGTACGACAAATATATAAGAAATAACATCAGTCTAAACCAGACATGCCTTGACATCATTGAAGAACGATACTTTTCTGTCAAACCACCGTCTACCGTTAAGATCAATACAGTCCTGCTGGAAACGCGTTCGAAAGAAGAACCACAAGAAATCATTAAGAGTACTGTGGAGTTTCAAAATCAACTCTTTTAATTACCAGTGAATTTTTTTTTCAAATTTGCAGGAAATGTGTAATATGTTACTAGATATCAATGTACAAATTTCAGTCAAAGTAATTTTAATAGTTTCGGAGATATTAAAATTTTTAATTTTAATTGTACCGAATAATTAACATATTTAAAAATACTCCATGCGCAACCAGATTCAGTCCACGCTGTCAATATTTTCTCATAATGTTCATTTTATACATAAAATAAAACTTAGTGAAGATTTTCTCACATTTCTCTTTTTTAGAAAATCAAAAACTTGTTTATCTTGAAAATTTCAGTTTTTTCCCTAAAAACTAACTCAAATAATTATATTCTCTGGTTTTTATTATTTTCCATTTGCTTAAATAAAAAAACATTCACTAGAATATATTTATACACCAATAGAGAATATTGGTGTAAATTTTTACTGCAATTGGAAAAAAAAATGTGTTGCGCAGGGAACATTTTAAAGTTATTGTAACGACAAAAATTACAATTCCCTTAAATGAAGGTTTTAATGATTATGATGATTATAAGTCCTCAATCACATTTGATAAAAGTAACTATTACTACAATTGAAGGATACCATATTATTTTTACAACTTATATACTGATTTTGTTTATGTTATTATAATAAATATACATAATTTTCAGCAATAAGCAAACTTCCAGTAGAAAATGAAAAATTTAACGTTTTGATGTTATTGAAAATAAGACTGAAAATGTATTTAAAAGACAAGCAAACTCTAAAACTTTATACGAAACATATCTAAATGTACAATAATATAAATAATAAAATATGTCTGCTTGATCATAAGATTACTACTTTTATTTATTAATAACTTACCATTGTAATAGTAACGTGATTTCAAACTATATGCATCCAAATATATTTTAAAAAACACAGGTAATACTAAAATTTTCCAGCCCCATAACTGAGGATATTCTTTTCCCTATTTTTGTCATTTTTTTATATTTTTGAATTTTTTCCCTTTTTTTATATTTGTCTGAAGCTTTTTGCTTTCTTTGAGACAACCTTCGGTTATCGCGTCTATGGACAATTTTTATTGCAGCGTCTCCCATTTCACTATTGTTTAATTGTAACGTTTCAACATAGCCAATGTTTACTTCGCTGACCGCTGCTGTTACTGCAAGATCAATTCTTTTTGAAACAAACTTATCTTCGTGGCACACACACACATTTCCTCCAAATACAACTGCGTAAACTTTCCTTTGCATTTTGGGTTTTGCCAGAAACACAGCGAAGACGAATTTCTTTCGAGTCAAGGCACTGGTACACTGGCATAAATTTAGCAACTACTACTTCTGACAGCTTTGTTTTCATGCTTTTATGACTACCTGGTACTTTATTATTTGTTTTAGCTCTATTATAAAATCACCAGGATAGCTTTCCTTCAGGGCATTTGCTGTGCATTGTACATACAATGAAAAAGTGTTGCTAAAATTGACGTCTTCATGTTATCAACCTCTGGAACATTGTCAACAATCGCGTTCCTATAAAAGTTCTGTAACTTAGTTATAGTTGTGTCAGAGTCAAACTACTTTGTTTACCATCAGCTAATGTCACACCTTTCACCCGCCATTCTTTAACTGCTGTTCTCAAATGTTTAGCTATGTGGTTGACACACTCTTCTTTTTCGATGGCAACATCACCTCCATACTTTTTTTTTCAGTTAGGTGTTGGTGTGTTTTTGCATCACCGTCACAAAGAATAGTAGTATATCGCGTTGCACAGTCAGATATTGATTGGTTCCACAAAATGTAGGCAGCATGCATTTCCCTACTACCCGAGGAACCGTCAAAGTTTTTCTGGCATTTTTCTGAATGCCCTGATTTCCAAATCAGAAACTCGGGGCTCCCTTCACCCGAATCTTTTGCTGCCATACTGCATTCATGGCAATATTTTGACAAAACCTCAAAATCAACAACAAGGTTTGTCAATACATCAATAACAATACCGATGTCATATAGAGACTTATGGCCTTTTTTATACCACGTTCCATCATATGATACAGTTATATCGATAATATTGTTCTGAACAAGATCAAGATGTAAGTATAAATTTGCTTGTCTCACGTGGTCTCTTGAGATTTGTAGCATTTCAGCTTTTGCGTTTTCATTTTTTTTTTGCATAAGTTTTCTAAGCATTTCAAAAATGTTTTCCGATCCATGCATGGCGTACCTAAAATTGCTGAGAAAGTTTCTAAGGCTGCGTGACCCCTTCATATAGCCAAGAATGCAGATGCAAGTTTTGAGTTAATATCAAATTTCCTGCAGGGTTTTTCTCGTTGACTTGTGAAGGCATGTCTATAAGATATTTTATACATTTTTTGCAAACATGTTCCATTTTGGTTGAGGAACCGTATGAATTGTGTGTTAAAATCTTCAATGAGAACTGGTTGTAATCACACACTGCATAGAACATGGCACAGCAATGAGGTCCACATTGAATTATTAATGAAATGATATTCATTTGATTCAGAATTTACATCAATGGTACTCATACCTGATGTACTAGCAACAGCTTCTGTTGAAATTTCATCACATTTATTATCCAGTGATGATTTACGTATGCATAAGATTTTCCATTCTCCAAATTTCTTATGCAAGCAGATCTTCGTTTGTTTAGTCGGCCTTTGGGCTTTCGATATTTTGAACTTATGTTTTGCATTTTCCAAAACAAAATTCGCTGTAATAATTTCGCTCAACAGAATATATAAAAAAATATATATTATTCAAATATAATCACAATATAGAGCTGTAGTTTTGAAAAGAACTGCTTCTTGTTTATATAACGAAATTCAAAGAAAGCTTTTTTCGCAACAAATTTGGAAAGATTGAAGTTAACAAAAACTTGAAACGAAACAGTTTGAGTTACAGTTATTTTCGTGTTGCCAAATTTTAGAAAAATATGTAATTCAAATATAAAGTAAAAAAAAAATAACACATGAAGTAAAAAAAAAAAATGCTCAAAATGTGTATGTGTGAAAAAAAAATACAATATAGAAGCTGTCACAAGCAGCTGCGTTTAACACATATAAACAAAGGGACGTGGTCAAACAGGTTTTCGAAATGAAAAGGGCATAACTTCCATAAAAACTATCGGAATTGAAAACTTCTTATTGCATTCAGTAGCAGCGATTAGAGGTATTGATAATATGCTAAAAGTGAAAAATCGAAAATTTGATCGAATTTCACCAAATCGAAAGTCCACTGTATCCTTAAGAGAAAGGGCATGTATACTATTGACAAGCTTTCTTAACCAGATCTTATTACCGCTTACACTGACGGCTCTTCCAACTGCGACAGGGAAGGTTCTGGCATTTTCCTTCTGCATATGTTATACTTTAAGAACCGTGCAATTCATATTATTTACTTCTATCACTTAATATATCACGCAGTATTTTCTTTAATTGAAATAAAACAACTCAAATGTATAGTTTATGAATTAGTAGGCATTAAAAATGCATAATATATTTTCCTAACATGCTTTTCACTTAAAAGTATAAGGTAATAATGTCAATTTGTCTTGGTCATGTCCAACTGTTGCACGTACTGTTCAATATTTCACTTTTACATAAGGGTAAATGCATTAATTTAAGAGAATGTTTAGATAAAATGGCAGGAATTTTTTTAACTGTATTGTTTGAACCATTTTTTATAGCTATGTGAACACTAAATTAAGGAGTTTACAGAAAAAGAGGCAATTGTTGCTTCACTTCCCACTGTATATAAGCTAGAGTTGCACGATGTAATTGCAGGTGTTAAATAAATAACATCTTAAAACTATAAGTTGTTCATTTATTTAAACTGAATGTTTTCTTTTGCCTTTTCTCAATTTGTTATAAATTACTGAAATGTATCAAAATATTCCTTAAAACTCAGTTGTTGATAATAATATTAATTAATTTTTATATTAAATGTGTTTTTACCTTCTCTTAATTAGTTACAAATTACTGAAATGTATAAAAAAATCTGAATATGTCATTTTAATTCTGAAACTTAGGGTTTCCAATTTTTATTAACTATGTCAAACATATAGCATCTTTTTTGCTCTTTGCCTTTTGTTTAATAAATAAGCTTTACAAATAAGTCAAATTTGTTTTGCTTCTGTCTCTTTCTTTGCCTGAACTTCATTATCCTTAATTTATGGACATGAGTGTAGTTTTTAGATAGAAACCTTGCAACGATTTGTGTTAATATTTAAGGGGACACAGAACGATTAAATTGACAGAAATTGGTCAAAAAATCAAATTTATTATTTTTACCCTTTGTGATTTTTATTCATTTTTCACACACATGATATTTTTTATGTGCATTTTCATTCACATCTTTCTAATGACAAAGAAAATACTATTTATCTCAGAAAGAAAAAATAAGACTAGTTTTTCTTCATTTAAACTGTTAAGGCTTTTATTTTCCATTCAGCCAAATGCTTTGAATTTTTTTTAACTATTGCTATTAATATGTGTAATTAAAGTTGGTACGCATTTTCTAAACCAAAATAATATTTATGTGTTTAAAAAATAACTGAATTATAATAATTTTTACATTTTTTAATGTATTTTCTATAAGCATTCATAAAAAATCTTATTTTATAAAATTCAATCATGTTATCCTAAAACCCATATTAATTTTTGCTACCCATTATTTGACGTACTTGTAAATCAAGCTTCATATGTATAAGTCAATTATTGTCGGGGAGGAATAGCATTTTAAAATCACTTCACAAAAATTTAAAAATTGTTCCTTAAAAAATTAAATGGTTAACTTGTTGAGACACTTTGAGCACAAAAACTGTCTTACGTAATATGTATATTAAAGGAGAAACAAAGGAATTTTTGAAGAATATTTGAATCGAAGATTTTAGTATAAATCGTACCATGCCCCCTTAAGATAAACTGACAATTATTCTATTTACGTCCCCAATGCATTCAAATGAAATGAACTTAACACAAAAATAAAGTGACTTGTAAGAGAGAACCAACCTTCTCATTAGTTCAACTTTCGAATATAATTTTCGTTGTTCCAGTGACATTGATGCGCAAAGGAAAAAAAAACAACTTATCTTGGTGTCGGATATGGCGATAAGTGTGTATTTTTCAAGAACGATGGACAACACATGCAAAAGTTCATTACAACACGAATATTGAACAAAGGGACTTTTATAAATCAAATACTGATCTAACTTCGGTGGTTCTCCTTGACGGCATCTATTTTCTCCCATCTCTACTATTCTTAAATATTAAGATTCACTTGAATTTATCGCAATTCCTTCCGAAGTCGAGGTTCTCACATCAAAGTATTCTTATTAAAACAACTTTAGATTTTAGTTAAGAAGAAGGCGCGTGAGAACCTGTTACTTGCGTACTCATTAAGAGGTATTAAATATGGACGACAATTTAAGGATAACGTGATAACATTTGAAAGAAACTACCGTAAAATCCGGTGTATAACGAGCACCTATACTTTCAAGCTTCCATTTTTAATGTTAAGGTAATGTATGTTTCCCCGTAAACATACCTATTCCTTTTCACGAAGAAACCTGAAATGTATGGGTGCAATGCTCTAGGTTATGAGTTTTTTTTTGAGGTATTATCACAGTATTTTGAAAAAATAGTGCACTTATAGAACTATAAATCTTTAAGTTCATAAGGAATGTCGTTTATTTAAATAACCAGTATTTCGATATATGTACATTTTTTTCATATGCTCATATTTCATTTATTTTTAAAGCTCTCATTTTTATACCCGGCGTATAACGCGTACCCGTGAATTTCGATCTTATTTTTTATGAATTTTACGATAAGTCCCTTCCCCTTTCAGTCCCAACTTTTTATCCCTCTCAAATCCTGCTTTAGGGTGAGACTAAATGAATTCACAATTAGAATGTTTCTGAAGTATATCATGCATATAATTTTAAAATTATTTTTTTTTATTATTCAGATTTTCTGCAATATCTGAGTGAAAATAAGAAAACAAAATTATATCGATTTTGTTATTTATTTTTTTTTCTGGATTCTTTTTTCTATCAATCGATTAAATTAATTCGAAATTCTTTTATTTATTATCCATGTATCTAAGTGTCAAACTTCAATCCAGAATTCATTTTTAGTAAAGCGTTTTTTTCTTTAATTTTTATTCCTAGTCTTTGGAAAAGTATACTTAAGTCCTCCCAAAAAAAGGAGTCAGCTTCGTTATTGTTTTTTATTTTATTTCTATATGTTTTCCCACATTGAATGTTACAATGTCGCAAGCTAGTGAAAATTCCGCCTCAGGTAATCCTTTTCGTTTCCGTTTCTTAACTATAAACATTAGTCAAAAGTACTCGGGAAAAAACATCTTGAGAGGTATAGAATGTAAGGATTTATGAGCTTAATTATTCCCTTACCAAGTTGTAGCTTGCTTAAAAAAAGGAAAAATAAATTTAAGCCTTGTAGCAATTTTTTAAAGCAAATGTGTGGAAACTTTGATTATTCCTATCTCCTGACACTGTAAAAGCTTAAAGGTTTAGTGATTTTGTGGTGCTTTGCTGTTAAAATAAGCAACATACCAAATAGAGAAAGCACAAAAAAATACGACGATGCCTTAAAATATGTGGCAGATTTTTTTGGTAAATAGGTTTTTTGGTTGGATTATATGTTGATGTTTTTAATTAACCTTGTAAAAACGGTTAATATCATAGAGGTACCCTTTTCCTACAGTGTCTTCTATTTTCAGTCCTTAGAAATATGATCAAATAATCTATTTCGCGTTGTTTTTATTATAAAATGCAACTTTATTGCAAGTGCAACAAAATTAATACGGTACTACCTTAAAAGAAATCAAATAGATATTGAACAGATGCTATTTTTATAAGTAAGACGTTGCTCTGAACAAGTAACCTAAAAATGAAATTGAAAAGAAGCAAACAATATGATGTAGGACTAATATCGAAAACGCATTTACAAACATGAATAAAAATTAGTTACTCATAGGGTAACAAAAATAAATAACATTATTGCCCTGAATTTCATTAATAATTTTTTGCTAATAAATGATTTATTACTATTAAAACAATTCATTTATTTCTAATTATTTAGTTATTCAATTTCGAATTGAAAAACCCGAGATTCATTCCTTCTAGAGCAAACTGTTTAATACATTGATGTGCAAAACATAAGCAGCAATGTAAATTTTAAGCAGATAGCCTTGAAATTCCAGAAAAGTAGTGATTGCGATGAGAACAATGAACATAATCACACTGTATTTGATAATTAATTTAACAATACGAAGTTAAGAACAAGCTTAACAATTACCAGTAATTTCATGGACTTGTCATATATAAAAAATTATATGAACAATTTAATACTTCCCTTGATAATTTGTACGGTTTGTAATTAAATTCGTTATGTAGATTTACGTAAAAGTACATTATTATAGAATTTAATACATTGTCATTGTTTGGATAGGGGAAGGGGGCGTGAAGAAAATTATGACATAATATTGGGTCTTTAGTGTTGAAAGTTTGAGAATCACTGACATAACCTTAACATTCTCCCATCTCTAAATATACGATCCATTTTCGAACAAATCATGGTTTTTTCCCGCTTACTTGCACACAGATTCAATTTTCTTTTCTACCCAAATTACATATGAGGGTCTTCCAACTTGGGTTAACTCTATTATTATTAGTCGCACTATCCACAATAAATTAATTTCTTTCTTAGCTAATCTATATGGGATAGATTATCTTAATCCTCCTTTTTTCTGTTTCTATGTCTTCGGTCTAGATATTATTTTTCCATTTTTTTAAATAAAATAAAATTGACTTTCTTCCAACTTTTGGCCGGTTTACTCCCGTCTTTTAACCAGTGTCAACTCCCGCCATTTTCGTCTGCTATTTAGAAAGTCTGGTTATACTCCTTCTCAGTTGTTGCTTCAATTCCCATGGAGGTACAAATATTTGGAGAAGGGAGTAGAGTACATGTGGTGCCTCTTCCCCTAATAACTTCCACCGGTTCTTAACTATTCCTTTCCTTTGTGAGGGTCTCACATCTGTTGCCACATGGAAACTGGCCCTATTGCTGGTAGAGACACCTTGTATTTTCAAGGTAGAAACCTTGTGATCGTGTTTGTGTGTACGGTTTTTTTGCGTTGATATTGTAAAGTACTTTTATTGTGTCTAATTTATATCCCCCTCCTATTCTCAAGAAATTTGGGGTGGGTTTCTCAATCGGAATCATTTTGTATGTTTTTTTTTAGTTTACAAATAAAGTATCTTCTCGGAGGTTCTTTTCGAAGCTCTAAACCATTTGACGAGTTCGACTCTCCCGAGTTAAGTGCCGCAATCAATCTTCAACGTCAGCTGCTTTGAAAAGAAGTCGGGACACGGTTGCATCCCAGTAATATCACGGAAAGAAACCGTGACCATGGTCCTGGAGTTGTCGTCTGGGCAGGCATTATGCGGAACGGTTGGACTTAACTCCACGTTTTCAACAAAGTTTCTATAGCCGGAGTTCACTATGGCAAGGAGATGATACTTTCCCATGTGCATCTGATCTGAGTGTTATGGATGGAAAAGCTTCGTTTCTATGCGCAATCCAATAACTATGTACTGATATTCAGAAGAAACTGGAATGTAAATATATCATTCGAATGTATTGGCTGGCTTGTTCCTAGATTTAAATTCCATAGAACATATAGGCCTATATAACATGCTGCAAGGAACATCCATCTTACTTTGTGGCACGAGTACATTCTCCGGGCAACACTCAACAACTGAAATAGTTGCTGATTGAGAAATGGGCACTCTTATCTCAAGAAGTGTTGGTTAACTTTTTGCTGAATATGGACAGATGGTACGAGGTAACAATTGCAGTAGAGAGAGAACATATTGCATACTAAGAAACATCGTTTTTTTTTGTTCTCCCTCTTAAACAGACAAACATGTGTAACGATACTATGAGTTCAATAAAACATTTTGATTGATTTCATTCTATATGCATCGTATTCATTTTTTGCAAAAATATGCTTTAGTCATCGTTGAAGTATAAAATTATGTCTTTGATTTTTGATTTTTATGTCTGTCAGATGATTTCTCGTAGAGTTAGGGCGGAAAAACCATTTTGCTTAAGTTTTGCACACTCTAGTGTTCTTTCCTATTTCCAAAAGGAAAATAAAAAATAATAAACAAAAACCACTTTGCTATTATGGTAGTTTTATTTACTTAATTTTACTATTGTATTGATATTTTATATTTCTAAGTATAAAGGATGGATTCCTTTCATTAAAAAAACTTTTAAAGCAAGACCACTTATTTTTAATTTGCGCAACTCAAATTCCCATGTTTGTTTCACTCTTTTTTTTCCCTATGAATAAGTTTAGAAGACTGTTATGCAATGTTCAGATCACTTTAAGCACAGATATATAAATAGAAAGAAATACGTCAAAATATGGTTTAAAAGTTCAATCTCTTATCAGAAAGGATAAATACGCAATTATTTATTAATTTATTTCTAGGTATCATGTTTAAAATAAATTCATCAAAGAAAACTTAACGTATTATTTTAACAATTGTTAAGTTCGTAATGCTTGTAACGAAGCCAATTTTAATTTCATAATGTTTAATTTATGAATTATGCTTATTAATGTTATAACTATATTTAAATTTATTTGCTCAAAATTTTTGACCTTTCAAACAGAAGCAATATATTTAAATGTATTGATATAAAATTAAAAATTATGTGATGGTACATTCTTTCTCTCTTATTTTAATAAAAATTCATTAGGATTAAATTTACACAATGGGGGCCCATTTTCACTCACTTCTACTTTTATATTGCATCGTATTTTACATGAAGTACATTTTTTATGAAACATGCGTTTTTAATTTTACATAAAAGAGATTAAATTTTTAAAAGATAACCTTATATTACGACAAGTAATCCTAAGTTATAAAAATTTTTAAAAGATAACCTTATATTACGACAAGTAATCCTAAGTTATAAGTTATAACAGCTCATTTTAATATGAACTTGTATTTTATTAAATAAATTTATGTTTAAATTTCCTATGAGTTTCATAAATTTATAATGGATTTTTTTTTTACGACAACGTAAGTGATCAAAACATTGAATCGTTTTTAAAGTATATTAATATATCTTTCTTTTTCAATATTTTGAAAATCATGTTGAACAGACAGAAAACAGATAAAATACAAACTGACATAGCAAAAAATAAAATTCACATTTATACTGATATAATACACTTATCAATGTATCAGTACACTGCGCAATGTATTTTATAATTAATTTAAAAATACTAAGAACACGTTTAATAAATACTGGTGACCCAATGGGCTTGTTATATATAAAATTATATGCAAAAATTAAAATATATCTTGATAATTTGTAAAGTTTACAATAAATCCCTTAAATGCCGATTAAAAATTACGTGTTTCGCGCTCCAGGGACACCATTTAATATATAGGCGAGTGTAGGGGGTGTATTGGGGGTGAGATAAAACACACAGGAATACATAAGCAAATCCTTTGAAATAAGTAAATCTATCAAGTCAAAACACTGTCAAGGTCCTTTTATTGCATTCCAAAGCCTTTGGAATAATTTTATGGATAGCAGTTCACAGAAAAGATCTTACTCTGAAAAGACGTATAAATACGTCCTGGCAATTAACGCACTGGCTGAGCGAGATGTTTATACACACCACAAGCACTCAAGAGATTAAAGTCGTACTGTGGGTCTAGCGTCAAAGTATAGTATAATTGAATTTAATACGCATTGTTATGGAAGGTAGGGGGGGCGATGAAAATTATGATTGGATATTGGGTAGCAAATATTGATAGTTTAATAAGCACTGTTTTAAGTAATTTCCACCTATTGAAATAATGTTACGAAGTTTCTGCAAAGTAACTAATTAAGTATCATTTAATGGCATAGTTTCTTTCAGGTGCATTTTAACAATAAAAAATAATTACATTTTGTATACAGAACAGCCTCCTTTTCTTTCAATAGGATGAGTAAAAGAAAATTATTCAGACGAATGTAAAATGAAATTCTAAGGGATCAAGAATTTTATGACTTTTTTATACTTATTCTGAAAAATGTTCTGTTTCTTAGAATATCCATCGCAATAGAAATGTTACCTGAATGAAAACGAAACTATATATTTTGCCGTACGTACGGGAGGATGGATCAGGAGACTTTGTTAACATATTCGTATTTGCAACTAACTATAAGAAAGTGTGTTTCATTTGTCAGCATTAGCTGAAACATAATAAATGTTCATTATACTATTAAATACCTGCTCATTCTGCTTTTGTTTATGAAGAATGAGTGTAAAGGTTATGAAGATTCATGATGCGTTTTTCGTTTGGAGAAAGTCACATTTGTTTCAATTTTAGTTCAAAATAAAAGCCTAAGAAAGGAAGTTTTGTCAAGACGACAGTCTGGAAAAGGAAATTTGCTAAATTCTTGTTGCGTTTAAATACATTATTAATTTGCACTTCATTGAGCTATTATAATTACTTTGCTATCTTCATTTAATAATGCATAGTGTAATAATGTCGCAAAAGACTACAGTAACTGCTTAAATTTTCAATTTGGATGATTACCTAATTCATTGCACAAAAGCTTGGCTTTGAGTTCGAAACGTTTTTCGTAGATAACTGATAAACATACATAAGAGGTATAAGTAGAGATTAAAACTATATAAATAAAAAGTGTTATATTTAAATGTCTAAAAAACATAATTTTTTTTAAATATCAAAATGAACTTCTTTAATAAAATACAAGCAAAAAGGTATCATTTTAACAATAAATATTGGTTACTTTCTTAGAATTTTGAGATGAGGCAGCACATGCATAAGAAATCCAGATTGTGTTATCTTTTCTGAATATGAGTAATATTGAATAGTTGAATAGAATAGAAAATGATAATTAATAAAAATAATAATCATTTTTCTGGTATCATTGGAAAAGAT
Organism: Trichonephila clavipes; assembly: GCA_019973935.1. Lineage (NCBI taxonomy): Eukaryota > Metazoa > Arthropoda > Arachnida > Araneae > Nephilidae > Trichonephila > Trichonephila clavipes. The sequence goes on along the minus strand of BMAU01000510.1, from coordinate 61,723 downwards.
TTAAAAGACTATCTCTTTCCCAAATCCTACCAGGAAAATGAAATATTCGAAAAAATACCCATTCTTTGATTAACGCACACAATTATTGATGGGTCAGATTAACAATCCCACTTTAAGTGGAGTGTTCGAGATTGAAAATTCCATCAATAGTCGACTGATTTAACGAGAGTTACTGTTATCATTGCTTGGACCGCTGTTCACCATTTAATATCGCTGCTGGTGCAATAATATTCCAATCTGAGAGACTGAGGTGAACAATTTTTCTGCAATAGCCTTTCCTTGAATTCAGCTCTTACAGCCCGCGAAGCTGTGTCTAGAGACGTCCAGGACAGCAGTAAAATGCTTACCTGATTGAACTAAGTCACACAGTCCAACAACTGAGAGTTGCGGTATGAGATAGCTTTATTCCCAGGTTTTCAAATGAAATATCCCTGCTGAATCTCTGCCGTCTATGAGATACTTAGCTCCACAATGTTGACTGCTTGTTCTATTGCTTGTCTTTGTACCTCTCTTCTTTTTCAACATATGCACTGCATATGCTTTGATTTTCGTCTTGATTAGATGTATCCGTCTTCGTACAACGCTTTTCGTGTTCTAGAGTACATATTTGACATTATTGCATTGCCGAAACAAACTGCTGAAGTATATTTGTTCTTATTTGATTTCATAAAGTTCCAGTGGACACATATTTGCATCACATAGAGGCACAGAAAATATATGAAACATATTTGTTAAATGAATATTATCGTGAAAAAATGCAGAGTTAAAGCTGAAAAATATAAGAGGTTTCTTTGAAAAGTTTCAATAAAATTTTAGATTTCATTAACATGATTAAATTAAGCAACTCTATAAGTAACATTCCCCCTTTCGAGTATTTATCAAAACATTTGTTGCAAGTTCATATATTAATGGTAACTGAATGTTCTGCCTGTATATAAATATGTGTGTGTGACTGTGTGTGTGTGATAAGTATAGGAATAGAGCACAGAAAAAATATTCGACTTATATATATCGAAATACTGATTATTTAACAAATATGGCACATTCAATAGTTCCCTAGTTAGACAGAATAATTGGTATCTAATATTTGTTCTCAACTCTTTAAATTTTTATTTCTTTTAACCCTTTAACTGCCGAGGAAAAGTTACTAAATTTATTCCCCTCTCCCAGCACCTCCGTCTTTCCCACAATTGCGCGTTGTTATTCGGTTTATTGGGGGGGGGAATGCGTGTTTTTCCCCGTAAAAATTGTTTACTTTCACTTTAAAAAAAAGAAAGAAAAATATAAAAGAAATAAAATGGAAATGAAAAATTTTTAATCTTTAGAATTACAATATAATAAAAAATAAATTATAACTTAAATGTTCTGTAATATATACTGAAACATAGTTGATTACATAAACCAGTATCACATTCAGCGCATCCGTACAAAAAATTGAAAAGCTCCTATTAAACACGGTAAGTGAAAATGATAGCAAAGAAAAGATCACACTCATGTGTGAGAGAATATTTACGTCGCACCATTCAGCTACACGAGGGATTTTGACGACGGGCCACGTAATTTTGAACCATGGTCAAGTGACGCGGACGACACCTGAGCTGCCCCCCTCTCCTAACTACCACCCCAACGGGAGGACTTTTCAGCTCTTGACAGATTTAGCATGCATTGCTGCTCTACAAGGCGAGCCTTTATTGGTACTGGGCTCGAACTCGTGACAAAGCCAGCTACGATCCGATATCTATACCACTCGGCTACCGCGGCTGCAAGATCACACTCAAACGAAAAAACAAAGCAAAAACTGCTTAGCTATGAATTTCCTTTTTTCCTGGAATATACCCTTTCAAGCTCTTCCCAACCTCTTTTCCGAAATAAGTAAATTCTTTAGAACTATGGACACAATCTTATGTTATTGTATTCCAAAGCCGAGAGACTAGTTTTAAACAGAGCAGCACATTACAAAAAGGACTCCTTTAGAAGAACGAGTATACAGGTCCTGGGCACTAAAACCACAGGCTCAGCAGGACGTGTACACGCGACTGAGGCACTAAGGTTTCATCTGTTCTGCATATTTTTGGTTCATAATTCATAATGTTAAATGCAAAAGACATTTGCAAATTTCCCTTTTATTTGATTAAAGTAAATAGATATCTCTCAAATATAGGTCAACGATCGCATTCAATGACTAGAAAAAAATATTTTCAAGAAATAAATAAATCGTTGTTCCTTGTGAAATTACTTCCACTCAGGTATCTCTGAACAGAACATTTATTTATATACAAATACGAAAAAGCGAGCACAGATATTACACATAGTAAGTCACACAGTTATCCTTCAGCCAGAAAAGAATAGTTCATCCAACATAAATAAATAAATAAAATTTAAAAAAATGTATCATCCAACTGTAAGAGCACTTAAGCCTTTATCGATATTAGAATATTTTTCTTACATTTATATGAAAATTGAGATCACGAAACAACATTGTTTTGAAAATATTGCTCATTCTTTTTTATTTTTTCCCTCAGTTGCCATTATAAAGTATATATATTTTCAACTTAACATTCAGCATTAAAAGTATATATACTATTCCTTCAAAACAGTTTCTAATACGATTTGATCGATTTTTTTTGTACGTTTCTTTTGGAATTTATTAGAAAGTTAGCTGAATATCTAGATTATGACATATGCTATGTATTAGTAAAATATGTACTACACTCATGATAATATTCTATGTCGAATATACGAAATAATGAATGTAACTCAGAATTATTATTTTGTTCTGCCAATAGTTTAAGTTCCTTATAGAAATATCCCTTTCTAAAATATTTGAATTTAGAGAATTTATATTTTAGATCTATCATCATGATTTTGAAAATATTATTTTAAAACATCCATTTGTTATGAAAATAATTCTCTGGTTGTCTTGGAAAATAAATTTATATTATTTCTCGAGTTATATTGAAATAATGAATAATACAGTAATAATGTACAGTAATATATTTGTTTATTTAAAAAATGTGGTGGATTTGGTTGTTAAATTTCAACAAGAGAAATCTGAATAATTCTTCAAATCGTTTCATAAAGTTTACATTGTTTGGAAAATGGTTTTATGTAAATAAAATCTCTTTAGGTCTTTATTGTTATAGCTTCTTTTTCAGTTTCTGCACATAAAATATACTTGTGTTAAAATGTATTCAACTATTATAATAAGAAATCTTAAATTTTATTTTAAGTATAGTTTGGTGAGTAAAAATCAAATTGGTTGAAGTAAATTTAAATTTCCTATCTTTGAAATTCTTAAAAACACGAAAAATTAAAAACTCTTGGAATCATTGTTTTTACTTTTTTGTCTATATTTCAATCATTAATTTCACAATATTTTTATTTGATGTACTATGTGGATCATACTCGTTTACATTTTGAGAAAAACCTGGTAATATTGTATAAAGAACATTGTTAAACAGGAAACTAAATGCTTTTTTTTCTACCTTCGAAAGGATTTATTTTCTGATTCAAAATCTGTTCCTAAATATCTTGTGAATTCTTTTTCAATTCCTGAAGTATATATATCCATAGATTATATGGACTTATAGCGGAATCTTCACACGGATAAATTAATCAGTCCGATAATGGAGAAGAATATGTAAACTAAATTTTAATTAATATTTTGAAGCTTAAAAGGTAAAATTTAATTAATAATTTGAATAATATTTGAAAAGGAAGACAAATTTGATTCAATAAGAAGTAGTATTCTGCCAATAAATTAGCAAACTAAAATATATAACTATTTTTATTTACTCCATTGTAGGAGACAATTTCCTCTAACTCATGTAAGTTGACCTGTACAAAAAATGGAACTTCCAATAAAATTGAAAATTCAAATTTCAACTTTGCCGGTCTAATATTTCCAAACATCATGGGATGAGTGAGTGAGAGTGGGAGTCGCTTTTCTCCTTCGATATTTAAGTATATATAGATTTAAATATGTATAAATCAATCACAATTTCGCAATCAATTAAAAAGTTGAAATTATACGCGAATCTTATAACTGAACCCATTTCCAAATATCAATGTCCAATATAGAAAATAAAATTCCAACGTTTTCAAACAAAATTAAAAATTCATAAAATAAAAATTTATAAAATATCCAAGTGCAACATCGGACTAAGGACCGATAAGTAGGGTTAAACTAGTTTGATGGCACCAACCTTCCCCCTATTGCAACTTGTTAAGTTTATTGAGAAATATCCAATTCTCAAAAATTTAAAATTTAAACATTTAAAAAAATAAATCTTAAAAAAATTAAACTATTCGCCATTGCATTCTGAAAGATATAACATTAAAATGTAAAACTCTAAAAAAATAAATGCTTAATATAAGTGCCACAGGACCACCAAAGATGATGCACCCATTTTTAAAATAGTCATATAGGAATGAAAAATATCTAAAATCTGAAAGTTGAAATTAAGAACCCAGTATATTCAAAAATGACTAGCGTAAATCATCAAAAACTCATACAAGATCATCTTATCAATACTTGAATTCACAATTTCTGAACAATTTATCATATTTCTTACAACAATCACCACTCCTACATTGCTAATAACTCCCACTAATGCCATGCCAACCCAAATGATCCATATTCTCACATTAGAGTTTAACTATTTGGTATTAGATGCAAACAAGATTGCATGCAAAAAAGTTGTTTGATTGGTCATAAAAGTTTGATTGATCATAAATAATTTTAAAGTGTAGTCATGTAAATATTGGTCTATGTGTGTATTAAAATGTATCCTGTGTGTGGAATGCATATATTCTTCACAGCTGGAAAACTAACAAGCTGACTTTTTGGATCTAATGTTGTGAGGTGGATTTGTGCATTTCCTAAAGTCCATCGTAACCCTTCACAAATTTGCCATCTTTGTGATTTTAAAAAAGATTTTTAGGAGATATGTTTGATCTATGTATTTTCTCAAGAAGTTGATGGGATAATCATTCCGCGTGCAGCCAAATATTAAATTTCTGGATGTTCTTGAGTTTATCAATACTGTGTGTGTACTTAAACTATTATTTCTCATCAAAAAATTTAAAATTATATTTCTAAATATTTATACATGTAAAAAAATATTGAAGCTCGGTATGTTTATAACATTGAATTTAAATGCTTAATTTTTATCATAGATATAGCTATATAATTTGTTGACTAAAATATTTAAATCTAAATCTAAAAATTCAACTTTGTTCGTGTTAAAATTTGTCTGTACTAATTTTGGGTATTCCGGATAAAAATTCATGCTAGGTTTAAATTCCATGTCGCGACCTATAACAATTAAATCATCTATGTATATTAATAAGAGGCAAGATGGTTAATTTCTTCGATTTGATTCATAGTGGTGTAAATACAGGTTAGCGAGACTATTACTGGCAGGACCACCTTGAGGCAATCCCTTGATTTGTTTGTAAAGTTTGTTATCAAAAATAAGGATTTTCTCCTGTATTACAAATCAAATTAGTGTATTGAACTTTTCAAAACTAATGTAAATATCCAAACCATATTTGTACTATTTACCTGAAAGTACCTGGATTACATATTTTATTTTGATGGTGTTAAATAAATCTTCGAAATCGAATCCATGCACAGAAAATACCACTTGTTGTTCAACCTTCTTTATTACATCATGGCTGTTTTTTATGATAGAAATATCATTAAATTCGTCTATTGTATCTTATAATATGTTATGTAAAATTCTTAACGATTTGGATATATAAGTATTGATATATATATATATATATATACAGGGTGTTTCAGCTAAGATGTTACAAACTTCTAGGAGAGGTAGGGGACAACAAGACGACTCGAAGTATATAGGCAATGCTGGGTCGGAAATTCTTTCCTAAGGCTCCACGCGCCGACAAAATTTAGGGTGCAAAACTTCAACTGGTCTTAAAAACGGGGGAAATTGTCGAAACGCTTTGGGTTTTGGTCAAAATTATTGTTATTATTTATTATTTCACTAAAAAAATTCTGAGCAATATTGCTGCTAAAACATCGCTAGAGGGCGCCTTAGACTTTGGAACGCTAGGGAAAAAAATTTTTCAATATTTTTTTAAGTTTTTTGATAGCTTTCATAAGTTGAAACTTTAACTGGAATTTTGATACCAGATTTGGTATCCTCCGGGGAAAATTGATGTAAAAAATCGAACATTGTTCAGGGCACTTAAAGCACAAACGGTGCTAAAAACGAGCAAAATGTTGGATTTCGGTGCGGTTTGCGCGAAAATCATTCCGTTACTGACTAATTTGTTCAAAATAAATTTTGACTTGGTAGCCATTAATCAAAACCAGAGGGCGCTTTCAGACATTGCAACTTGGAAACTCATTTGGATAATTTTGTGGTTGGGTGTAAGCCGAATAATTACTAGCAATTTTTCCTCCTAAATGAGATTCGTGTGTTGCAAAAAGTAATTTTATAGCAAAAATTTTAGTAAAAGAGGATAAAAAACACAAGTACCAAATCACAAGAAGTAAAACACAAGGAAAGACTCAAAATAGGAGGAAAAAGCTGTTTACTAACTGCTATGCATAATCATAAAAGAAAAAGTAAAGAAAAGAAGGAAAAACTGCTGTCAAAGGAGGTGTTCGAACTGACGCCCACCGCATGTGATGCAGGCTTCACATCTTCGCTTCATGGAGCGTCGAACATTCGATAACATTTCTGGAGTGTTTCGTATTTCCCGGCTGCTGCACTGATGCGTGCTACAAGTTCCTCGGCGCTGTTTACGGGTGTTTCGAACACCAAGGATTTCATTTGCCCCCAGAAGAAATAATCCAGACAGGAATGGTCTGGCGATCGGGGAGGCCAATGCACTGGACCTCCACGGCCAATCTATCGTTCACCACATGTTGTATTCAAGTGATTCCGAACAGAAATACTGAAATGTGCGGGGGCTCCATCTTGCTGGAACCACATGGAAGTACGAGTCGCAGCGGTAACGTGTGCGCTGTCCAATAACTCTGGCAAAACTTGTTCCAAGAATATCAGGTAGCGTGGACCAGTCAGGCGATCAGGCAGAATGTAGGGTCCTATTAGATTCCTCTGCGTTCGTGTACTCTACCATCGTACAGCCAGTCTGTGTGCGATGGAAATAAAGCTTCCTTCCAGCGGACTCCTTCTTATCGTTCTGTCCCTCTGGCGGCTAATTCACCTCTCGACGGTGAAATTTGCATATTCTGCCTTTAACACTCTCTCGCTAAAATTTTCGCCGAGAACCCTGCTCGCTTTATTCACTGCCACGACACTTGCAATTCCTGGGCTACGTATCAGGCTTTCGATGGTCTTACTGCTTCAGGAAGGCATTTCCGACCACCTTTCTTATGTTATTCCGAGTCGTCTAGGTGTACTCGACCTCGTTGGTGGAAGAGTACACCTAGATAACTCGGAATCACATAGGAAAGGTCGGTCGGAAATGCCTTTTTACTTGTCTGAAGCACCTCTGGTTTTAAATTTGACAACAATGTCAAAATTTATTTTGAACAAATTAGTCAGCAAGGGAATGCTTTTCACGCAAACCGCACCGAAATCCAACATTTTGCTCGTTTTTTTTAGCACCGTTTGTGCTTTAAGTGCCCTGAACAATGTTCGATTTTTTACATCAATTTTCCCCGGAGGATACCAAATCTGGTATCAAAATTCAAGTTAAAGTTTCAACTTATGAAAGCCATCAAAAAACTTAAAAAATATTGAAAATTTGTTTCCCCTAGCGTTCCAAAGTCTAAGGCGCCCTCTAGCGATGTTTTAGCAGCAATATTGCTCAGAATTTTTTAATGAAATAATAAATAATAACAATAATTTTGACCAAAACCCAAAGCGTTTCGACAATTTCCCCGTTTTTAAGACCAGTTGAAGTTTTGCACCCTAAATTTTGTCGGCGCGTGGAGCCTTAGGAAAGAATTTCCGACCCAGCATTGCCTATATACTTCGAGTCGTCTTGTTGTCCCCTACCTCTCCTAGAAGTTTGTAACATCTTAGCTGAAACACCCTGTATATATATATATATATATATATATATATATATATATATATATATATATATATATATATATATATATATATATATATATATATATATATATATATATATATATACTGCTTAAAATAATTAAAGGATATTGCGGTTTTAGGTGGATCTTGTGGCTGGGAAACTTTTTATACATGGTGGACTGATTGATACATGGTCGACAGACGTAGTAGGTTATATGAGAATAAATTCACATGTTTGGCAGAAAAAAATGAATTTTATTGCGCATTTGTGTACAAAAGGAAAAAAACACAATTTGTGCATATGAGAAAAAAAAAAGAATAAGAAAAGGTGTTTTCTTCAAAGGAAATCATTTTCAGTAGTGGGTATGGTTTCCACGGACGTACAGCAAAGTTGAGCACCTATGAGGCATGGAGTCAATGTGGGTATTAATCACGAGTTGGGGAATTCTGTCCCACTCTTCCAAAATAGCTCTTTCCAGTTCTTGGAGAGTTTGTGAGGGTGGTTGGTGGTCAGCAACTCGTCTTCCTAGAGCATCCCAAACGTGCTCTATTGGATCCATGTCTGGAAAACACGCAGGCCATTCCATTCGTACGATTTCTTCCTCGAAAAGGAAATCCTCCACCAGGTTAGCATGAGGTGGCCTGCAGTTATCGTTCATTAAAATGAAGTCATCTCCGATTGCTGCAGCGTAAGGGACTACAATAGGTCTGAGGATCTCATCCTTATATCGGCGAGCAGTCAGAGGTCCATCTCGAATGATGTAGAGGTCTGTGCGCCCGTCATTGGGGATGCCACTATACACCAACACTCCCCCACCGCCAAATCTGACACTTTCGTGCACGAACGCAGGATTATAGCTACTTCTACGGTTCCTCCGGATGAAAATACGCCTATTATCCGGATGAACAGAAAAACGGGACTCGTCAGAAAAAAGAACATTGCTCCATTCATTTCTCCTCCAGTTCACATGTTCTGTTGTCCACTCCCTGCGGTCGCGACGATGCCTTGATGTTAGTCTAATACATACTATTGGTCGGCGAGTATACAGACCTACACCATGGAGCCGGTTTCGGACAGTCTGAGTTGAAACCGTGGTGCAAGTAGCCGAGCGAAGGTATTGTTGGAGAAGAGTAGCGTTCATATTTCGGTGTCTCCGAGCCGTTAACACTAAATAACAATCTTAATTGGCCGTTGTTGCCCATTTACGACCTTGTTCTGGTCTTCGGCCTGCACTTCCAGTCTCCAAAAACGGTTCCAGATCCTAGAACTTTGTGACACTCCAATGGCTTGCGCTACTTCGGCTTGAGTTTGGCCCCCTTCAAACCTGCCAACAACTCTCCAAGCTTCTGAATCAGTTAAATCAGTGCTTCTCAAACTTTCAATACTGGCGCCCCCCAATCAATCACAATTTTTATCGCGCCCCCTTATACATTAATAATGTACTGAATGCAATAATAATGCACTTTTTTTTTACGCTAAAGCAATAATCTTAATTATATACCATAGAAATTCATGACATAAGTATTAAATTTTGTATATTTAAGCAAAAAAAAATATTAAGTAATAGGATAATTATTATGTTATTTTTCCTTTCTCTAATTTTTAAATTGGAGCATATTGCAAAATGCGGTGGCTGCTTAAAAGACAAAAAAAATGATATCAGCTTTTTTTAGAAAGAACTCAGTGGGTGAATTTCTAATCATAAGGATTCCTTTGAAAAATTTGCTCTGTAAGACAAGCCCATGGAAGTCGCTAATACTTATTAAACTTGTTCTTAATTTAGCATTAATTAATTCATTATAAAATACTCTGTGAAGCACTGATACATTAAAAGTATACCGGCTGAAGTACCCGCTATTTGCACGAGTTCATTTATAAGAAAATAAAACAGTATTGATATAATCCCTGAATTTTAAGAAGAGTAAAGCTAAGTGCACAACAATGTTTACAAAAAAGTAAAATGATTTTTTTAAATCATTGCTCAAATTATAATTAGTTTTAAGCGAACTGTAATTTTAAGCCTCACAGAATTAGCAATTAGTATTGATGTTGAATAATGAACAATAATATAAAATTCCGATGAGAAATAATTGTATTATTTTTAATATTTAAAGTGAAAATACTTCAACATGTTTTAAACCTGGAGCAGGCACGCACTCGATACTAATGATCGAGTGGGGTTATTGAGCCACCCCAATCTTTTTTTATAATTATTTTTATAGTACACAATAAAAATCGTAATTCCAATGAATAATTTAAAAAAGAGAAAATATATGCTCACCTACATTCAAGAACACAGAAAATATTTCGGAAAAAAAGTTATCACACCGTGAACTCAGTCAAAACAAGTACCTTAAGATTGTAAAAAAAACGTTTGTCACTCCCAAAAAAGAGGGAGATATGTGACAAATATATTTTAGTTCACACGTTAAGACTGTCAAACAGGAGGATAGTGTCAGAGTCATTGGTAACAAACAGTTTTGCCAGAATTACCGATTTCGTGCACTCTGTGCTCGGCGTGACAGCTCTGGAATAAAAGTATATTTATTACAATATGGATGTTCAAAAAAATTATGTAAAACGTTTTTCATTATGCTTTTTTATATATTTGGGAATAACTCATAGAAATAAATCTTGGCCAAATAATCCTTCAATGAGCTCTCTGTGCTTTTCCAAAAATCATAAAAATATTTTACAAGGAAAGAATCGGAGCAGAAATAGTTTATTTGCAACTTCCCTAAATGAAAAAAACAAATACATAAGAGCAGAGACGTAACTAACCGTACAAGTAAGTTCGAAGGTCAAACCGCAGCAACTACATTCTGCTGCCTACAGCTGATGACAATAATATATATATAAATATATATAACAGTATAAATTTTTTATCTTCCTAAAAATTTTTTTCGATTATGGGTCTGGGTTTTGTTTTTTCTCATTTTGGTTTGAAAAGAAACCGTAATAGAAATAGAAGCTTTAATTTTTTTATGACGTAATATCGCAGATATATAAATTATATCAGTGTAAATGTGTATTTTTTTATTATGTCAGAAAATATTTTGTTTTACTTCATTCCAGTAAATTTTTTTTTTTAATTTTTTATTTTCGATATGCTCGCGTCCCCAGGAGGCGCGCCCCACAGTTTGAGAAACACTGAGTTAAATGACTTCGCTGAGACATCGTACTCATCGAAACAAAGAAGTCACTGAATGCCGATCATCCTTGTCTTCATTCCAGTTGAAAGTCAAATTTCATTCGCAGCCGCTGAAGCGACGTTTTTGACGTCGAACTCAAAATTAGCATACTCCACAGTTTGAAAATCAGAAAAATTTGCATTTGTGAATCTCTTCTTCCATTTTCGGCAAAAAAAAATTCGGTTATATCTTTATTTTATATAAAACTTACAATATATTTTAATTGTTTTGAACAGTGTATATATGTCAACAGTATACATTTGTACAGCAGTATGAAGTAACCAGTGAAGCGTTCGGGCAACGATAGTATATATACATATATATATATATATATATATATATATATATATATATATATATATATATATATATATATATATATACACTGCTGGACAATTGCTAAGGACGGATCACAAATTGCTATGTAGCATAACATTAAGCGAGACATGAGGCCTAGTAGGATAAAATATAGTTGCCACACTGTTCAGACATTAGAATAAAGAATATTTATTGTTCTGGAAAGTACAAAAGCTGTGAAACATCTGAAAGAAAAAAAAATGTTCATTTGATCTGCGTACGGAGAAATGGAACAATGCATCTAAAAATCAGCAGGCACCTTAAAGAAAGGTATCAGTACGGGATATGTCCCCCGTGGAGTGTGATGCAACATTCCACACGTCGTACCATACTTTGCACAACATTATCCAGCAGCTGATGTTTCAATTTATCCCATTCCTCTGTGAGTGCACGGATGAGGGTGTTCTTGTTTGTCGGAGGATAGTTTCGACCAGCAACTTGCCTCCCCAAAGCATCCCACACATTTTCATAGGGGTTTAGATCTGGAGAACGCGCTGGCCATACGAGACGTTGAATACCCTCGCTGTCTAGACAATCCTGAACAGCGAATGTTCGATGAAATGTTGCATTGTCGTCCATAAAAACAAATTTATCACCGACAGCACCACGGAAAAGACGAACATGAAGAAGTAGAACTTCATCAATGTATCGTTGGCCCGTCATAGTCCCATTCGCAACCACATGTAGGCGCGTGCGGCCATTGATCATGATGCCGGCCCACACCATGATACTGCATGTCTGATATCGGTCCTTTTCCTGGATATTTTCTGGACGAAAAGCAGTACCACTCTCGCGCCAGATCAGTTGGCATCTACAATCCGATGACAGACTGAACCTACTCTCATCTGAGAATAGTACGCATGCCCAGTCCTGTTCAGTTCAATTGTGATGCTCACGACACCATTGCAAACGGGCAGTACGGTGCTGTCTAGTCAATGGGACACACACAACAGGTCTGCGTGCGTATAGTCCTCCTCCCCTCAAACGTCTGGCAGCAGTTTTTCGGGAGATATGCTTTCCTGAGACAGCAAGAAACTGATTGGCCACCTGCTGAGCTGTGGTGCGCCTGTTCATTTTTGCTGATAGGACGATATATCTGTCTTCTGCAGGCGTCGTACTTCTAACACGACCTCCCCCGTGCCGTCTACTACACATTCCAGTAGTTTTAAATGACTTCCACAGCCGTGAAACAATGCTTTGAGCGATGTCGAACTCCCTGGCAACATCTGTTATTTTTCGCCCTTCTTTGATCTTTCCAATAATTCGGTCATGCATAAAATCATCTATGTGATGTCGGGAAGACATGCCAAAAATTTTAAGTTCGTCCGTTAAATCTTTTTTGTAAAACTTTGACTTGAAACAACAACTGTCCACACGCGTCAAAACCTTTAAAGCTCTTATGAACGCTATCACGTGATGAGCAGACATGGGAAAAAATTTGCATACTCATACTTCTTCTTACTAATATCCCGCACTTATTCTAATTTTCCACATTTTGCTTCCTTTCCTTTTGTGGTTGCTGTAGATGATAGTGTTATCCGTCCTTAGCAATTGTCCAGCAGTATATATATATATATATATATATATATATATATATATATATATATATATATATATATATATATATATATATATACTAGCTGGTATACCCGTTAGATAGAACCGTTGATATAACTGATCGCTGAGACAGAAGGCTCACGAAATAAAATAATTTCTAATAAATAAAAATAATCCCTATTGAATCAAAATAGTCTCTTTGAAATAAGTAATCCCTATTTGAATCGGATATTGCTCAATATTTCATTGGTTTTAAATTTATTTTCTCGGAATCCTAATTTTTCTCCAAAATCAAAGTAGCCTAAGTTATTTTTTATAACGTCAGCTATCTGTAGTTAAAGTTTCGTCAAAATTGGTCCAGCCGTTTCAGAGATTAGCCGGAATAAACAGACTGACAGAAAGACAAATAGATAGACAGACAAAAATTTTAAAAATTGATTTTTTCATGTAAGAACCGTATATACTTTTAAATACATTTAGTAAATAGCTGTTAATTTCAAATTACAATTAGACACTTCATTTTTATTTATAGGTATAGATATATATATATCGATACTTTTATATATATATACACTCAGGAATACTAAAAATAGCGACCCAAGAAGAAAGCATCGGATTGAAATAAAATTTAATACACATAATGACACAATTGAGAGATTCACTTGATCTCAAAAACAAGACAAATAAGAAAATACAGGGTGTGCACCGACACAAATACTGGGCAACTTCCATAGCGCGTTGGACCACCTCCAGCTGCAATACATGCCGCCCCACGGTCCGGCATTGAGTTGATCAGACACCTTATGTTGTCCTGAGGCAGATGGACCCACGAATTTTGAACAGCCAACTCTAATTCATGTACAGAGTGACAAGATGGCATCTGCCGTTTTAGCTGATCCCACACGTGCTCTGCAGGGGACAATTCGGGGAGCAGGCCGGTCATGGAAGAGTCTGAAAATGACGTAGGAAGTCCTGATCAACTCTTGCTGTATGCGGACGAACATTATCTTGCTGGAAAATTGCCCCTGTGAGACCATTTAGGAAAGATCCTATATGGGGTCGAAAAATATAATCAACGTATTGTTGGCCTGTTAAGGTTCCACGCATCACAATTAAAGTCAACCGGCTATCATAGGCTATGGCCTCCCAGACCATTACACCAGCTGTGTGGGCAGTGTGACGTAGAACAGTGTGGGGGGAATTGTACCACTCACCAGGGCGCTTCCACACCCGTACACGGTTATCATCTGTCCCCAAAACAAACCGGGATTCATCACTAAACACAATTTTTTGCCAATATGTGACATTCCTCATTGATCTGGCTCGGCACCACTGTAGACGCAGTTTCCGATGTTCTATTGTTAAAGAGAGTGCACGGAAAGGGCGCTTGGATTTAGAATTTACTTCCGCAAGGAGTCTGGAAATTGTTTCTGAAACAATTGCTACGCCTACGTCTGATCGTATCGTTGAACTAGTCACTGTGGGGTCCACAAGTGCTTGCCACACGACCCTTCGATCCTCTCTCCTCGTGGTCTTCCTGGTCCCTCCAGACCCGGTTTTCCACGCGTGGGCACTTTCTCATGTCCACTGCTCCCAACAATTTCTAATGCCACACTCCGAACGATCCACCTGGCCAGCAACATGGCGCGTCGACCAGCCTGCAGTTTTCATCCCGATTATCAGGCCTCTCTCAAACTCGCTTTACTGTGATAAATGTCTTAAAGCACGTTTACGTAGCATGTTTCACTTACCAAACTCTTCTTACAATCGACCGGTAATCATAACGTTTATGAATTTTCGAATTTGAGCTGGCTTATATAGCACCCCTCTTCCTGATTGTAGTGCCACCTCGGCCTGTATGATATGCAAAACTTGGATCATTTGCATATCACATTACGCTGTACTTATTTGCAAAGTTTCGCGATTGTTCTTAGCTTCCTTCTTGGGTCGCTATTTTCAATGTTCCTGAGTATATATATATATATATATATATATATATCAATACTTATATATATATATATATATATATATATATATATATATATATATATATATATATCAATAGTTATATATATATATATATATATTAATATTATTGATATATATATATATATATATATATATATATATATATCAATAGTTTAATATATATCAATACTTATATATATATGTATATATCAATACTTATATATATATATATATATATATATATATACACAAATGCATACTGTTTACTTATATATATAAATTATTGATATCTAAGTCCTAGTATTAAGCACTAGATTGTGTTGAAAATTATTTTTATAACAATCACTACTTTATTTGAAAAGAAACAGGACTTCTAAAATATAATTCCCAAAATTGAAGTAGAATTATGTATTCACTCTTGTAATACAATTTTACAAAAATAGATTTTCACGAGACCCATTTTCAGTGTATTTGTAAATAAAATGAACATTCCTGCCAAATTTCAAATGTAAATCTAATAGTTAAAAATAGAAATATTTTTTTCAATAATACTCATCACTCCATTTGAGAATCGATTTCCGTTAGACCCGTTTTGAGTGGATTTTAATTCAACAAAAGAAACATGCATAGAAAATTTCATTACCGAAGCTCAATAACGGAATTCTTTTTATCAATGCACTCTAGTATTTTTCTGCTCCCACTATAGGATTCGAGTTCCGTAAAATCCGTTCTTAGCGGATCTCTATTAATTAAAAGAAGCTTTATCACCAAAGTTCATAAACATGAATTTTTCTCCATAGCATCCCTAATGCTCCCCTCACCCCTCTTTCGGGTCGAATTTCACAGAACCTATTTTAGAGGAACTAATTTCTATGAACAAATATATAACATATATATAACAAATTTGATGCCTATAAATCTAATAGTTCAAAAACGGGAATATTTATTTATCATGCATCTTAAGCTCTCACAACTGCCATTGGGGGTCTATTCTCGAACAACCATTCTTCACGGATCTCTACTCCATAAAAGCAGCTTTCCTCCGAATTTCAAGTGTCTGTACTCTATTAACTCACGATCACTCACGTGGGGTGTTCTGTACAACCCAGCAATAAGAAAAGCCTTTCAGAGTTCCAAAAAGAATGCGCAGAACTACAATTTTTGTTTTGCACACTTTAGGTCATTGAACCTTCAGGTCTGATGCAATCACTCTCTCTCTCTCGGATTATTGGAATGTAACGACCTTCAAAAGTTTATCTGGGGTGCTGAGAACTTCCCTCAAGCAAATGAGTTAGATTTTTTTTTACTCGAAGTATCTAAAATAGAATTACTTTTAATCCTCACATTTACAATTTTTTTTAAATATATTAAAATGCACGAATACTTTATTTAAAATTTCAATAATTGTAGCATAGAAATAATTTAATACTATAAAATATAATCGTAATATATATATATATATATATATATATATATATATATATATATATATATATAATATGTATTATATATCAAAAACAAGAAATAATAATGAACATAACAAGAAATAGCGTAATAAAAATATAAAATCTGAACATGAAGAACAAAATTATAGAGAAATAAAAAAAGAAACTACAGAAAAGAAGAACCTAGCGAGTCAGAAAGCAATTTCGGACTTCGGACCGAATAAGTGGGGTTAAACTAGTTTGAAGGCGCCAACCTTCCCCCTTTGCAACTCGGTAGGAAAAACCAAATAAAATAAAATAAACAAAACTTCAGAGTATGGATAACTCAGAAATTATGATAAAACCACTCACTACTATTATGTAACAAACTCTCCCAAACTCTTAATGCAGAAAAATCGCAAAATAATTACGTAAGAAAAGTAGAAAAATGCCAAAACATTTACATAAGAAAAGTATCTTTCAAAAAATAATTTAATAAAATTTCTTTACTCACAGAGCTTTTACGAAGAGAATCAATCGTCTTGAGATCAATGAAAATCAATTATTCACCAAGTTAAAAAATTCGAATATACATAAACACATCTTTTGAGCTAACTTTTAAACCAGCCAGCAAAGACAGGTATCAAAAAAGACGACAATCAAATATGATAGAATTTGAATTGGTTGATTGTCAAAAATATAAATTTGCTAGGCTCTAATTTGGTTGGTTGTCAACAATGTGTAAGATGTTCAAGATGTGTGTTGAAAAAATCTAAACTGTGATATGAGTGTTATGATATAATCTTCACAGCAAGACCACTAACATGCTGACTTTGAAATCCTATTGTTGCGTGGTGGTTTTGGAATTCGAAGTAGCAAGACGGTTAATGTATTTGTGATGGATATAAGTTCTTAAGAAATTAAAAGGGTATTCATAATCTAAACAACATTGAAATTTTTTTTATATATTTTTGTGTTTATCTATTTTGTGGGTAGTTAAGTTATCATTTCTAAATAAAAAATTCAAAATGATATTTCTGTAAATTGATATATGCAGGTTTCTATTCCATACAGGAATTTCAATTGTATGGAACTTAAACGAATATCTTTTGTCAAAAATGCTACTGACTACATTATTGTTAACATAAGATGCAAGTCTAAATCCAAGAATTCCAAAATATTAGAGTTGAAGTTAGTTTTAAGGAGCTTAAGAATCATTTACAACATGATCTATTTCAAAAAAAATGTAAATATAGGTTCGCTAAACAATTACTAGCTGGACCACCCTGAGGGAATCCTTTGATCTGTTTATAAAGATTCTGATCAAATGCAATGAAATTTTCTTTTAATACGAGGTTAACAAGAATATCAAGTTTTTCTTTTTTCATTGAAGTATATAATTCACATATTTATCATAAATTAACTGTAGAACCTTAATCATATCGTCAATATCTATAGAATTAAAAAGGTCCTCGAAAGCAAAGCCATGCATGGAAAAAATTAACATATCCTTAGTAACTCTTGCAATCTCTAAGCTATTTTTAATTATTGCCGTGTTTTGTAAGTTATCACTTAGATTTTGAAGAAGAGATTGTAAGATCTTCCCTGACTTCGTAATATATGTATTGTATCCATTAGTGATACTACGGAAATTTATAGGGCTTTTATGAAATTTTGGTGTTAATAAAATACTTGGATATTTAATATTATTTAGATGAATATTCAGTCTTTTTTGTTCAAAGCCAAAAGACGATTATCATCTTCTCTATTATTCTGAATTGATTTTTGAAATGAATTATTATTTAAAATGTGGTTACTTAATATTTTACTGTAAAAGTATTTACAAATTATGGCATAATTAGCAGAGACCTTATCAACATATGTAATCACGAAGTCATTTTGGATATTTTCTATTGATGATTTAAGATCTTTATACATAATTTCATTTTCAACAGTGAAATCTAATTTCCGAATTTCTGTTGCTACATAAGATCTAAATTGATTGAAAGCTTCAATCGGCATTCCGTATTTAATTTAAATTTTAAGGTAGAATTTATCTAAATCTTTTATGATTTGTTTCATAACGTTAGATTTTTTTTTGTGATCATCAGTCTAAAACCGGTACCTTTTTCCATAAAATTTCTTAACACATCATCTTTCACGATGCTAAGGTCTCCTGTGACAACGTGCTGATGATAATCATCAATATAGTCTCAATATAGATTGCATTTACATGATTCTGGACTTAGGAGCTCCGAGACTTCATTATAATTAAATATAAATCTACCAAGTTTCTTGTTATATTTGAAAGCCTTTTTAATAATAATATTTTTAATAGGAAAAAAGGATTGATATTTTTGAAATATACTTGAAAAATTAATTTTGTTAAAGTATTTATTCATAAATATATAATAATGTACAATATTCTGTAGAGTAATTTTCACTTGCATCTAATTTAATATTCTTTTTTGTACTAAATAGTTATTAAGGCCTCGAATCATATGCATACCATGAGAATTCCGAAATTTATATCTGCTTAAAATATCTGTCATAATTTTAATTTCAGTTTTATTCATGCCAAACATAAACGATTTAATTAAGCCTGTGTTGTAGTTATCATCAAATTTAACAGCCAATTCTACATAGAATTCTTGAGGGTTGACATGTCTCTAGTAACTCCTTTTCTACGTTTAGCTCTTGAAATTCTCGCTAAACGAATATTATTACTATTATCAATAGATTTATCAAAATTCGGAATATATAATGAATCCTCGGGTTTTTGTTTAAAAGTTAGTAAGACACTTTCACCTTTCCAGATAGCATTCAAACCATAAGGATAATATGATCTAAATGAACCTATAAAAAAGTTTTCGAACCATAATCTTTGTTTAATATTTGGCACTATTCTAAGTATATGTACAGTTATGTTATTGAATCCATGTTTATGAAAGTGTCCTATCTCAATCTTAGCCTGGTTTTTGTTGCAATCAAATTTCCTTGTATCAGACCTATGTTGATTTAATCTAATATTGATAGTGTTTGAAGTCTGACCTATGTAAGCAAATTTACATATGTTGCATGTCATTTTGTAAACACAGTTAAAAGTCTTACAAAATATGTAACCTGCATCCATATCCAACTGTTCCCCACTCATCATGCCACAAGCCTTGCATCTTTTATGAGTGCAAGATCTAAATTTTAGTTTTAAAACATGAATATCCCTGAAAAGCTTAGTTTCCAATATGTTACTAAAACCCTTATCTCTTTGATTTTTTTCTATACAATCGAAAACATGAATATTTCGTTTTGCTGTACGAGATAAATTCTTATATTTAGAGTTCCAAAAAATTCGAGTTTTAAAAATTCTAACACAACATGTTTAGAAACAGAAGGGTAAGCAAAAAAATTCTGATTATGAAAACAATTCACACATTTTTTTTTTTATTTTTTAAAAAATTTATAGTTTTTTTATATGCCAACTCAGAACCTTTGTGCTCATCTCCACAATTATCTAAAGCCATACCTAAATATATACCAAATCTCTATATAAGGGCTCATAAAATGGTAAATGGATGAGGATGGCACATATACCATTATACTGTACCACCGAGGAATTTGAAGATTTTTAAATATATATATATATATAAATCTTTCAAAACACTTTCCAGAAATTATGGCAATACTTCCATTGGAAAGGGAGAATCAGAAATATTTTGTGATCTATTAGATACTGTATCGACAGATTCTAAGGATGAACTGTGATTTTAAAGACTGGGTAATTTCAGAACCAAACTTGGAGTGATGAAACTTGAAATTATGAATATTTATTTGACTGAAGGCGGTGTTGATATCACTGATGAAATGTTGCTGTTGTTACCAATGCCACCCGATCGTCAAAGGTCAGATCAAGGCCCACGAAATTCATCATGGCAAAGGGCTAAGTGACGCCTGTCGTTAGCCGTAGCTTTGAGTACCATACAGGTGACAGAACGATTTATCTCGGTTTCACCTCAATTTAGAGGGAGAACAACCCTGGTGGTGGTCAGACGCCTCCCACCGCTCTTACCTTTCCACCAACCTCACGAGAGAACTTGTGGCTCGACGGCTATTTAAAAGTACCCCCATGCCGCGAAGGCACTATACATTTACAAACATCCATGTCTTTTCCGGGATCCCAACGGCAAAGTAGTCAGCGTCGCTAACAACTAATCCAGATGGGCGACCTGATGAAATGTGCAGTATATATGATGTATCGCGAATATGGAACCGTTGCCCATTGCAAACATTTTATCATCTACTTAAAATTAAAGGAATTATTGGTTCCGCTGTCTATCATTTGTTCAGACATGGTTCTTCCAGAAATTAAAATGAGACGTTCAAGATTATTAGAGGAGATTAGAATGGATCTTGTGCAGCCACATTGGGATATGAGATCGAAACTCCCAAACTTTAAGAAAACAATCAAAGGAAGCCTTACTGAGACAAAATATTTAAAAGAGCATTGATCCACCAAAAAAGTGGCAGTGTACTGTTTGTCATCGGCTGAAAGATCTAAAAACCAATTGTTTTTGTCTTTAATCTAATAAAAATATTGGCTTTAAGCATATGAATACAGTCGGCTCAATGTATGGAAATTGATTAAATTATTTTTTTCTTTCAAGTATCTTAATCATTAATTAAGAAGTATGTTTAATACTGGTATATACGTTTTACTTGTGGTTTATGAAATAATATAAAATTATGTATTTTAAAATGAAAACTTTGCAGGTTTAGTTAAAATTAATTTTTGTCTATCGTCTGTATGAAAGAAATTTAATAATTTTATTTGCATAATACAAAAAAACATCTTGTACTTCATAAATATGTATCATTATTGACTTAAACAAATTTCATTTATAAATACACGCGTTAAAAGATCGGGGTGTTCTCTACTGGCGGTAGCAAAAACTGGCGTGAGTGACCCCGGGTTAATACAAAAACGAGATTTTTCTCTTCTATAACGCTCCTTAAGCCTTCACGCCCCTTTATGGTTGATTTTCGCACAATTCCTTCTGTAACGGATCTCTACTCCATGAAAAGAACACGCCGATCAAATTTCAAGTCTGTATGTTTAACAGTTCAAAAACAGGAAAGTTTATCTGCATAGCTCCTTAGGGGTCAATTTTCGCAAAATACTTTTTTAACAGATACCTAATCTATGGAAGGAGCACGTGCCTATCAAATTTCAAGTTTGTAGGTTTCATAGTTCTGGAGATATCGTGATGAATGAGTGAGTCACTTTTCTCATTTTTACGTATAGATACAGAGTGAAGGACAGATATAAAGCTTATGTTTTACGCCAGTGCTTCTCAAACCTTCAGTCCTTCGACCCAATATTCAATAATAATTTTCATCCCCCTCCCTCCGTCCATATAAAAACAATATATTGAATAAAAAAAATTAACGTTGATGCTATACCTATAATACGACTTTAAACTCTCAAATGTCCACGGTTTGTATGAACGTTTCACTCAGCCAGTGCGTTAATTGCCCTGGACGTATATATACTTCTTCCCGATGGACGATCTTTTTTGGTGTACTGCTATCCATAAAATTACTTCGAAGGCTTTGGATTGCAACAAAATGCCCTTGACATTGTTTGCAAAAGATTTTATTATTTCAGAGGATTTGCTCTTATTTATTCCTGTATTACCCCTTCCCCCTATACACCACATATTCTCGCCTACGTATTTGGGTTTATGGTCTCCCGAGTTTTTCCATTCCCAGGAATGTCTGAGAAATCCCGTGAATGTAATGTCGTTCCCGAAAATAGATCAGAATTTCAAAAAAATTAAAAACAAATTATTTTTAAATAAAGTGAATACTAATTATATAAAATACGGATACATATAAATTGCAAAATTAATACTTTTTTATATAACGAGCTAAAAAATACAGAAAATATATAAAAAATTGATTATTCATTTTTAAAATAGGATTTCATAATGCATAAGCAATTTATACTTTTATCACTCAGCCTAGTTCTAAGATTTATGACGAACAATCCGGCAACACCGAAATATCTCTCGGCTTCAACTTGTGGTATCCCTTCCATTGGGAATACCCTTTTCTCCGCTATTCACGCGACCTATGTCTGCGGGAAGGAAAGAAAAACCACTAAATTCTACCATACTAAAATCAGTTTATTATGATCCTAGTTTATATACAATACAACAACAATACTAGTCTAAGCGGATGAAGATCAAGAGAGTGATTAGACACTAAACGTGTTACTGATAACTAGCGCAATTATCAACTAAATCTATATTTATATATAAGTTACTAACTTAATAGTATTCACCCTATCCTTTTAGTTTAGATGAACTAGCTTACCGCTATTTCCAGGGTAAACAGCTACGGTCCGTAAAACGTCAATTCAATCTTTAATCTGGCTGGCTCTGGCTTAGGAAATGCTCTTCTGGTCTCGGACCCGCTTTTGGCTTATCTACACCGGCACTGTTAGGCCAACTTCTGGAATAAAGACTTCTCTTCTAGACTTTATCTCACTTCACTTAGCTTACTTAGCACTCACTTCTAGCATTCCCTCTCCACGTAGCAATCTTTGCGAATGCTAAAATTCCAATATATATATAGAATTCCTAATTTGCATAAAAGCATTCAGTTCTTGAGTTGGTCGGAATTGCCATCCTGGCCCCAAAGAATCCCAATTAGTGGAAGTCGCGATAAAGCCCCGTTACAAACTGAAGTCGGAGGAATTTTTTTTAAAGCCGCACATAGTTTAATAATGTTTGCTGATGAATTCTGAGTCGAGTCGAACATCTGTATCGTTTACTTCATGATTTTGTTGAAATTTGTACTTTTTTTGGTTGAACAATACAGAACCTATGTTTTAGAGTAAATTGCTTTCTCTAATTTTTTGTCCAACGTCATATGTTTTTCTTTTAAAATCTCCATCTCTTCTTCTGAGTGTGAAGAGTTGGATATGGATTCCTGTTCTCTTCGTATAATAGCCTTCTCCCTATCTCTCTATCTCATTTGGGCTTGTCCAACCAAACAATTTTAACCAAGCAATCGTGAACTATCGATAGTAACTGCAGTGCCTCGTATTTTCTCCCAAAACTCAGGTATTACATTAATCCTGTAAAATTAACGTTGCCTCTCTCATTAATTCTTTGGATTACAGAATGTTTCATATTTTCGCAAATTCTGAGCTTTTGTTCGTTTAATTCTCCAATAACGAAAGAAAGTACACCTTCTGCAGTTAGTTAAGCCTGCTCCAATTACAGTCACAGTTTCAAACTCAACATCAGCTATCATTTAAAGTCAAACGGTTAGATTAACGGGAGATCCCGGGAACGAAGTACACTCTATAACCAAAAAAAACTACGCACCAAGAAGGAGTTGCCCGATTATAATGAAATTTCGTATGCAAAGTCATTTGTACCGAACATATAAATGATTAAAATTTGGTGTCCAATGAAAATGAATAGCGGGAGCTACAGCGCATCTGAATTGTGCCAACAGCAGGCGTCCATAAGAATCTATTCTTAGTCTGATGGTCAAAATTTCTCTTGAGTTACAATTTAGGATACCTTTCAACGAATGAAAAAAATATATCTCACTGAGGGATTCGAGCTCATTACGAGCAACTGTCAGAGATTGAAAGAGGCCGTATCATTGAACTGAAAGAGGCAGGTTGGGCAAATCGGAGAATCACTCGTCATATGGGTCGAAGCGATGCGGCCATTAGAAAATGCTGGCAAGAATGGGTGGAAAATGGCAGATTTCTGCGTCAAGATGGTAACGGTTGACCTAGGGTCACAGCAGATCGGGAGGACATATTGTTTGTCAGATCAGCTGTTACAGCATCTGATTCATCGTTATCAACCAACAGACGTACTACACGCACACGAGTGTCCACCATGAACATTCACAAATGGCTGATAGAGCAAACTTTACACTCGTACCGACCACTACGCCACCTGCCATTTACACATGCACTTTTTCGAGCAAGATTACAGTGATGCTTGGCGCAATCAGATTGGAATCATGCTGAATGGGACCTATAATGTTTAGCGACGAATTTCACTTCCAACTGTTTCCTGACGATCATCGAGGACGTGTCTGGAGAAATCTAGGGAAGCGTGCCGATCCTGCTTTCACTATTGCAACCACACAGGCCTTCAACCAGGAGTTATTGTCTGGGGCGCCATTTCTTTTGACAGCTGAACCGCTTTTGTCGTCATTAGAGCACACTTACAGCACAGAGCGGTAGCAAACCTCTGTTTTGCTACCGTTCCCTTTACAGCACCATGGCCTCATTTTTCAGCAAAACAACGCCAGCCCGTATAGGGCACATGTTGCTATGAACTGTTTTGCAGCTTGTCAAACACTTCTTTGGTCAGCCAGACAGATCTCTCTCCAATCGAGCATGTCTAGGATATGATGGGAAGGCACAGGAGACCACCAGGGTGCTTTATCACTCTATTATACAGCATGTGACAACTTGCATCCATGCTAGAAGTAGGTCAACACGTTATTGAACTCGTTACATTGTAACTATGTAACTCTGAAATAAACCATTTAATTTTTCTGAGATTTTAATGATTTTTTATTCTGTGCTTAATCTTTCTACCCTCCAATTTTTGTGTCAATCAGACGACTCGTTTTTGGTGCATCGCTTTTTTTTGTTATAGAGTGTATAATTCTCGGGAATAGAAAAAGTATAGAAATCTTATCATTTCCCGGGAAAGAAACCCTATTACGTATTAAACGGTGGTATGGGGCAGTAAATTGCGAAATTTTCAATCGGCTTCAGGGGATTAATTATAAACCGTACAAATTATGAAGATAAGCGTTATTTTTTTAATTGAATTATATGTAGGACAAGCCCATGGGGTCACTGGTAATTATTAAACTTGTTCTTTGCTTAGTATTGTTAAATAAAATAAAAAAACAGTTAAAAAATAATTTTCGCAGTATTGATATATTTTTTAATGATTTACATCAGTGTTCAATGCGTGCTTTATTTTTTATTATATGATAATATATTTTGTTTGTTTGCTTTTAGTAAATTAATAATCTTATTATAAATAGTCTTTACTTTTCACATTTTCAATATGTTCGCGCCCCCCCTCGTAGGGTTAACACCCCTCCCTTGGGGCCGCACCCCACAGTTTGAGAGACACTGTTTTATGCCCTCATAACCCCGTTCTTGGGACTGGATACCCTCTAAACGTACTAATAGCGAACCCATTGTCAGTCAATTTTTATAACGTCTGTTCTTCATGCTCTTCTATTAAACAAAGGAAGCACGCCTATGAAATATCACGTCTGCAGACTTAAGAGTTTTGGAGATTTACGAAATCTACAAACTGAATGTGTGTGAATCTCCTTTCTCCTATACATAGAAAGAGATTATGAATATATAGATAGGAATTCAATTGGCTGCATTTATTGTCATATATATTGACTATATATCACAATACACGGATTTGTAATGAAGTGTATGGCAAATTGCCATAAATGTATCTGTTAAAATTTCTTTCATTCCGTTTTTTGATTTCCACGAATTTATCATTCTAAAGAAGAAGCGAAAAAAAATATACCGATGGCATGGTTATAAAATCCATTCTTAATCATAAATATACAAATTCTTATTTCATAAGAGGAATGCTTTGTTAATGATTTAATATGTGAAAATCTGTTGAAAGTGAATCGTGGCAAATCGTAATATTTGAGAAACATATTTTACTTTAATATAATTTTTACAAAAGTTTTTGCTAAACATATTTTATGTTAAAAAAATTTGATTTTATTCTCATGCTTATTTTGTGCTCTGAGGAAGTATAATACCTTTAATTTACAATTTTATTTCTAGATATTTGTGGTTGTTTTGTCACATAAACAAAGTAAAGAAATTCAGTTCTGTTCCTTTAACTTAAATGTATTCTTATTACGTGACTGATTTGACTTATTTTTGTTAAATAAGTCAAAGCACTCATGGGCCGTGGTAGCCGAGTGGTATGGGCATCGGATCGTGGCTGGCTTTGTCACGAGTTCGAGCCCAGTACCACTAAAGACCCGCCGTGTAGGGCAGCGATGCACGCTAAATCTGTCAAGAGCTGAAACGTCCTCCCGTTGGTGTGTTGTGGTAGTTAGGAGAGGGGGTGCCAGCTCAGGTGTCGTCCACGTCACTTGACCATGGTTCAAAATTACGTGGTCCGTCGCCAAAAGCCCTCGTGTAGCTGAACAGTGCGACGTTAATCTTCACTCACTCATGAGAAAGAAAACATTTTAGTCAAAGAAACAAAATTAAATTCATAGAAATAACACATAAATGCAACTTTCTTCAAATCCCGTTTCTTCGTCTGCTTGTCGTAATAAAACATTAAACTGTCCTTTCGTGATATATTTTTGAAAATGTTGAAATTTTCCTGTTGTCCGCATGTGAGGAATTCCATTTTATATCTAAATGATGATGTATACACAAATATAGTTTTTTGCTTATACCTGGAACGTATTTCTTTACTCTGAATAAATAAATTCGGTGTTTGAATGTGCAGAAGTAAAATCAAACTAAATTTGCTTCTCTCCACATGATATTTTTTAAATATAATTTTAGAATGTGTTATAAATAAAACTGAAATATATATGATACAAAAATAAATTTTACTAGCATTAAACATTTTATACACATTTGATAATGCTTAGTGAGAGTATATATGAATGTGTTATCTCACTTCATGATATATTATATTAATTTAATATGAACAAAACCAAATGAAAATATTTAAGTAATCTTCAAGCAGAAATAGTTCTGTCTCCTTTAAGAAATATATGTATTCAATAGGAAATTTTGACGTTGAAAGGGAAGTGAGATAAAATAATTCATTTGGTGTTTCCTAAATTAACGATATTTGTTTATTTCTCGTTTCCTTCAAAATTAATACGTTGATATATTAGTAAAAAATACTTGTGCTATGATTCGGAAACATGTTCAGTGAATAATGATGTCGAAATTTGAGAATGAAAATTTGTAAAAATAGTAAAAACAAGTAAATATTGGTGTAAAATACTAGAGATATGTATATAAAATTGTATTACTTTGTAGATTATTCGAATAAAACTGTATGGTTTTATTAACTTGAAAAATCATATTTGACATTATTATCTTATTACCTTGAAAACACATATTGAAAGACGATGTAAATTTAAACAAATAGAAGCTCAAAACATTAGTTTCAACAGATTGAAGCCAAAATAATAATATTTAAATATTAATATTTATTGATTTAATTAATTACTTTATATATAATATTTATCTTTCATAATTATATACATTGAATGAGGATGATATTCAATAGTTGTCTTGAACCTTTCTTTCTCTAAAAGTACTCATAATCAAATTTTAATAACCCTTTTCTACGATAAGCAACTAAGACAGTAGGACTTTTCTGTTACAAAATCCCATTTTAAGTAAAAATAGAGTGAAAATATCTATGCATTTTTGCATAAAACTGTAAGTTCTGAAAATTATTTTTAGAGGTTCGATGTTTGTTTTTAAATGGGACATGATTTCTTTTGTGTGCGAATTAATTATCTGTTTCGTCCAGAGTTTAGTTTTGAAGTTGTTTATTAAGATATACAAAGTATTGAAGTGAATTAATTTTTTTCTCCTATTTTCATAAAATATTCTTGTTAGGTGTAGTTACCTATTAGGGAAAGTTTAATATTTATTTGATAAGATATAATTCTATTCCCTCTTTTTAAGTGGATATAAACAGGAAAAAAATCGGCATATGACTCTGAACCTACGAGTTATCGACAAAATGTGAATTACTTAAATAGCAGCTAATATTTATATTTTCCATTTTGTGAACAAGATTATTTTGTATTAGCTGAAATCCAGAATTACTTGCGATTGCAACTATTTAGGCGGGACGTTGTACTGATTTTTCTTATTAATGGTTAAAGAAATGATTTAATCAAGAAGTATGACTTAATTTACAAATTATGACTTAAGTGTAACAATTAACACAGCTGTATTGTCAAGAATTGCTTCGAAAGTTTCCTGATTTTGCATTTTGAAAGATGTTGATACAGAATAACTTGAAGGATCTCGTAAACTGGTCTAAAGTATTTGTCATGTTAAATATATTGATGTGTTTAAAAAATAATAAATAAAATTTTCATTCATACTGCTCCTTAATAACTATTCTTTCTATATGCGTTATGTTATAAAAACTATTCCGTTAACTGCTGTAGCTTATATTGCTCAAAATGTTATCTTAATTTTGCTTTATTATTTTATGATGAGTATACTATATGGTTCTCCAATTTTCTTCTAACTTACTTATTTTATAGAGTACATAGAATATTAATTGAATTCAATTTAAAAACGAAATTAAATGTATATAGCTTACAAATTAAAAGAAAACAAAAATTAAAAAATAATCACTCATACAGATTATATTTAATATTCCTCTTCTATAAAACTGTCGTCACATTAATTATTACAAATATCAATTATTATAATGTCAACACACATGAATGAAATATCAAAAAACATAATATTCATTACAAAACAAAATAAATTATGAATTATTTAATGAATGTTTTTAATTCGAATTTATTCATTAAAATGTGTTAAAATTTTGATAGTAATATAAGTCCGAAAAAAATTAAAGATTAGTTCATAGAACCGTAAATTAATAATAATATTATTTTTAAAGTATTCAAAAAAATTATTTCTGAAAATATGTAAAATATTGATTTAAAAAATTCACAGATATTTGCATTTAAACCTTACATTGGTTTCAAAATATAATAAAGGAGCTACTTTATGTAATAACATTATTTTAGTAACATTAAAAAAATATTAGCTGAACCATTTGAAAGTACTTTTTTCAAAGCCAACATGAATCATTCATGATATTAAAAAAAAAGGAAAATACTTTTGTTCGAAAATATTTTTGATAATTTCTTTGTCACAAATGAAAATTTTTTCGAAAGAGGGTTACTTTGATGCCAAGAGTCATTTATTTTTATAGGGTATATGGATGATGAATAATTAAAATTCATTTCTGTAAGATGTATGTTTTCCTCTGTGAAAATTAAAAAGCGAAACACCATATACGGACCTATAAAATACCTATTTCCTCTTTATTAATCTTATAAAATAATTTATTTTCTTCTGCAATGTTAAGATCTACACAAATTTTAAAAGAACCTGATTGGCTCCCATTCTAAAAATGCAACCTGATAATAATGGAAAAAATAATAATACATAATATTTACATCGATATTTTTATTTTTTGAAACTATTGCAGCATAAACATTATAATTTATAACGAATATTTTTTATGAATGATTATGAAGTTATAATTAGCGTAAAATTCGGCGTATAACGCGCACTTTTAATACAAAAAATAAGATCGAAATTTTAGGGTGCATGTTATACGCCGGGAATAAAAAAGATAATTTTAAAAATAACAAAAGAGATGAGCACAAAAATAATTTACTTCTACACACATCGAAATATTGTTTATATAAAAGAAATGACGTCTTATGAACTAAAACTCACTCTTAATACACTTTCTTTAAAATGGATAGATGTATAAAACGTTTTATACATTGGCCCTACAATTATCCACATTTTGATTTTATAATTCGTTAAAATGTAAGAATGAAAACCAACTTTGTTAGGGAAAAAATTTTATCTTCTTTAAAATATGTTCATTGTCCAGGAAAAAGAAATATTTTTGTGAATTGTATTCATTGAGATTCAAATAAATATACAACTTTTATGAAAATTACTACTTTTTCTGAATTTCTTTTTAATATTCGTAAAAATAATTTTTTTTAATAAATAAATGATTACAATTTTTTGGTCTTTCACCATTTTTTTTAACTTTCATATTTTAAATAGTTATCTCCCTAAGTTCTCACTTTCCTATTGTATTTGTTTTATTTTCAGATGTCTTCATATGTTGATCCTTTTAATGTAGAAAAAAACGGAAAATTCTGGCTATCTTTAACCCTTTCTCTCTCGTGTAATAAATTTGGCTTTTTGTTTGCCGTATTTAAAATATTAGACAAAACCATGACTTCAATAGATTTTGCATTTGTTCGCGGACACACGGGCGTTCTTGGGAATTAGCGATCCGATTGGCTTGCAAAAGCTGCAACCAAGCGCAAAATTGACATTGACGTTAACATTCCTAAATCGTTTTACAAGAAGATCACGAAAGAAAGAATGGTGAAGTCTTGGAACCAAGAATATCTCATTTCTAATAAGGGGAGCATAACAAAGAAATTTTTTCCCACCATTAATAAGAGACTATCATGTCATCATTTTTACACTAACTACAAATTAACCCAATTTCTCACTGGTCATGGTAATTTCAAAAGCTACTTGAAGAAATTTAATTTAGTTCCTTCATCTTTCTGTGACTGTAATATTGGTGGCGAGGAAAATGTAGAACATGTAATCCTTCTGTGTTCCAAGTATGTCAGAGAGAGAAAGATCATAAGACTGGCGTTCAAGAGACTCAACATTAATTGGCCACCGAATTTTCACCAACTTTTTTCCACCAGAAGTGCTTTCAAAAATTTCTGTAAATTTGTTGAAACTGTTTGTAATTCTCCTTAACTTAATTTTTTAAATTATTTATTTCCCTTGAATGTGTGTTTAATACTTACTTCTGTAAACCCCGTGTGATACTTTGTGGTGCACGGGGATTTTCTAATTGTTTTCAATAAAAAAAAATCATGACTTCTAAGAAGTTTCTAGAACCATAGTTACAAAATACAAGAAATTGTAAACACTATGATTCTTTACCAAGATGAAATATATTTAAATCTCAAAATAGTACATTGCGCTTTCTCAAAGGCCTTTTCTCTGCAAACATACAATTTTAAATTGTCTAGTCTCCTCACACAGCTGAAGCTTGTAATTTAATTGATTTTTATAGCTAACGTTTTGGTTCGCCTATTCTTATCGACGAATAAATAGTAAATAGTATTTTTAAAAAAGCGTCAAGTATCAAAACAGAATTTTTATATATTTTTAATGAGTCTTTATTTATAAAATATAGCTAATCTATGTAAAATAGAAGATTGTTTCGACTTCTAAGAAATCAGCAAGAAGGATACAATATAACATGAATTTTTGTGTTAGAACTTTAAGCCTTCCGTGCTCATAAAGGTCGTAGGGGAGACCGGAGCAAGATGAAGGGTGGTGCAAGATGACGAATTTCCGTTTTCTGCTAGGTAGCAAGATCAGCCGAACACTACTGGCTCTCTTATTGGCCGTTTGTTAAAAAGTAGTGTAGAGAAGCCTAAATCTACATTCTCGTGTTAGTTGTGAAGCTTTGATTGTTTACCGCTGCCCCGATATAACTTTTATGCATGTGTAAATAAGCTCTGCTACAGATACAGGCAAGATACATCATTTATCTTTCATATTTGTGAGTAACTTAGTTTAAATACTACATATTACCACGAATAAATATAAATTAATCGACTTCTCTCCTTCATGGAAATGGAAAATAATATTTTTAAATAGGCAGTCTGGGGCCCCGTGTTTCGGAATTTATTAAACTATGTTGTCCATTATATTAAATCATGTAACACTTCTTTGTCTGTGTTTTTGTCCGCTCGATCTCTCGCTTCTATCTCTTCTGGGTCTAAGGGGTGCATCGGATAGGGGAATGTGTCGTTCGAAAGGGGGCGACCAGAGGAAGACATTTTTGCCATCCGCTATCAACCTTATGGTAACTTACCCAGGATAAACTATCATAGACAAAAATATTGATGAGCGTTTGAGCACCGCTTACTTCAGAGCAGCCAGCTACAGTTGGAAATGCCGTTAAAGGGTTTAAAAATGTGGAATTGAGATTCATAGCCCTCTTGTGTTTAGCGAACATGGCTTTGCTGCTTCAAAAGCTTCTGGCAATTATGTTGTTGGTGATGAAATTGAGACTAGTATTGCTAATCCTCAGACCCTGGTAGTAGAAAAACAACATATAAATACTCCAGAAGAACCATAACGTATGGCAAATGCTGATTACGATGCTCTAAAGAAGCTTGTTTGTGTTTTTTTTATTTCAAACCATTGCCTAACGCAAAACACTATGAGAAAAAAAGAAAAACCAAAAAAGTGAGCTCAAGCATTGCTACAAGCACACCGATCAAAGAAATGTTAGAACAAAGGAAAAAGCAGAAGGCAGAACAGGAAACTTTTAAAAAACAGAGAAGAAAAGCCCGTGAATCTAAAAAGGGAGTAAAGAAACTCTAACTACGTTCCTGTAGGCCTAAGTCTATAAATTCCAGACCAAACAGACCAGTTTCATCAACTTATCAACTTCAAAGGATGGTGTTATAAGATGCCTTACTTGTTAAAAGGAATATTGTGACCCTTCAACAGAAGAATGGATCCAGTGCTGGAAATGCGAAGAGTGGTGGCATGAGGAAAGTTCCAATTATGAAAAATGCATTTTTACTTGTGACTATTGTTAGCTGCACAACTAAACACTTCAACATAACGTTATAATGTATTATGCTTACTTTATTACTTTGTAAGATGTAAAAACCCAGTTATCACTTGTTAAACCTTGTAACATATTCAAAAGATGAAATCTGTTCAACCTTTTTCAGTGTCGTCATCTTGCCCCAGTACTGGGGCAAGATGACAATTTGTTAAGGTTCTGAAAAAATAAAATTATCCTTTATTTTTTTATTTCAAAAATTAAATGGTAATGCATTTAATACGACAAAGGTCTACTCTAACACTCAATTTAAAAATATTTTTTATCTTTAAAAATAAATTAATAAACAACAAAAACTGTTAACATCGTCATCTTGCCCGGTCTCTTCTACATATATCATATAAATTAAATTATCATTTGAAAATGTAACAAAAATATATCACTGATTTAAGCATTAAATTTAAGCAAAATGTTACACAAAAACAATTTAATTCACTGTCACTTTCTGACAATAAATGACACACAAGTTTATGTAAGAGTCTAATATTACTGCTAACACACTAAAAATGTCTTACTTTTCGTCATCATGCTTCATTGGTAATTTCTCTGTAAACACTTGGACAAAATTAAGATTAGCTTCCTGTGTTACTAGTTTCAGTCAATTTAAAAATGAATTTAGTAATTAATCGTTGCGTTTATGCATTTTCTAGGTCGCTGCATAATTATCTTCAACCGGATTTTAAATACTACAGCCACGATGATTGTTCAGATCTTGATACAGCAAAGCAGACAAAATACCATATTGAGGTAATAATATACGGGGAAAACTCACAAACGAAAATCAATCGTATTACATCCCTCATCTCAAATGTCAGTTATAAAATAAAATTTTCTTAGAATTTGGATATTTCAGATTACATCAAAATAAATCGTGTAAAAAGATAATTTAACTTAATGTCTAACTTATTTTAAATCAAAATCGTATAAAAGAAATACACTCAGAAACAAAACAAAAAGCAAGGAAAAACAATTGGGTATTTATATATATACACACACACACTTCAAATGCATTATATACACAGTTCTATGAAAACGTTTTGTGTATTGAAAATTTTATCATTTAGGGTGATTCATTCCCTGTGTATGTGTGTGCCATATACAATTTATATTTAAATATATGCGTTGGATTTTCTGCATGAATCAAAATTGTACCGAATGTAAATGCCTGAACTTTAATCTAACTTATACCGAGATTTACAGATCGAAATCTAATCTTTTTAAAAATATCGCTCCGAGCCATATATTATTTTTATAGTATCTTTTGATATTTGTTTTCATACTTTAATCATATCGTACTCAAAATAAATCCTTTTAACTTATTTCGAAACACCTTATTAAAAATATCCTTGAAAAATGTGCTATTTATAGAGATTGTTTTCAATAATACCTAGTTTGTTTTATTGGTTGAAATGAAAAATAGAAATTCTATGGAGAATTCAGCATTTATTTTGAAATTCTATTTTTTCTCAGTGTCTGGCAAATGTATATGCTTTTTAAATTTTATTATGCTCACTCGAATGAATTTCTTTGTCTTCAAATTACTTTCAGAAAATAGTTTGAGAAAAACTGCTTGTATCCTGAAATATTTTTTCTATTATATTTCTATAAAAATGGTGTTAAGTAATTTAAGAAAATTAAATTTCTTTCTAGCATTTCGGAGTCCCGTACATTTAATTTATTCGTGTAATTGTTTGCTTCGAAGTTTATTACAGAGCGTACGAGTAGAATTTCTTCATTTTATGATTAATAAACTTTTTAATTTAAAATTAAACATTCACAGAACTAGTTATCCATTTTTAAGAAAATTGAGAAAAGAAAAAGGTAATTTGACAGATTAGCTCTTATGAAATATTACTATGCATTCAATTTAATGCTTTGTCTAAAACTCATGTAATATAGAAATATAAGTTTCCTTTAATAAAACATCCCCGTCATTTTTCCCATTCTGGATTCCTCAAAATAGATATTTCTTTCCAGAATATTAGAAAACACATTTTTATGTATATAGCCATAGGCAGCGCACGCATAATTTCATTCAATTTTATTAACTTTTATTCTCTGATAGTTACTTTTGTATTTATTTAAATGTAAAACAAATCAAAATTTCTAATACTTATTTTGTAATTACTGTCCTCTAAATATTGTCGTATCACATTCAGCTTTAAATGGAACATATAAGACAACATTTAAAATACTTAACTGATTGAAACAAAAGTGAAAATTTTTTGAGGAAATATATTATATAAAAATTAAAGAAAGAAAGAGTTAAGAAGTTATAAACAAGAGTTTCCAAGTTATAAAATGACTAACGTTTTACATTTTAAGAAAAGAAATACTAAATGCGCAAAATAAAAATTATTTCTTTAAATAATATATGTTGCTATTTTTACTTCAATTCCACATCTGCAAAAATAATTTTTTAAAAAAAGTCACATTTTAACATATACTTCAAAATCGAAATTGCATGCATATATTTTTCGTATATAAAAGGTAATTGATATTGATAATGGCTCTCGTAACTTTGAGCTTTTTGATTAGATTATGTCAGTGTTTCTCAAACTGTGGGGTGCGCTCCCTAGGGGGCGTGGTGATCCAGCGAGGGGCGTGAGCATATCGGAAACTCGAAAATAAAAAGGTTTAAAAAATTACAAATTTACTAAAAGGAAGCAAAAGAAAATAAATTCTGACCTATCAAAAAGAAAATAAATATTTATACTGGTATAATATACTGATAAATGCATCATTACTGCACAATATATTTGATAATTAATTTATCAATACTAAGTTAGGAACAAGATTAATAATTATTAGTGACTCCCAAGGGTTTGCCATATACAAAATTATATACAAACTTTAATGCTTATCTTGATAATTTGTGCTATTTACAATTAAAGTCGTATTGTAGCTTTACGCCATTGTACATTATCACTGAATTCAATTCATTGTTATCGTGTGGAGGAGGGCGCGATGAAAATTATGACTTAAATTGGGTCGCAAATATTTAAAGTTTGAGAAGCACTGGATTATGTGTTTGAATACAAAGCAGTGTGTGTGTGTTTGCTTGCACTAATGTCCTCACTCCATCACTTAAGCATATTTTATTCAATTGGATAACTACATATCAAATTTCGTTATTTCCGGATAAATCCCTTTTTGTGCATGTATTATTCAAATTCGTGCCTTATAGACTGCGAAATTTTTCGTCAGAACCAGGCCATTACGAAATTATCCGTCATTTTTTAATGCAAATAACAGCTTTGGCGGCAATTTTTTCGTAACAGCGAACCAATGTCTATTTTAAAACTTCAAAATTATAATAAGTATCCTTAAGACTTAATAACTGCAGCTTCATGTATTATTCTTAAGAGTTTAAAAAAAATGCTTTAAAGAAATGATATTTAAGATCTGAGGCAAATTTAAATAAACAATAAAGAAATTACATACATCACTTGCTTCTCTTGCTCAGCAGACATATATTTAATGCCATCCAGAAAATGTATGTATAATTATATGCCTTCTCTTTAAACTAACTTTGCACATTAACACAATACTTCACAGCATTTTTTAAGATACTTATTACGAAATTGCGTGATATGTATCATCTTATGCAACAACATAATATAAATGAAAATTATTAAATTAACGTAAAGGCTTCTTCTTTAAAACTCTTAAATACGTAAAAAAAAGGAGAACACTCTTTTACAGCAAAAATTGTTTCATTTGAAGCAAACTACACTTACTAAACTTTCATGGATGATAAATTTAAGTTTTTGAATAAAACTTTATTTTGGGGCAAACTTTAAAATCCTGAAGAATTTTGTTTCGGTTTATTTTCAAGCAAATGTCTGGAAGTCTTACTAGATCAGAATATTAAATCCAAATTATCAGCACAATGATTCTTTTACATTTACCAAAATCGTTTGAAATTCTCAGATTTAATGAAATGTGCTTACTTCGAAATATTGATTTTTATAAATAATTAAAGAAAGATTAATACACAGACTAGGGGAAATATATGTAGAAGATTTAACTACCATTACATTTATGCCTAACTCCAGATATTTGGACATGTTCTAAAGAGTAAAATGTCGAAATTAAGACACTTTGCGTACAAGACATATATATTTTATAATTTCCAATAGACCTTAGATTTTTTTGTATTCTTAATAAATATATTTTATTCATTCTGTAGAACAACATAAGTATTCTTTCGGTTCAAGAAAACTTTTTTTAGCTTAATTTAAGTTGACATAACTTTTGAGACTTCATAATGCGTGCTTATGTTTAGGTACCATTTTTTTTAAGTATCACTTAAACATGTGAAATATTTTTTACACGTATCGTCGGTATAATTATCAGACTGCGTAACTCCATTTATGATGCTAATTTGATACAGTAGGTCTAGGCGCAAAGTTGTTGTTTATATTCGCCAAGATAGGTGATAAAATTACAATATGGTTTACTTTAATATTTTTATCGTGTGATAACGTGGTTGCCATGGGGATAACGTATATTAGTGTTAGTTTTTTGTTGTAGTATTTTTTCCCACGGAATCTCTGCTCAGCAAAAGTAACACATTGTTCAAATTTTGTGTAACGAACGCTTAAAATAGTGTAAATAATTTATATCTGTAAGTGTACATTAATATTACTTTCTGTTGTATTTATTTTATGTTATAATCTTGCCACTATCTCTTTCTTCGAAATCTAGTGTTATTATGAAATTAAAAAGAATAGTGATTATACTGATAGAAGAATAAATTAAAAGTAGAGTGTTCACTGAGGCATGGCGTAAACAAAACAAAATGATTAAGGAATAGCGCCAAAAAGCGCTTGGCGCGTTGCACTCCTATATCGAATCAGTAACGCCGGTGGAGTTACGCAGTCTGATAATTAGACCGACGATATGTAAACCAAAACACAAAATATTGTGAAAACAATTTTTTTTTTTTTTGTAAAATATTGGTATACCCCTTTAAAAAAATTAAGGAAACTCTACTTTTGAATTGTTTTATTTTTTTCCTCTCTTTTCTATTTATAAAACATTTAAAAAAAAGAAAAATAGACATTATATACTGAGACTAAAAATATTAGGTTTTCTATATGCACAGGTATCCTGTATAGGAGTGTATAAACGTTTTTTAACCATATGATCCAATAGTTTTTTTAAACATGTACCTAAAGGAAAAAAATTATCTATTGAAAATAAAAAAAACTAAGACTAGCAATGTTTTTCCATATTACACATTTGATCAATAATTTCTTGCCTTTATTGAATACTTAAAAATGACACTTTATTCATTCTCAAGAGTTACAAAACTAATTTTAAATTAATTTTTTCTTTGTTATAACTGAACATTGATATAATTGTAACAAACATATTCTCATTTAGATAACATTTTTTATAAAAATATTTCTTGACTATACAATATTTTACATACATATATAAAACAATAGACAAAACATAGCCAAAAAGATTTTTTATATGAATTAATTGCTTAAAAAACCATAAAACTTTGAAGCTTTGAAGATCTAGCTTTTTTCTTTTTTTCTAAAATAAATCTAATTAATATAAATTTCTAACAAATTAAAACTAATTAAAATAGACAATACTAAGAGAATAATATTATTGTTTTTAAAAGTAAAACAAATTAAAAGTTTACACACATCAAACACAAGAGGAACTATCTTTTAAAATGTTTTAAAAAATGCGTGGTCGTTTGGTTACATCGTTTATCTCCTTTTGTTCTTTATTTTAAGGTTATTATAACAAAGAACGTACAAATAAAACACATTTTTAGAATCAGAAAAAACATGCATTATTTTTCAACACTACAGTTGAAAAATTGATGTTTGGATGTATATGATGTCCTAGTACTGTTGTCGTCTTAGATTTCCAAAAAAATGATTGAAAATGATTAAATCACGCAAATTTAAGATATTTTTTTAAAAAATCCAAAACTGGGAGTCTTTTCAATATGATCATAATTTACAAAATATTAATCAACAAAAATGTAATATTTATTTATTTTCGGCATTCATAGGAATGATTTGCGCAATTGTAATTTAAGTTTGCTTTCCACATAAAAACTGAAGATTGCCTCATAAAATATAAAGTAATTAGTGTGAAACTTTTTGACATCTCTAAATCATTCTATAGGAATGCCCGAATCTCCGAAGTTCGATCAGAAACTATTCTAGAAGAAAGGAATTTGCGGCTCTGAAGAATATGGAAAAAATATATCACTTACATCTCGTTATTTTCCTTAGAGTTATGATAGTAATTCGGTTTAAAAAACAAATTCCTGCAGAAAAATAAGTAATTTTGAAGTTCTCTCGAACGAAAACCGCTGAGAAACATGAGGTTTCCTGAATATGATGAAAATAATTGGATTTTTAAAAATTTAACATGAATTAGCATATGCTTGATATTGGTACAGCAGTATATTGAATGATTTTCCATAATGCAGCGGAGAGAGGATATTGATGGTAAAAACTTTTACTCCCCATTAAAATCATCTACGATATGGGGGGAGCATCATACTCCAGCATCATATTCCTAAATTGGAGTGAAGGAACAATTTTGTTGATAAATATAAGTTTGTCTAATATATGTTGAACAAATAACTTCAAGCGTTTCCCCAAAAGAAATGCGACTTCTATTTAGCAATCTGTCATGTATTTGCATTATTTTTGGTTGCATGCAATAATATATTAGTTCAGTTGATTTAAATACATAAAAACGAGTTTTACTAAATTTAAGAAGTAAACACCATGTAAAAGGAGGGAAAAATACATTCAACTTTTTTATTTACAATTAATTTCATTTTCTTTTCATTGCTTCTGTTTTTGTATACCTTACGACTAATATAAATACGATAATACATACGTATACACACATATACATTTACATGCACACACACACACATATATAAGAAAATATTTAAACTGGAATTAGTGATCCATCTTCTCCATTTAACTACAGCTTCATTTTTTACTAATTTTGAATGAATTATATTTCTATATATAAATGAGATCGATAATTGATCCTCTATCAAAATGATTGAGGGAAAACTGATAATAATTGTATACCAATGGAAAAGAAATCCACAACAATAAATTACGAATTCGATCTCAATTATACGTAATCAGTAAAAAACACTTTGTTGAGAATAAAATGTATTCGACGTCTAAAATGGTGTGCAAACTGATATCAAAGTTTTACCAAAAATCTAAAAGACAAATGTAATTAGGAAGTAATTTTGATCACGTTTCAACTTGTTATCCGAAGCTCTTTAAAGACAAAACAGTTTCATAATTTTGCATTAAATACTGAATAAATATTCATCATTGTCTTGTAGAATCTTATCGAAGTGGTTAATACTTTCCGTGAAAATCTTCTTGTTTATGAGTATTGGTGTTATGTTTGCATATTGTGCAAGTTAATAAGTACCACTACACTACAAAAGTTATTTAAATCATCATTAGTATGATATATTCAAAATCATTTGGTGATTTAGTTTAAAAATCTTATAAAGCATTAATATTGTGAATTTTTTAATTTTTTTTATGTGTTGCTTATATGAAATTCTAACATAAACGCAGACATTTTAACATGATTTTTCTTTAAAATTTTATGAACAACACTTGTATTTTTCCAGAATTCATTTGTATTTCACGTTATTAAATATATATATATATATAAATTTTAACTTCTGATTTACGCGAAATTTAAAGTTATACAAATAACATGATATCACCATAAAAAGATTTTAAGTTATTCCTTGCAAAGTACAGAAGCCTATGTCTTAAAGAATACAAATATTTATATAAAACTCAAAACACATAAATAAAATCTTCTATTATTATATATATATATATATTTATCTCCTTCTCTGTGTGTATGTACTTAATAGGTATTTTATACCTACAGACATTTTAAACTAACAATTTCTCAATTCTTTGACGATAATTTTGGCAATCTATGACCCCCTGATATCTCTGAAAAATAAAACTGTTTATGAAATATATTTTCACACTGTGAGATACATGCATTTTTTCTCTTAAAATATATAAATAATTTTTCTTTTAGACGCATCTGTTATCTGTGTGCAGAATTTCTTTTTTCTTAATTTTTTTCTTCTCTTGTAATATATGTTGGCTTAGTATTTCCAAAAAATACGTCCAGTGACAACAGAAAAAGTAACTCAGTTCCCTTTCTTTTATTTGGCTTTTAGTTGTCCAGCACACTTTCTGAAGCAGAAAAAATAATATTAGCCATGAAAATCCAACTAGGTCATAAATCAAATATTTTTAGTTGCATAACATAAGTGCTTCGTCGAGAAATTAACATACGCATTCTTATAGAAAGATAATGGGGGAAAAGGTGTTTCTTTTAAAAGTATAACCTGGTTTTTCATTTAAATTAATTGTATGCGGTTACTTTCGCATTCTCAAAATTTTTCAAAAATATATGTAGTATATTTTCACTTTCTTCTCTCTTTCTTTACGTAAATGAATTAATTTATTAACATTGATTTTACACTTATATCCACCAAAATAACTGTTTTTGTGGAGATAAAGTATAAATTAAACTGCGCTTTTTAGAAAATAAAACTTTGTCTTATGTTATTGTTTTTCTTCTAAAGTTTCTCTTGGGCTGATTTTTATAAAATGACATCTTATTTTTAAGGCTTAGTACACTTTATTCACACTCAAGACTTAGATTTACTTACATGTTCTAAGGAAAAAATTTATATTTATTAAAGTAAATCCACTCACCTTTTAAAAATTCGTCGTGAAGTTCATCACTGTTCAAATCGCTGAAGGAAGTCATTCATCCAGTGCTTAGCTGTTTTGAATTCTTTTGGTAATTAGTTTAACTTCGGTGTCATTGCAAGCGCGAATGAGTGGATGTTATTCCTGGTAACAAACAAACTCTGATTTTCTATCAATAGTTCATTCACAGAAGATGTCTTCAGGCATAAACATTAATGTCTACAAATATATATTCCACATATACGCATTTTCACATTTATCTTGTTCACTTGTAAATCGAGGTTAGGAAACTCTGATTACTATTTTCTCTCTATCCAAGCAAGTAACCAAACTCTCTCAGTAGAAACAAGTATGATTTTACTCTTGGAAACATCTAAAATTTCTTCTGGTGATCTATGAATATCTCTCTCATTCCACGCTCGTTTGATTTTATTTTAAATTTATTATTACCCTTACATTCATTATTGTAGCAAGTGCTAATTATCCTTTGCAACCCAAGTAATATAGGGCACATAATATGCCAATCAGTCTCAGTCTATAAAATATACTCATGTTATATGCCTAACCTTAGATTGGTCATCAGCAATGATTCACATTCAGTTGGTTAACAATCTGACTTTCATATAGAATTCATATTACGAAAATCCAGCTATATCATGTTAGGGGTTAATTTTTGGTTGAGCTTTGTTTTCAC
Source organism: Trichonephila clavipes (assembly GCA_019973935.1). NCBI lineage: Eukaryota > Metazoa > Arthropoda > Arachnida > Araneae > Nephilidae > Trichonephila > Trichonephila clavipes. The sequence goes on along the minus strand of BMAU01000510.1, from coordinate 19,165 downwards.
CGTAATGTAGTATATTTAGAACTAACTTATAAAATGCCGAAAATGTTTTACTGCATTTATTTTTATTTTATATTATTATATAGAACGTTTTATTTCTCTGTTAGTTTTCCTTAGTTATTTAATTGTTCTTGTATAATGGCGAATAGTTTCTCTCCTTTGGAACTAAGACATCAGGCACTAAGCAATAAAAATTATATTCGCGTGCATTATTTTGTTATTATTACCTTTCTAAATATTAACAATAATTTGTTTTTGTATTTTAAAATCACATTTGTTAATGGCACCATGAAATAAAAACATTTGCTAACGATGACAATACAGAAAAAAAAGAGTAATGCCAATATTTTTAAATCGTTTGTATATATAGGATAAATACATCAATGTATCACTTATAAATGAAGTGTATGCGTCTCAGAAGTAACTTAGTATTCTTGGTAAAGTATTCTTATATGTATAGATAGGATTAAATTGACTACTTTGAATCTGACAGGTCTCATGAAAACATACATTTTTATTTCTAAGTAGACGGAAAAATAGCATTATATAAAGATTTAAATTTTGGTCCTTTATGGATGTGCCTTTTCTTAATGTTCCATGTGTACTCTAGTTCTCTGCCAGCACTAAATCCATTGTTTGTAATCAGATAAAACATAAAAAAGTGGTCTTGAACAATATTGGTAATGCATGAATTGAACCATTTAAACTTGAGAAAAATTTTAGTTAATGCTACGTTGTCTAAAACATTTTTGTCAAGTATGACCTCTTTAAGCGCATTAACAAATCATTTCGTTTAATTCTGTAATTTGTTTTATTAAAATATAATTATTAATTTTTTAAATCATTGTATGTTCTCATAAATATAACCAACGATTTATTTATTATTCGAATCAATAATTCTTACATTTTTCAAGGCAATCTATAAAATAAGAACTATTAACCATAGTTAATAGCCATACTTTACATGTATAATATGAAATGTGTCTTAACTATTTTTTAACTATTTTGCCAAACTATTTAAATAAGTAATTCTGTAAAATACTTGAAATGGATTTTTAAACTTTTTAGTGAAAATAAAATAATTTTTCCCTTTTCTCTGAAAATATTATCCTCCATTCCTAAATGTTAAATAGAGAACATTTACGAAAAAAACTTAGGTTCTATGTTTTTTTATAAAAAAATTAAACAATTTGGAAGAAAATTCGATCAGGTCAAATATCAATGAATATTAAATGGAAACAATTCCTTTGAATGTGTTTTCTTTCTTTATTACTCTTAAACTTTTCCCAAATGCTCTTATGATAGGAATTTAAAGTATTAAATTATTTTGTTTATTTATTTAGACGTATTAAATAACTTAAACATACTTTGGAATTCTTAAGGGGTTACTTATTTTGACCTGTTTAAATGAGTGACTTATTTTTAAAAAAATGTGAAAAGTTATTTTTTAAGAACAAGTGCCATGTATGAATATCAGAAAATTACATATTTACTTGTGTATTGCATTGAAAGTTTAAATTAAACTTGACAGTTTTGAAAATAGCTTTATACTAAAAATGTATTCATTATCATATGCAAATAACATAAGTAATTTTTGTTCTACTTTCACTTACCGTGTGTGACACTATCTTTGATTCGAATTTCTGTTTAATATTATTTTTTATGTAACATGAATTGCTAACCTATTTTCTACAAATCTTTCAAAATCATACTTACAAGATATATACTTATTACAAGCATCGCATAAATCTTGAATGGCATGTAACTTATTTAAGGCGTAACTGAACAATTTCAAAAATCTTGCCTGTTAAGAATATTGTATAAATCTAGAAAAGTGTGTGGAAGGCATTGCCCACTTGGAAAATGTGCAACGTTAAATATCCGTACAATTAATAAATAAGTTTCAAATTACATTAAAAAGAATAATTTTGTAAGTCAGTTCTTAAGCAACTTTTTTTGCTATACGCGTCACTTTAACTGGGTTTAAAATTCCGAGATTCGCGTGTTAACAATAGCCCCTGTAGATGTTATTGAACAATCGATCATAAAGAACTCCGTTTATAAAAGTACTTATAAATTAGAGAATATATAACACTTAAATATAGATTTTTTGCACTTAAACATTTACATACAATTTATGTTGCTATCTGATTTAATGTACATACAAATTGAACTTAGTTAATATACTGAATGCCAGTTGTTTTTTTAAAGTTTGAATGGCATTCTTCTCCGCAATATCAGTTATGTACTCTAGAACATAAAACGTGTTTTTTGCTTTTGTCTCCTTAATTGAAAAACATTGTTGGTCATCATAAAATTGTACATTACGAAGGATATTATGTATCAATGTAAAACCTTTTGAGCAAATATATGATATGAATGAGAAATAATTAAAATAACAAGTTTATTCTATGTACGTAAAATGATTACCGACGTTGGCAATAATTACTCCGTTGCGATTCATCATTGAAAGAAAGATTCTTTGACTACTACTATGTGCAAATGACATTTTTGGGTTACACTACAGTCTTGAAAACTTTAGTGAAAGAATCGGTGTCTGTTGCGCAATAGTCTACGTCTCATTAGGCTTTGTCTGCAGCGAAGGGAAATTTAAGCGAGACATTCATTGTTACCAGTACTTTTTACTGTACAGTATACCCTATATGGTTGCAACGGATCTATTAATTACTGGAAGAAAAAATCGCGCATTGTATTTTAAGAGACTGTGTGTTACTTGTCTGTTCCTTTTGTCTACATTTTAATCATTGTATCTGATTTTTACAATACTACGGCTGAAAATTGCGTGAATCTTGAATCGACCTACTTTTGCTGTTATATTTCGAATCTTATTGAAATTTTCAATATCCTATTATGCATGATTGGTAAACTGCATGTATACTCCACATGTATAAAGTTTTCTCTCAAACCTGATTTTTTTCTTATTTCCTATAATTGCCAAAGATCTATATTTTGCAGATAAATGCGCAATCATTCATGACACTCGACGTTGGTTGATCTCCGATTCGCACTTCAGTCTTGTCTAGTCATTTCCCTAATCTGTCACTTATCGGAAACTTCTGTTCGATAATCATATAACCATTATTTTATCTATTGTATAACCTACCTTTTTCTATGTTAGATGAATTTTAGCAACATGGGGATGAAGCAGCTATAAACATTGTTTCTGCTCACACTTGAAATTTTTCTTTCACTCACCTAAAACGCATTTCTGAATTGTGTCGAAATAACGTTTGTCAACCTCGATAGATGCACATTTTATCCCATTTTCTACCACACGCAAGTCATGCTGTTTATTCCAATCATTCATCGTGTATATTATGTTTTGTATAAATATCCCGTACGGTCCTTCCATGGTGAGTCTAAATTGTTGCAGACCTTGTCAGTCTGTCAGTCGTGCCGTTCCTTGTGCACTTAAGGATTCCATACTTGTATTCCTATTGCTTGAGCTCAATGAACAGGGCGTTCGGATTGTCTAAAGAATAGTCCGTATTATCTGTAAATCATAATTTTTAATCCATCAAACTCAGAAATAAGCTTCTGTATTTTTCTAAGAATCTCAAGGGGGAAAAAAGGAAGAAACATAAAATATGATTTAATGACTTTGAAGCAGCATTTAGTTCACTTTTATACAGCGTGTGGATGGTTCTCCTAGCTTATATGATTTGCATATGAAACATGCCTCATCCAGATCAACGTGTAGTGTAAATTTCACACTCACTGAAATATTTTTAATGATGCAGGGTTTTAGATAATCAGAGTATGATTCAAAACTAAAACAGAGAGTAGCATACTACTGATCAATAATCATTCAGTATAGTTTATATGTTAATTTTCCAATTGTATATATAATGGACACTTTTATATCTTCATTATCAAAATAGTGGAGAATTTTTATTGTTATGTATTAAAAACCAAAAATAAGTAGTCTATGAGGAACTGAATTCAAAAACACTCGAGCAACATTTCTGTGGAAAATTCGACGCAACTACATTTAAAAACTTTTAATTATTTAAGAAAAAAGATCTTTATTAGAAGCAATTAAATAAATAACTTGCAAAATATTTAAAAACAATTTTTTTTATCATTTTTTTAAAAAATTACAGGTTAAAATATTAAATTCAGACGTACTTAACAGAACTAATATATTAATAACCTTATACAATTAATTATTAACTATTTCGTGAAAAGAAAATCAGCTATGCTTTGAGTTCAGATGTCAACATATTGAAAATAAAGTTGTTTTTTATTTTTTGATAAAATGTATCGATGCTGAAATTCTTATTTGAATTAAATCGAGTTTATTCTCTCCTCTTTTGAAAAAGCTGACTACTTTCTAAAATTATGCTTGAAAGTATGTAAATTACGTACATTAAAGCATTATCTTAGAAAAATTAAATTACTAGTTAGTACTAATAATTAATTTTCGAAATATGACAGATTATATAATATTTAGTTGGAAATCCATTAGAAGCACACAGTAAGTAATTGCAAGTTCTCCAATAACATATTCTAACATTCCACGATATAAGTAGCTTTTAACATAATTCCTTGATTGCGTTTTTGAAACAGAAATATTAATTACTGTGTTACTTAATCTGTTTACTAAGATTGCATAATTTAAATAAATGTGGCATTTGTGACATCAGCCTTGTCAAGCAAAAGCATTTATTTAGAATAAGATAAATTTTTTCGAGAAACTGAGTATGTGTTTAAAAATGCTCGTTTTTAATTGCTCCCAGAATTATCAAGAAATATATATTCGCTAAAGTGACATTTTAGAGTTTTTGTACGAATTTACTTTCTATGCATTTAATAATGCAGTGGAACTATCAAATCATTGTTTTTTCGTTTTCTAAGGAAATTATTTATATGATAATGACACCCTAAAGATTAAATATTAATAATTCATCAATTGCTTGCCTTTTCTTATTCGATACATTAATAGAGAAAAATGTATTCTATAAAAAGTAAATGAATTTTTTCTTTTTTCAAAAAAGTATTTTTAAAAACAAATACTTACATTATTGTATAAAAAATGTTTGATGTAATTATCAATTTTTTTTCTTTAACTGTTAATTAGAAAAAAATCTCACTGTAAACAAAAAATCGTACTTCCTTTCTTTTGTGCATTATTATACTTCAGAATGTTTCTCGCTGTGCTAATAGTTTTCATGTTAAATTCTTTAGATTCCGCCTTAGGTAATCCTTTTGAATTACGTTTCATGGTTCCAAACAGTTAACGTTACGAGTTTCTAGAAGACTTTGAAATTCAAGAGATATATGAAAGTAATTATTCTGTATCAAGTAGAGGTTTGCTTTAAATCGGAGAAATAATTTGAATCCCTCTTGGAACTTATCAAAAAATACACGTTTAAATTTAATTATTCACTGTTCTTCCATATTTGAAAAATTAAAGCTTAAATTATTTATACGTTTTTTACTGATCTCAAATATGAAGTGGCAAACAGAGTTAAAATGTAATGTTTAGTATTATTTTTGAATTGTAAAATGTTTCGTTAAGATTTTTGTAGTATTTTCTGTTGCTTAGAGCAAAAGAACTTATACCAAAAGTCAAAAAAATATTCAATTAATTGTTTAAAATATTACGAAAGCACTTCTGAATAAAAGGAGTAAAATAACAAATAGAAAATATTTTTTTGCATGGTGACATGTATAAATCTGATAAATTTGTATACAGAAATAAGATGACTTTTTTCTGGAGACAACATGCATCTTTAACGCATTATAAATGGTATCCTATAAAATATTCAAAGATTTTATGAGTAAAAGAATAGATTGTATTCAATTAATAATGTGCATAACATCTTAAATTTAAAGTAATTGTGAAATATAAAATATCTCACGTATGATGCATTTTTTTCTAAATAAATTTAAGAAATCCTCTTACAAATGGCTGAAACATCTCTCACGCTCAAAATAGCTTTTTTAAAACACGTAAGCCGCTTTAATCATTTAACTTCTTGGCATATTCATATATGTTCTATTCCAAGTTCTATACTGTGACTTTGTGTGTTTCTGTTTAATCGTTTTCTTTAGATTTTTAAAGCAAAAGACTGTCCTTGTAGAGCGAATCAAATGTGCGTGATGTAGACATTTGCAGAATGGGTAGAAGCTTCTATATCGCCCTCGTCAGTTGACTATTATGTGGAATTACGTGGTATATTAGCAATAGTTCTCTCGTTGTTTAAATGGGCAATGTTAAAAATCAATCAAACAATGGGGCTATCGCAGTGCTTCTCAAACTTTCAATGTACACGACCCATGATTCAATCACCATTTTCATCGCACCCCTTCCATACAAAAACAATGTATTGAATTCAATAAAACTATCTTTTGACATATAAAGCTACAACACGACTTTAACCTCTCATGTGCCACCGATGTATAAATACGTCTCGCTCAGCCAAAGCTTTAATTTTTCTGGACGTATATATACGTCTTTCCGAAGTATGATCTTTTTGTGCTGTACTATCCATAAAATTATTCCAAGGGTTTTGGAATGCTATAAAAGGACCTTGACAGTATTTGCGAAGGATGTATTTTAGAGGATTTGCTCATTTATTCCTTTTCTCCTCCCCCTCAAAAAATATCAATGTACGCTCATCTACGTGGTCAACGGTGGCATTGGGAGGCGAATCCCGTAACTTTTAAACGGCAGTTAAGGAATTAATTAAAAACCGAACAAATTATCAAGATAAGTATTACTACAAGACCATGGGGTCACTGATAATTATCAAAAACTTGTTCTTAACTTAGAATTGTTAAATTAATAATAAAATATACATTGTACAGTACTGTACATACATTAGTGTATTACATCAGGGTGCAAGTGCATTCTAAATTTTATTATGTCATAATGTATTTTGTTAGTTTACTTTAAGAAAATTTTAAAAAAAATTTTAAATAATCTTTTGTTTTCGACTTTCAATATGCTCGTGCCCCCCTTGTAAACTTATCACGCCCCCAAGGGGGCGTGCTTCACAGTTAGAGAAACTCTTGGCTATCAGGCAGCATTAAAACTTTCTTAAACACTGATAGTAATCCAGCACTATTATTACTATTCTTATTACAAAATTTCACCAACCACTGATTACCGCAAATTAATCATGTAATTAATTCAGTACAGACGATTGTATAACTAATCATAATTCTATGAAAATAACCCCCATAAAAATAAAACTGAACTACATTTGATTTTAAAGGAAACGAAGAATCTATTATCGATCAGTTGATCCTATTCCTGAGATGAGTGTAAATCTCATTATTCATCAACTTTTCAGAGATTTTACCTTGGTAATCAATGATAATATACAAAAGGGAGTAAGTATAAAGTCTTTATTCTCCAATCGCTGAAGAAAATAAGAAATTTTGAAATAATCAACACTAACTTCCTCTGCAACAACTGCAAGATGATTGTGAACAAAACGAAATCCTTGGGGAAGTAAAATATACCCAGTAAACAAAATATGGCATAAACCGATATCGAAATCTTGCCAATACATCCTCCTGGAAAATAGATATCGGACGGAAGAACTGTGTTAAATAAATATTGATCACATTCATTCTTATCTTCTAGAGGTCACTTTATGGTGCAGAGTCTACTTTTACTTCTCAGCTTTGAAATTACATTCATTGTTTATTCATCAGCTTTCACTGGAATATTTGAAGTGAATTCTATGAAATATTCATTTATGAGTCGTGCTATTGGTTTGTTGATACAAGACACAGTTCTTAAAGAATATTATATAAGTAAAAGTTATGTAACAGACCATTTCTATGAGTATGTATAGCACATACTTATTTCAAATTTTAAGTTCATAAGTTTAAATTTTAAATTTGTACATACGAGGGCATTTCGAAAAGTAAAGATACAATGGTTTGCATTCCTTAAAAAAACATTTATTTTGAAAACGTCAGTTACATCTTATTAACTGGATTATTTATTATTTTTCAACATGATCACCCTCGTTTTCCCAACATTTGATAAGTCGATGCACAGGCTTTTCGACCCCACAGTCATAGAAAGTTGCCTCCTGTTGTCGGAACCACATTTCAACTTCATCTTTGATCTCATCATCGTCGTGGAATGATTTTCCACCAAGATAATGACCAAGCGCACGAATTGCTTCCTCCGTTCTCTGAAGAAGGGCATCATAGATCACATATTGCCGACCTCTTCATTGTTCGTCATGAACATCGGTCCTACCTTCAGAGAAATGATGACACCATTTCGTTACATTTTGTCGATTCATAATGTTCCCATAAACAGAAACAATTTCTTTGTGAATATACGCTGGTCGCTGACCTTTTCCATGAAGAAAACGTATGACAGAGCGCACAACATTTGGCGGGATTTTGAATCGGCGCAGCTATTTTAAAAACAACCTACTCCAACCAGAATCAACGTTGAAATACCGAACGACCACGAAGAGAAAAGCTAATGGTTCTAGGTTAACACCTGTGTTGCCAACTTGCTCGCCAAAACTTTTCTTTTCCTCTGGCGTACGGTGTATCTTGACTTTTCGAAATGCCCTCGTAGTAAGTTTTCGAGTTTCCAAAGTAAGGGAATTCTGAAAAAATTCCAAGTTTATAACAAGAGAAAGTTTATGTGAAAACAAAAACGAGAAAATGTTAGCAATTGATAGAAATTAAAATTATTGGCTGGAGATATTCACGTTTTACCATTTCACTTAGTAGCCTTCCCAAGAAATTAAAATTATGTTTTTATCTGAAGTTTTGTGCTCTTTAAAACACACATCAAGTGATGCTATTATAAGAACTTACTCTTTCTTATATAAATATTACTTCCTCTTTCTTGAATAAATTGATTGCAAAATATCCGTAGAGTTATAATACATTTTTGAATTATTAATGTTTATTTCATGGAAGATCGTGGCCACAAAATCAGAGTGGTCACGAGGTCGCGAGTTCATAAACGGTGTTGAACCCACGTAGTCTTGGGCTGAAGTCCAGATGTCAGTGAAGAACGCTGTACAGAGGGGCTAAGGTACAGTAAGACCCCTCTTAACGAGGAGTATACGTTCCATCAAAGTAGAGTATAATATGAAACAGCGTTAAACGAGGTTATCTCATGATGTAAATAATGGGGTTAAGGGAAGATTGGTTGAAAATTGGGGAGTATTTTACCATTAAATGTATTAATTATGTGTTTTTATAACAATAATACAAAAATTTATTCCTTACAAATATAGAAACATAATGAACATAATAAATTAATTCCGGAACGGATAATTCCAGTTGCAGAGCTTGTCGTAGTTGCAGTTGCCAATAACAGTACTTTTTATTTCATTCCTAAGAATGGTCCTTATTGTTGAAGTTGCCAAATTCAATGCAGCACCAATTTGAGATTGACGTTCACCAGTTTCTAATATTATAATCACTTGTATTTTAGTTTCTAGTGAAATTCATTTTCTTGTTGCTTTATTTTCATGCTGTTTATTATCACTTGTATTATAGTATTTGTCAATATAGCAATCGTTATATTATAAACATTTATACTTACAATAACGTCAACAAATTTTTGAAAAATATAAAAATACGTTCGTATAACACCGCAGGGATGAAGAAACACAGATAAACTGCTTCGGATATCGGGAAACTTAACGCTACGTGATATTTCAGGGTATCCCACATTTCAAATAAGAGAGTGTTAAAAATGAAGCAGCGTTAAGTGGGATCGTACTGGACTCTACATTTTTCACTACTACGTTGTCTAAAAGTTGGAGAATCGGGTATAGACTCAGGTTTGATCTTTGTCACTTGAGTTTGATTTAAAATTACAAAGACATTCACTAATTTTCCGCGTGTAGGGTACTGAAAAATATAGTAACCAATCTATAAACACAATTTGAATGAAACTGGAACTTGAACCAATATTTTGAGAGTATATATCTATCGTTTTTTTTAATGTGGGTAATATTTATGAACTGCAATTTTAGATGTAGTATTTTAAGTATTCATTAAGACAGTCATACCTAGGTTTACAATTTTACTTATTTTGTTGCATAACTTCCTAAAAGTGAAAAAAAAATGTTTGCTTTCTTTTTTAGATATACAACAATCTTTACTTGGCATAGAATTATAACAATTCAATACGAGGGTTGGGGCAAAAGTCATGGAAACTATATTTTTTTCTTGAAGATACCAGTCCGATTGGAAAATGTGACATATACAGACGAAATGACAAGGCGTACACTGCATGTGTGGGCAATGAATATCACTGAAATAACGTAACACACTAGTTAATTAAGGTAGTATACAGGGCAATATGGCTTTCACGGTGCAAAAGAATGACAACACAGTACACATAAAGTTGACATGACAAACCTGAGCCTAAATACCCTCGATGTAGTTTCCTGCTACTGTCACCACAACGATGTGAGAAGCGCTGAATACCATCAGCCTCAGCATTTGCCGCACCACGTTGCTCATCACTGTTTGACACACGTCTTTGCTGAAACTTTCCTACCCACCCTTGCAACTTTACGGTATGGTAGGGCATTATTCCCAAGGGCATCCAATAATTCACTGTGGCATTCCATCACATTTCTCCCTTGGAGAATGGTTATTTTGATGTCAGCGCACTGATCAACACGTGTTACTTCCATCACACGGTACTCACCAACAGACTGATGTCACAGCCCTCGTTACGCTACTACAAATTATCACAGAGTCATCTGTTCTGCACGCACACTATGCCTGCAGAACTACCACACGACACATATGCATTTGTGATCCATTCACATATTTACATCTAGCTGCCATTACTTATGCCCCAACCCTCGTATAATTTTGTCCTTCTTCCCAATTTCAATAACATGAAAATTTAAATAACCGAAATAGAGCATAAAGCATCACTAAGCAACAACCAGAGAACATCATTACGTAATTCATTATCTTTTGCTTGCGTAATTTACTAGTTTTTAGTTTCCCTACTGCACAATAATTTTTTTGGGGTGCCAAACATTTCTTTTTTTTTAATACTTAACCTTTTACATCTTCAGAAAATGTCTTCTCCAAAAAATTATGTATTCATCACAACACTTTCAAAAATTGTATTACGAAATTGCGTGATGCTCTTCCTCTTGTGCAACAATGAATGATTATTAAATTAATTATGCAGAGCTCTCTCTAATTCTTTCTATTTTAAGAGTATCAAATTAGGAAAAATATATTAAGTAGAAAATTGCATGAAATAATGAAACTTCAGGGAGGGAAAGAGAGAAGAGTTTAATACTTACTAAATAATAATTACTTCATAATCTTGATAAAAAAAAGTAGCAATAATGTGTAGTTACAAATGAATACAAATTATCTGAAAGAATGAAATGCGTAACTATGATTTAACCATGCGAATAGGACTGGAATTTTACATAGGGATTTCTAAGGAAAGACATATTGCATCGAATGGGGCAAAAAAATTATAAATCTGTGCAGCATTGCTTAAAATTAATTTATTATCCTTGAATATTTATTTTGTTTTTTCTGTTATCAATATTCCCAAAATTTAAGACAGGTATATTCAATTTGTCTGGGTATAGAATCAATTTTTCCATCAGGTTTATTTTGTATTTAATTTACATTAATTTATTCTATATTAATTTTTATTCTGGGAATAAAAAAATTGGATTAGGGGATTATTTTTTTAAAATTAAAAATGGATTACAGAAACTTAAAGAAATACACATATTAATAGCATGCCAATTTGTCCCTTTATGTTTTTCACACATTTTAAATATTTGTCACACATTTCATAAATTCTTCACTTCATACATTCTCACGCATTTTTCATACGATTTTCATACATTTCATACATTTTTCACACATTTCATAACGTTTTCACACATTTTTCACACAATTTCACTCATTTTTATTTTCCCACTTAGGACATTTTCCCTCATTTGCAAATATTTATTTGCCTACACTTATAACAGTAATTAAATTATTTCATATAATGAAAATAAAATAAAATATTTTTAAAAAGTTTTAAACTATAATTATAAAGTTTTACTAAAACACAGCATTGAGTGAATGTCATTAAAACGATTCCATGGTACTACTTTTTAAAACGTGATGAATATTTGAATTTTATAAGATTAAAAAAACATTTATTTTCACTTTCTTTTTTTAAAGCAAATGATACAAATAATAAATTAGAACTTTTAAAACTACTCTACGATTTTAAAATAAAATTGTCCTTAGAAGTTAACTTTTGGAAAATTAAACAAATGTTCCTTTTCAAACAAAAAAAATCTCAATTTTTTTAATGGGTGAATTTAAAAGCTCTAAAAACTATTATGCCACGAATTATTTGATAAATCATTCTATAGCATTACCCAATTAAACGACAGTTTACTTTGTAATCACTGTAATAAAAATTTATAGAAGTTCCTTTATAATATCTTAGTTCTGACTATGCATTCAATTTCTGTTTGCTCTTTTAAATAGAAATGATTGATAGAGAAATGTCAGTTTCCCCCAGTACCTGACAGTTTCTCAGATTCAATTTTCTCTCAATAACTTGAAATGCTGCCCTGTTCTTTAAAGCTACCTTTCCATTTGATAACGACCGATATGGAAATATTTTAAAACAAACTTGGGTAAAACGTACTTGAGCCTTATTTACTCTTATTTGCTTGAATTCCTGGAACATTTAAGTAAAAATATTTTCTTCCCTTTCTTTTCTTCTCATTCCTTGAGTCGTTAGATGTATACATTGTTGCAAATTAAAAATATATTAACGCTCTGTTAATTACCAATAAAAAGAACGTATGCAATACATCAGCGTTTCTCAAACTTTGGGGTTCGTCATAGACATACGTGGGGAACGCGAGCATATCAAAAGGTCGAGAATAAAATATTTTTTAGAAAAAATTATTAATTTACTGCAAGGAAGCAAATTAAAATATACTCTGACATGATAAATAGTAAAATGCACATTAACACTGATATAATATACTTATAAATGTATCATTACTGTTAAATATATTTGATATCGCCCAGCCAGTATTGTGGCTATGACCCTCGGTTTGTAACCGAGTGCGTTCGAACATCGAGTACGACATGGCTGTATCTTCTTCGGGAAAGAAGTCGGTCTTTCACCTGAGAGGGATTTCCGTCCCGAAAGGAAAAGCAGCGCACCCCCTTCTTGTTATATGCTGGGGTCATTATCTGTAAGAAATGTGTATATTCTTCTGTTGTATTGTATGTTTTATGTTATTCTCTTGTACTTCATATGTTCCCAGGATTATAAACACACGACAATAACAAATGTATTTGACAATTAATTTATCAATATTAAGTTAAGAACAAGTTTAATAATGATCAGTGACTCCCCTTGGGCTTGTAATATGCAAAATTCAATACATATCTTGATAATTTGTACGGTTTATAAATAAAGTCGTATTTTAGCTTTAGCGTCAAAGTACATTATTATTGCATTCAATACATTGTTATTGCAAGGAGGGGGCTAGATGAAAATCATGATTGAAAACCTGGTTGCAAATGCTGAAACTTTAATAAACTCTGCAATACACAGACATTAGCAAATCTTGAATGTTTCAAATGTATAATTATATAATTATAGTCTCCAAATTAAATGATAATAACGATTAGCAGAATCGCGGAAATAACATTAAAATACTAAATCAAAGCATGCAGTTTAATACAATATGAATCAGTCATATCATCCTCGAATGTCAATAGAAACCCAGGGAAATGGAAATGCAAATCATTTTGCTCACTTGAAATATATCACGTTAATTAGTGATCCCGTCGGAACAGTTCTACGATGCTCTACAGTTAAATGACTAAGCGTTTTCTAAAATCTAATTGAAACATGTCATTTCTTACTCAAATTTATTGTTTAACAAAATATTTTTCTAAATAATTGGGTAATGCACATTATTGGGTTGAATATTCTAAAATTCTTCGCAATATTAAAATAATGTATTAAATTTTACGTGTTTTGTAATAGTTTAACACGCGTTAATTTCCTTAAAATCCTTTTGTAATCAAAAACCCGGTTACGCAAAATCTTGCAAGAAAACAGTTTACAGTCTTTAATTTAAATGCTTAAAATGTTGCATTTTGAAGCTGCTTAGTTCACTTAACATGAAAATATAACAAATTTTGGAATTTCTTCATTTGTATTTATCATTAATTTATATCATAAATGAAATAAAAAAGGAATACCAAGCAAAATAAGGAATAATTGTTCATAATGCTTCAAAATGTTTAGTATTGTGACTATTGATTTGGTGGAAAATTGGTTCCAAAATATTACTTTAAAAAATAAGAAAAAAAAGTTGAAACTATAAAATTCCTTTTTTCAGCTCAATCATAAGAATAACATATAATGATAAACACAAGCTAATTATTTTACAAGGCAAATTGTTATTTTTTATTATATTTGTAAGCATGGAAGTTTTCTATTTATTTTGAATGTTTTCTCTTATTTGAATATGTTTACAAGCACATTTTATAGTCATAAGTAAATGTGCTAATGGAAGAAAGATTATTTAAAAATCATGTAACTTTAGCATTATAATAAATATTTTATTCATCAACAATATATTTATTTCTGAAGATACGAAGTTTGGATTTTTCTCATCGAATATTTCATTTAAAACATGGAGAAAAGACGTGGTGTTGGCATGTTTTTCATCCAATTCATTCATTCTTGAGAAACAAACTTCTGTACTTATCGGGTTATAGATTTTTATATAAAAACATGTAAGATGGGTTTTTTTTTAATCTTTCAAATAAATTCAATGTCCTTTTTCAAAAACAAAACTAACATAATCTAGTTTTATAATTTAAATATTTATATTTTAATTACCACAGCAAAAGTGTAATGAGTATTCATGAACATATTTATGTTATCAGAAGGAAATATTTTGTATTGAATACTAATTATAATTACTGAGTTATTACATGCTTCATTTTGAGTGATTCGTTCTCGTTCATTATAATTAAAATAATTTAAGATATTTTCATAAAAGTGTTTCTAGGTGGTAGTATATTTACTTTTGTGAGTTCCTTCATACATTCATGATGGTAGCTTGATCAATTATGAAGGCCGATAATTAGAAACTGAAGGAAGTGAGAGAATAAGATACGCATACATAATATAACTTATTATGCCTTTTTGCCACTGAAAATTATCAGCACAAGTATCGATTAATAATTTGAAATAGGTATACTTGCTCAATTTATGCTTTGAAAGATTTAAAATTTTGATAATTAGTTGATTAAAGTTTTGTTTCAAAAATTTGTTATAGTCTGTTAAGAGATGTTTAATAATACAGGTAAAAATATTTTACATTTTGAAATGCAATTTTTGGTACTTTAGTAAGTAATAGTTTTTAATAATACTTTAATTGCACACTCCCGACATGAATATTATAGTATATTTGTAATATGTTATGATTTTCTATATCAATTTTTTTCATTTCAAAAAACAATCTTAAATTTTTTAACCATGAAGAAATTATCATTTACTTTTTTTTTAAAGTTAAACTTTGTAAAGCTTTGATTATAAGAGAAATTTATTTTGTTTTCATATTTTATTGGAATCCACATTTAAACGGGAAATATAATTTTTTCATAAAATAATCTATAGACTGAAATGATTAAAACATGATTTTTTTATAAATATTTTATATTATGAATTGAAATGAAATTTGTAATTGATGTAACAGGATTCTTCAACAAATACGATTCTACTATTGCTAAAACATTATAAAGGTTATGATAGCTTATGAGAATATTCTGAATTAACTCCATAAAAAGTGTTTTCTCACAGTTGTGTTCATTTTAGCATGTTATCTGTATGTTCGATTTGTATTTCTTTCTTCTTTTTTTTAGTCAAGATACCTGACAGTGAAATGTCAAGTAGCTGTAGTTTTTGATAGTTTCGAAGATTCAATTTATTTTTCAGATATCAAAGTAAAAATGTATCCAAGTTCTTAACTTTTCTGCTAATTTTTAGATATGAATCGACATAAAAAAAAATCTCAAAATGTCGGTGCAAGTCTTCGCAATTTCATTTCTCGACATTTTTAAATGAAATTAGACAAGGCATTTCTTGAAATAATCAACTGAAATTTTTAAAAAATCTATCGCAAAAGTAATTTATCTAATAAGGTCATGTAAATTGTACAATCAATTATTCATAAGTTCTGTAATTCAAGTAAATGAAGATTACAAAATCATGATAGATTAGAACCAATAAATATTTTGCGTAATATTTACTGCTAGATAAATGTGACGAAAAATCTTTTTATCAGTAATTTGCTCTAAATACGGGTTATGTTTGTAGTAACGAAACAGTATAAGGAATATTTTGTGAATTAAATATATATATATATGTTATAAAACTTGTGGAATTCTGATAACTGATACATTTTAAACTTAATTGCATTCAATAAGTTATAAAGAGTTTTTATTTTATCTTATAAGAAAAACAATGTTTTAAATACCCCGGTTTTGTATGCATAATATCTATCCCTTATTTATTTTAAATAACACAATATGATTACATGTGAATTTCGGATATTATGTTGGAGCAAATAAAAGGTAAAACAAAATAACATGTTTTTTTATAAAATGTTCTGCCTTTGATAAAACCGAGTTTAAAAATGTTTTAAACTCCTTGTTACCATAAATATTGTATTAACTAAAAATAAAATGTAATTAATGCATTATAATAAATATTTGCTTTTTGTTTGTTTGCTTTTTATACAGCAATCATTTGAGTTCTTTCTTTGAAATTATTAAACATACTATATTTATTAATAAAAAAGAAGTAAATTTATTTCTAAAGAATAAGAGTTTAACATTTTAAAATTCGGAAAACATTTTTTTAGCTTTTCAAAACTAAATTTTTCATAGTTTGTATAATGGATGAATGAAATTTCTATATTATTTTTATTGTCAAAATTTAATGTAAATTCTAATGAAGTTAAGAATATTTATTTTCAGTTTTTATACATAGTCTACTCTTTCAAAGTGTAATCATTCTTATTTTTATTTTTAACGTTCAAAATACTTTAAGAAAATTATTTACTTATGCATGCATTTTAATTTAAATTGTGTTAAAGAACGAATATGTGAAATATCTATTCTGAAAAAATTGTAGCTATGCATTTCAGGAAAATTATATAAATTGAATTCAGTAATCATGTAAAATACGAAGCTGCTTCATAATTCAATGAAAACATATTGATATCTATATTCACCATTTCTTGCTTTGTTTCATATATATAATTTTGAATTTAAATTCCTTATTATAAAAAATGGAAATTAGATAGAACTTATTGTAAGCTATATATTTATTGAAATCAAAGAACAATTTAGTTCATGCATAGACGTTTAAAAATGCATTGAAAACCTTCGGATATGAAAATTAATTTTTTTCTAAAACATTTATTTGCACCTCATTATTACTGATTGGTTATATACTTAACTATTTTTCAAGACATACATTATAAAATTGGAAATGATATTGTAGTGGAAACTACATTTAAGAAGTGCTGCAATTAAAGTTTTTTGAAACTGGAACTTAAGAATTTCTTAAAACTTTGTTTCAAAAAAGCAGACATTACATGAAAACAAAATTATTCCGATAAATTTCATCACTTAAAAATTAATGCTCCATATTGACTTTTGAAATGATTACATACCATAAAACTTGTGCAAAACTTAAATATTTATAAGATTTTACTTAAATGAGTCAGAGGAAAAATTACAGATTTAGTTCTAGTATAAATTAGTGTGTGTATTTTTCACGTTTTTTTTTCTTGATCAAGGATATATATATATATATTAAAAGTGTTCCATATATTATTTAATTAAGTAGGAAATGGTAGATATTTTTAAAATAGTAACGAAAAAATTAGATATGATCACGAAGAGAAAAAAAAATTCGATTCAAGCAAAAGAGATTTAACTAACGAAAATATTGAAATATGTTAGCAATTTTTTTTAAATTAATTGTGAAAATGTTATTATTAATCTCGTGATTAAATTAAATATTTTGAAACACAATGATCTAAATTGATGAATATCATTGTTCGAATGTCAAGAATGTAATGTCATAGGGAAATTTCTATTACTTAAGGAAAGCATCCACTCGATTCTACCGATATGGAAACTAATTCAAAGTTAATAATAATACAAGTATAATATGGGAAATAATTCAGCAGTCGATTAGGTGCATACATATGAAAGATTTGAACTTAATGCTATTTTTATCTATACGTCCTTTTTTCAGATGCTTAACATACAGTGATGAATTGTTTGCTAAGCAATAATTCATTTTATAATAGTACTGCAATTTTTATATTAATATACCCCCTTTCTAGGATGTCTTAAATATTTTCAATAATAAGATGCAATAAATTCAACAAATTGAAAAAATTGTAGGCTGATTTTTGTGTAGATTTTAAATTTTAGCCCTTTAAACAATTCAAAGTAACACGCAGGTCTATTTCTTATAAAAATAAAATTTAACAAAAATGTTCACAAAAAGAACTTTTGTGAGCAGTTCTATAAAGGATTTTGATATTGAATATATTTTGAACCTCAAATGTTTTAATACTCAGTGGCTAAAATGACTCAGAGAAAAAGAAGGGGGAAAAATGATGAAATTTGATGAAAATGATAAAATGATTTGCCATTGGAAACATTTTAATCTTCAAACATTTCAAAACTTTAAGAGCACATTGACAAAAAGAATCGATTATCATTTATATTATTTCCCACGTCACTTACATTTTACACCGCCAATTTCGCGATTCTTTTCAGTGACATTCTTGGCAAGCATATCTATTTGACTACTGAAGAAAGAAAATACATTTTTGAAATGTATTGCCGAACTGTGAAATTCATGCATTCTGCTCTACCCACGAGGAAATGGAAAGATTTATATTTTTCTTTGATTTGTAATCATTTCCAAGTTTCCCCTTTGAATATATGATGGAGCGATGTTTTCGGCTGCGCATGGTGGTTTGGCGCTGCGCCCCACACGCTTTCCTCAACATGTTTTTTTAGCTCCACACGTAAATCTCTACTTTAACTACTGCCAATCCCTTTGCTATACAGG